>CM060638.1:23521702-24121702 GCA_030578275.1 Meda fulgida
CGACATTGCAAAATTAATCAATTATGTCGAATAAGTGTGGTAAACAATCAACCGCAATATACTCTTAAACCGCACAAAGAATTTTGTGATACATTTTTTTCTATTTTTAGTTTCATGTTAATTTTAGGTCAACTTTTTGTAATTTAGTTTTGTGATTTTGTCATTAGTCATTAGTTTTTTTAGTTTTTTAACAAAAATATTGCTATTTAGGATTAATTGATTTTTATTTCAGTTTCAGTTTTAGTTTTAGTTATTTTTATATCTAATATTTATATTTTATTTTATTTCAGCTTTATTTCAATTAACAGAATTGTTTTTAATGTATTTAATGTATAATGTAAATTACATTAAACTGACTTTAAAAAGGAGTTGAATCTTGTATAACTTTTGTAACTTATTGTTGAGTTAAATTAATGTATGTTGTCATTACTTATTAATCTTTTAATTTTTTACAGTTTAGTCTTTTTTAGTTTACAATAAAAACCCTGCTAGAGAATAAAAAGAGGAAATCAAAATGAAATTTTGACTTGTCAAGCTGTAAAACCATATTGTTCTTATTGGAAACTTTATTTTTAAGAGTGTGTATATAATGACTTTTATCATGTCATGCTTAATGACTGTTAATGAGTTGAATCGGATGAGATACAAGTACTTTTGAAGTCAAACCGTGGACATTGGGCTCTGTGGCGTGTGTGTGGGCATGCGTGTGCTTATTTGTATAAATTTCATTGTGTGTGGTATTTGTGATTGCATGTCTGGTATGCCTGCGAGTGAATGAGTGCACATGTGCATCTCGGTAATGACCTAAACCGTTTGATCTGATGTATCTGTGCTCCTTGCTGTTGGACTCATTACTATCAATAGTGATGAGATCATCTGACTCGTCTCGGCATAATTTGTGCGCGGGGTTCATCTTCCACACCCACTGTCATGGCTCTGTTTCTCTTCCTGAGCAAATGTCCTCTGATAGAACTAATGATAATGTCCTATGACCACCATTTAGGCTATCGGGAGAGGAGTGGCTGAGGTCCGAGTGGTTGTGGGTGTGTCGGTGGTTGTAGTTATTAGTGTGTTGGTGGTCTTTATATGTGTGCGTGAGTTTGCCGGGTGAGGAAATGGAGGCAGAAACAGAAAGAGAGTTCTGTGATCCATTTCTGACGAGGCACATCTGGTTGAGGTGAGAACGTCTCTTGTGTCACAATCTATGGTTTGATTATAGCCAATTAGATGGCTAAATAAAAAGCCTCTGCAATAGTTTTCTAGCATAATAACAAAGAATTAAAAGAACAAAAACATGGTAGACGTGCTCGTTTCTCCACTGCCTCAAGCCACAGTCCTGATGGAGGATTAAACATGTACTGTAACAATCAAATGCACATTCAGTAACCAACTGAGGTCTTTATCATTCTATAATCCATCATTCTGCCTAATTTTGTACTATTAAAACTGTCTGTCTCTATTAAAGCTGACAATCACCCTTTCTGTCAGACCTCCGTTGCTTTGATTTCAGTGGTGCTTGCTTAGGCAAGTATTAAACCTTAGCGTGTAACTATAGTCCCACAGTTGCTACGACCATGAATGATACCTCAAATCCTGCGGCTTTTGTTAGATGTGCTGTTATTTTTCAAATTGATTTAGGGGATGGAAATCCCTTAAACTTACGAAACTATTCATCAGTTTAGAGTCGGTAAGAGTTTTGATGTTTTTGAAAGAAGCCTCTTATGCGTACCAAAGCTGCATTTATTTGTTTAAAAATACAGTAAAAACAGTAATATTGTGAAAAATTATTACAATTTAAAACAACTCATTTTATTTTAATATATTTAAAAAATATAATTTATTCCTGCTGGCAAAGATGAATTTTCAGCAGTTTTACTCCAGTCACATGATCCTTCATAAATCACTCTAATATGCTGATCTGGTGCTCAAGAACCCAGCTAACAAAATATGTTGAACGTTTTGCTATAATGTTCCATTAAGTTATGAAAAGATTATTTCTTAATGTTCTCTAAACATTCAGTTTTTTTAAATGTTTTTAAAAAAAATTGTGGGAGGTTATGTGAATGTTAAAGGGCATCCTTAAGTATTAATTACTTTTGCTTATCAAAAGTATTCAAAAATCTGACCCAAAACTTTTGAATACCATATCATATCACGCATAACAACTTTAAGATCTCAAACTTAAGTCTGCTTAAAGGTGAATTAGAATTGTGTAATTTCAGTAATTGGAATTACAATGATTGCTTTTTAAACTGGTTTTCAAACAAACTGGGAAAAGTTGCTGAAATGCATGGTTAGGGCTGTTTTATTCTTACATGTATGCATTTGGTAGACATTTCTTATCTTACATTGCATTCAATGTATTCACTTTTTTTTAACCAATTAATTCATTTCATGGGAAATATACTCACAACCACACCATTGTTAGCATACTAGGAATCTTATCAACCTATCATGCACAAAGCCTGATATAGGTCAGGTCCAGTTCTGAAGAGGTGTGATTTAATTTTAGTCTATAGTATGGATTTAAATATCTTTCTTTTTTTAACCTCAGAAAAATACAGCCGTGTGTTCTAGCAGGGGGATGGTAGTCTTGATACTTTTAACTTCATGTGCTGTTGCCTTTTGCACACTTTCGGCTTGTTTTGCATTTAAGTAAAACAGCTCAGCTTCAGTTCAATTGTATAAACATGTCATTCGTTTGTGAGCTTTTGCATATAGTTCAAAAGTAATTCAAGATGCTCCCCCTTACAAAATAGCCGCCTCTGCAAACCACATTTTTTAATCATTGGGATTACCAAGACAACTGAAGTTCTTCATATGATTATGAGATCTGTGCTTAGCTACAATTTCACACTCATGGTTGGGTGATTGTTAGAAATGTTCACTTTAAGGGGGAATCCCAATTTCTGTTCAGTCCCAAGATGTTCATTTTCACTTGATTGAATTTAAATACATTCAATGATAATTACTTTAGTCAGCCAAAGATTACTACGGCAAATACAAAACTAAGCCCAAATTGCTTTATATCGCTCATAATGGCTGGTTGAAAACCAAAGACATCAAAACAAACTTCTACGTGGTTCTTTGAACATATATTAGATGATTTTCCTTACCTTCAGTTGACAATTATGTTATATATTCATTTCATAGTGATATATATTTCTAATATGGTGCATTTGCTGTAAGGGAGGAAAATGTGCACGTAATAAATTTCAGTCATTACAAGAAATCTTGTCTGTACTGTGGATCCAATGACTCAGGGACAGATTATCCCAACAGAATGTTTCTGCTCCAGACACATTTGTCAACTAGTTAGCGTAGTATGTAAGTCAGTTGAAGCAACATTTTCTTGAACTTCCTGAACCAGATTTGGGAAATGCAGACTGACTTAAGTACACTTTGAAGTCATTCACTTAACCTTCCGACAACATCTCACTCCTGATGTCACATGAGATGAGGGGGAGACTCTATTAATATTCTGGCTTACCAAGGTTGTCCTGAGAGAGAAACCTACCAAGCAACCATCGATTCACCAGAAGACAAAAACTATAACAAAAAACCCCACAAAAACTGTGAAAATGAACTGCTGTTATGAACATGAACAGACAGTAGATTAAATGCTGGTCTCTGTTCATTTATATATGTGCATATTGATCTTTAGCAAAAAAGTCATTGTCTAAATCCCACTTAAAAATCATCAACCTCCACTTGAACATTTGACAGTGGTTACGCAGATAAAAACTACATTTTATTCAATATTCCAAAAAAGGTTGCTGAGGAGTTTCCTTCATTGTGCCATGAAAGGGGATGTGAGACAGTAAAGTGACAGCATGAGTCAGGATCTCACCTCATGTGGGCACGGCTGAGAACAAGTGAAGTTAATTCAAACTTCTCTTCCCTTAAAGCCCACTCTGCGTGGACAAACTCTTTGATGTTCTCCATCTATAGGTGTCAGTGCCTTTACACCTAATGGCATCTCACTTTCTACAGTTGGTCATCTTTGCTTAATAAGATGAATGTGACAAGCAGATTAAAAAAAAAATTAATGTCCAATGATCATTTAGAAGCACATGGGCCCACAAACCTGTAATCCCAAAGGACTGGATACATTTACAAACCTGTTACTAAGGCAAGATAAAGCAAAATAATAAATAACATTTAATTTAATTTAATGATAAAACATTTTTAAACAGGTTCGCTACTGAACAACCAGTAGTATCAAACTAATGACTCAGGTCGGTACTTTTTAGTGAATCAAACACATATAGCTACAGTTTAAAGCATGGCTTAAATCAGTGTAGCTGACTGGTTGTTGAATTTGTGGTTAAAGATACATATAAGGCTATACACGCCTCTAAAAGAATGTGTAAAACATTTTCAAGAATTGTTTTAAATGTATTATACTTTTACTATTATTTGACAATGGAAAAAAAATATTTATTTTTTCCCAAATAGCCTATTTATTCTAAATGAATTGTTAATGGAACTGTTACAAATCCAGAATTGCTAAGAGGAAATGAAAAATTTAAAGCTACACTATGTAACATTTGGCCCTCTAGCTGTTACAAAATAAAACTGCATTTGGTTTAGTTGTGCTTCGGCTCTGAGTGAATCCCCGTTCACACCGCCAGCAACAAAGCAACATGATCCCATTCATTTCAATGGAGCGCTTCCGGCGGCACGAGTGAAAGTGACCGTTGGCGACAGAATACGGGTGTGTTAAGCAACGCGAGACACATGACAAAAGTTCAGAAATGTTTACTTTATGCAAATTAAGCAAATTTCGCGAGCGACAACCAATAGAAGGGACTGTCAGTGGAGCTCACGTCACTTGATTTGATTCACCGTTTTATATGATTTGACTGTAACCACATACATGGATATAATAAAATTATGCATGGAAAACAAACTGTTGACAGTCTTAGTGAGTTTGATTCATGCATCGATAGTTTGTGTGTTGTAATTGTATGATGCAAGCTTAGCACTGCTGCAGTTCATTATACAGTTTCCCCTGCATTATGATGATTATTGGGGACAAGAAAATTGATTACCGGTATATGTCAAATTCAAATGAAGTTTTAGTAACTGTTGACAGTATGAGTGAGTTTAATTTGTTGATTGATCGATCGAGTTAAATATTTTATTCACTGAGCACTGCTGTGGTTAATATAACAACACTCTCCAACAGCATAATATTATTTTTAAATATTTTAAGCCCAATTCCTAGTCAAATTAGAATGACATCTTAGTTTTATATAACACTTGTGATGGTATTTTCTATAGATATGCTCAGATGGCAGTCTACCAATAACATTAGAGCGACAGCACTAGGAATGCCCACAAGCGGCTTCACAGTATACAGAGACTGGCGATATGCAGCGGCAAAATCGCTGGCGGTGTGAACAGGGCTTGACTGTGTGGATGAATGTAACCCTTCACAGTATAATGCTTTACAATGAACTAATATGGCATATGGAAACTTATCTGTTAAATAAAATACCTTACCCACTTTTTGAGAAATAAAAATGCCATCTCCACATCGCTTTACAAATTTTCAAATCTTTAAGCTCTCGCCATCTCCGACAGCTAAGCCAATGTTAATTCTTGTTTTATTACGTTCGCTTTCTGCCAGCAGACTCTCTTCTGTTTGCCGTTTCTCGCTCAACCTTTCTCATTCGTTGTGACAAAAAAAAAAGCCAAGTATACTTGCAGCCAGATCAATTTAGTATACTACAAGTATGTTAATGATTAGTTAACCTGAAGTGTGCTATTTTGAAACAACTAATTTTGTACTAAGTATGTTTTAGTTGTAATTAAATTGTTGTAAAGCATAATTTTAAGTGTATTTAGTGTACTTTTGTGTTCTAAATTGGAACAACTTCAAGTATACTTAGTATACTTTAAGTATATGCCTATGTAGGGACTAATTACATGCTTGATTAGTGATATTAAAGTGTACTTTATTTGTGTTACAAATACATTATACATTCATTACGAGTGTCTTTGAAACACACACACACACACACACACACATATATATTGAAATATATATATGTTAAAATACATTTTATTTTTTATGATTTATTTTTGGTGTTTTTACCTTTTATTAGCATAGGACAATAGCTAGACAGGAAGTGAGGTCTCGGGATCGGGAAAGGTCCACGAGCCGGGAATCGAACTCGGGTCTCCCGAAGCACAACAGCGAACAGTTACAATGATCATTTCCTGCACACAGTTATATATTTACCTAAAGTATATTTGTAATAAAGTGCAAATAAATACACTTTTAAAAAATAAACTGAATTTTCACTTTAAGTATATTTTTCTAAAATATATTTTTAAAAATATACTAAAGTACAATTATTTTACAGTGTGTTAAAAATTGTTTTGTGAAAATATGTAAAAGCAGAATGCTAATATAGCTACTTTAAATTTATTTAAACATAGTACAGTTTTTGTTAGTATATTTGGAATGTACTATTGAAAAAGGGAATATATTTCAAATACAATAAAGTAAACTTTTTTTTCACTAGTCGTCCCACACCATATGGTTTCAGCTACTATAGAGGTTTGATGTTTTTATTTCTTTACACTATACGGAAGCTGAGCTGTATGGCTGATCAAATTTAGTCTAATGAATGATTTGGTCATTCATTTGATCACCTCTCAAGTTATTCATCATACACTTTATCGGATTCATTCTCAGAGTCTTGCTTCATCCAATCCGACTTCATCAGCCTGCGGCCTAAATCACAATTCCATTCATTAAAGCTGCGAAGTAGATAGAAGACTTTGAGACACAGAAATAGAAAGATAATATCTGACATTCTGACATTATCATTATCTGCCCAGAAAATGTTCATCTTTGAAAAGGAGATGGGGTGTAGAGCGAGAGAGAGGAGTCATTCGTAATGCCTTGTCTGCAGCCCAAGTTAGTTTCTCTGCGTATGTGTGGATTTATCCAGACACGTTCCATTTCATCCTGTTAGTTATTAATGAACTCCCTCCATCATCACCATAGCGACAGCACTAACAATCAAAAAGTAGACAGAAAACTAAATCAAGGTAGCCTGGGAAAACCCAGACAACTTCCGGCAAATTTAGATTTGCTCTGAAAGTTAGTCTGGCAAAGAGCTCATTCGAGACCATTTCCAATCCGTCGAAATCGAGGCACCAATCAGAAACGTTGGGGCGGGGCTTTACACGATGACGACAGCGCTGGGATTTTGAAGCAGATTTTGTAGCCTACATTACAAAGATGGATGCAGCCGTCGAACATCACTCGTTCGAATCAGCTATTGCGTCTGTTTTAAGCGATTTGAACGTTTCCTTTTTGTTAAAAACAAAGAAAGAACAATATTCTTTACTGTATATTAAGATACATAAGATGTTTCTCCGCCGCTCTGCATACGTCATCTCCTTCATCGCTCTGATTGGTTTTAGGTCCATCCGCGACATCCGTTGGTGACGCCCCTCTGGAAATGATTTGTCTATGACGCTTTGTCAGACCATTACTCAGTTACAACGGAGATGTCACATGCCGGTCCTGTCTTGTGCTGCACATGGGTGTTTTGTTATTTTAGGCCATGTGCTCTTGTCGTTGTCTGATCCCTCCCCCTCGTTACCTGATTATTGTTTGAGTTCTTCCACCTGTCCCCTCTTGATTAGTCCCCTTCTTAAGCCTCCTCTTGTTTGCAGTCTTCGTCGGATCGTTGTCTAATGTTTCCTGTTCCCTGTGATCCTCCAGTAAGTTTCATGGTCTGTTTTTGTTTTATATTTATTAGTTATGTTTTCCCCCTCGTGGGTTTTGTTTTGTGGTGTTTTCTTTTGTAAATAAATATAATTTCTCCTGCACTTGAGTCCTCACACTTTTTCCCTTACCCGTTCCGTGACATAACGATCCGACCAAATGAGGACTCAGCGGAGAAGAGGGGCCTCGTCAGAGACTGTTCACGTTTCGTCTGCCCAGACAGAGACTGTTCACGTCACGTCTTCCCAGTCAGAGACTGTTCACGCCCCGTCTGCCCAGCCAGGGACTGTTCACGCTCCGTTTGACCAGTCAGAAACTGTGCATGTCCCGTCTGCCCAGTCTGATACAGATCAGGAGATGCCCATTCGTGTGGCCGCCAAGGCTTTAATGGACTATTTGGAACGTCTGGCTCGGATCCTGGACATGCCGGTATCTGCTATTCCAGAGCCGGAGCCAGTGTCTGTCATTCCTGAGCCAGAGGCAGTGCCTGCTCCAGAGCCGGAGGCAGAGTCAATGCCTGTTCCAGAGCCGGAGGCAGAGCCAATGCCTGTTCCAGAGCCGGAGGCAGAGCCAATGCCTGTTCCAGAGCCGGAGGCAGAGCCAATGCCTGTTCCAGAGCCGGAGGCAGAGCCAATGCCTGTTCCAGAGCCGGAGGCAGAGCCAATGCCTGTTCCAGAGCCGGAGGCAGAGCCAATGCCTGTTCCAGAGCCGGAGGCAGAGCCAATGCCTGTTCCAGAGCCGGAGGCAGAGCCAATGCCTGTTCCAGAGCCGGAGGCAGAGCCAATGCCTGTTCCAGAGCCGGAGGCAGAGCCAATGCCTGTTCCAGAGCCAATGCCTGTTCCAGAGCCGGAGGCAGAGCCAATGCCTGTTCCAGAGCCGGAGGCAGAGCCAATGCCTGTTCCAGAGCCGGAGGCAGAGCCAATGCCTGTTCCAGAGCCGGAGGCAGAGCCAATGCCTGTTCCAGAGCCGGAGGCAGAGCCAATGCCTGTTCCAGAGCCGGAGGCAGAGCCAATGTCTGTTCCAGAGCCGGAGGCAGAGCCAATGCCTGTTCCAGAGCCGGAGGCAGAGGAGGCAGAGCCAATGCCTGTTCCAGAGCCGGAGGCAGAGCCAATGCCTGTTCCAGAGCCGGAGGCAGAGCCAATGCCTGTTCCAGAGCCGGAGGCAGAGCCAATGCCTGTTCCAGAGCCGGAGGCAGAGCCAATGCCTGTTCCAGAGCCGGAGGCAGAGCCAATGCCTGTTCCAGAGCCGGAGGCAGAGCCAATGCCTGTTTCTGTGTTTGTGTCTGTTCGTGTGACTGTTACAGTTTTGGTGTCTGTTCCTGAGCCGGTGTCTGTTCCTGAGCCGGTGTCTGTTCCTGAGCTAATGCCTGTTCCTGAGCCGGTGCCAGTGTCTGTTCCAGAGCTGGAGCCAGTGGCTGTTCCAGAGCTGGAGCCAGTGGCTGTTCCAGAGCCTCTGGCCTGGCCGCCCGATGGGTCGTCTCCTTCGCCCTGGCCGCCCGATGGGTCCTCACCGCCGTGGCCGCCCGAGGGGTCATCTGTTTCACCCTGGCCTCCCAAGACTAAATGGTCTGTCCCTCCCGCCCCGCCCTGCCCTGGTCTGTCCCTCCCACCCCGCCCTGCCCTGGTCTGTCCCTCCCGCCCCGCCCTGGTCTGTCCCTCCCGCCCCGCCCTGGTCTGTCCCTCCCGCCCTGG
Organism: Meda fulgida; assembly: GCA_030578275.1. Classification (NCBI taxonomy): domain Eukaryota; kingdom Metazoa; phylum Chordata; class Actinopteri; order Cypriniformes; family Leuciscidae; genus Meda; species Meda fulgida. The sequence goes on from CM060638.1 coordinate 23,531,147, forward strand.
TGTTTCCTTCCCGTCCCGCCCTGGTCTTATGGAGCGTCTGGTAGCCGCTCCGTAGGGAGGGGGTAATGTCACATGCCGGTCCTGTCTTGTGCTGCACATGGGTGTTTTGTTATTTTAGGCCATGTGCTCTTGTCGTTGTCTGATCCCTCCCCCTCGTTACCTGATTATTGTTTGAGTTCTTCCACCTGTCCCCTCTTGATTAGTCCCCTTCTTAAGCCTCCTCTTGTTTGCAGTCTTCGTCGGATCGTTGTCTAATGTTTCCTGTTCCCTGTGATCCTCCAGTAAGTTTCATGGTCTGTTTTTGTTTTATATTTATTAGTTATGTTTTCCCCCTCGTGGGTTTTGTTTTGTGGTGTTTTCTTTTGTAAATAAATATAATTTCTCCTGCACTTGAGTCCTCACACTTTTTCCCTTACCCGTTCCGTGACAGGAGAATGGTCTGGTTTTAACCAGGCTAAAATCAAGGCCTACAGAAAGCCCCTCTTTGAGCATTTCTAAGCATGTGTTCTGAAGTTGAACCTATAAACCTTCATAGTGTAATCTCTAACTTCCATATCAAGCCGGTTCTGACCCTGGCACTTTCAAGCAAGATAAAAGCAAAAATGTAGGAATGCTTCAATCATACTCCTACTGTCATGTGTTGCGTGTGTTGCCAGCAGAGGCTGCAGAAGGTGGACTAAAATCATCCTCTATATTTATAGCAGCTATAAACCCCCCTAACCCTGTAGGTAATGTTAGCATGCTACTCATCCCATTTTATATGCTTGTTTGTTTGCTTTTGTTTGTACGCCCTACATTTTTTCTTGTTCAAAAAGCTATTTTACTCAGAAATACGTCACAATCGGGAAGAAAGTCTTAGTCTATCTCAACTTCCGTGTCTTGTCGACTTTAAAGAGCTCAAGCATTTTAAATTGCCATTGTTGTGGACGCTAATTTAGTTATCATAATAGTTATCGATCTTGGTGTGAACGGGACTTTGGATATTGCATCTAAAGTCTTGTTTATTGAACTGTTCTATAAAAGCTAGCTGTTGCTTGTGATTTGTTTTTGAAATATAGGCCTAGTCTATAGTAAACACTGGGAACTCAGCTGTACTTTTAGACACAGGGTGTACATTTATTTTTCTTGCCAAAGGTAGAAAGAACGTGTTATCATAGCTCAGTATAAAAACAATCCGATTTCATGGAATTTCTCCTCTATGATTTTAAAACAAGCATGTCTACGTGTGCATCGCTGCATGTGGATGTTTTGATATCAGTAAGTAATGTGCTGAATTGGGGCTTTCCCCATCTCATTAAAGCACTATCACTGCTGATCCAGCCAAACCACACTCAGCATACTTTCCTCGCACACTACCTCCTGCACGCATGCACACTATGATCAAATAAACGCTCGCTAACTTATAAAGAAACAATAGCCTTTAGGGCCGGAACAACCAATGCTGGTGATGTAATCATCCATATTACAACCATAGCTGTTGTAATGATGCTTATGTTTGATTTGATGACTGAGATCAAACTAACTTGTGACATCACAGATATTCTGTTGAAAGAGACCAAGAGTGTCTAACACAATAGCCTTTGATGATGATTTTCATAATTGTCCGAATAATTTACGCCACTCAACGTCCAAGTACTGTCTGTGTTCAAAGTGGTTCTAAGTGCCACGTTATATATGAAGGTTTATACAACCATTTGCTTGGGATTTGGTTTTGATTTTGTGTTTTTAGCTTTTATTGACAAATGTTTCTGATCCGACCACATTATCAGTAATAATAGTTTCAATAAGATCATGCCACACACACACCAATGTTGTGTTTTCATGTATTATGGGGACATAGTTATGTAGACAGAATTATTTTTATACTCTACAAACTGTTTATTCTATCCCCTTACACTAACCCTGCCCCTAAACCTATATACCCATCACAGAAACCTTTCTGCATTTTTACATGTTCAAAAAACAAAAATTAGTATGACTTATAAGCTGTTTTCCTCATGGGGACCAAAAATTTCCCCCAAGGACAAGGATTTGGGATTAAATGAAAAGAGGAACAACTGAAGAGTTTCAGTGTGTTTGTATAAAGTAATGGGTTTGTTTGACCCAGGCCAGACAAGGACGCTATTTAATAGAACTATCCTCTTTCCTTGGTTCTGAATGACACACGTTCAAAATTGTATCCTTCCATCCTCCTTTCTCTCTCATTCTCTGCACATCTCGCTCTTTTCTGACTGATTTGATTTGGCCTTATTGGCCCTTACCTGCGTCATCATGTCTTTTTGAAGAGATTCCCATCTGCCTTGTAGCTGAGACACGTTGTCAAACACAGACAGCCCTTCCGGAAGGAACTTTGAGACAAACACGGGCAGTCACATCTAATGGGATTTCCAATAGTCAGAGACCCCGGAGGCCCTAAAAATATCACATGCACGCTGAGAGAGTTTTCCTACTTTTATGTAGCAAAACATCAGAAAGAAATAAGTCATTTTATATAATGGAAAAAAACTCCAATGGTATGGATATTTTGCCATGTACAATTTCTAGATGATTATTAATTAATTCTATAATTAACAGATTTTATTTTTAAAATAAACTAGCTTAAATGGTAAGTTCACCCAAAATTTAAAATGAACAGAAGCTCAAGCTTGCTTGACGCACAAGAACCAATGAGGTTCATTCTCGTGTTACTCAGCACAGTTGAGCTTCCGCAAGAACCAATGAGGTTCATTCTCCTGTTACTCAGCACAGTTGAGCTTCCGCAAGAACCAATGAGGTTCATTCTCCTGTTACTCAGCACAGTTGAGCTTCCGCAAGAACCAATGAGGTTCATTCTCCTGTTACTCAGCACAGTTGAGCTTCCGCAAGAACCAATGAGGTTTTTTGTGCATCCAGCAGGTTCCATTTACCATATTTGAATGTTCTATGTTCGTTGTCAAATCTATGTGAATAAAAGCCTAAATGAATCTGTTCATCAAAGTGATCGTGTCTCTTCAGAAAACTCAGATTTAACCATTTGATTCATAAGGATTTGTTTTATGATCTCTTTTTGAACTCAAAATCTTTCTGATTTCATTAAAAATATCTTCATTTGTGTTTCGAAGATGAACAAAAGTCTTATTGTTTTGGAATGACATGATGGTGAGTGATTGATCACAGAATTTTCATTTTTGGGTGAATTATCGCTTTAAGACATAAAAGCTGTTGCAATGATCTTGCAGTTGAGCCGTATTGATTTGTCCCGTCTAATATTTGCAAATGTATCTGATTTGTCAGCCAGTGACTCACTAATCGTATAAAGTTACTACTGACCACTCGCTGCTCTTATGTACTGACCTCTCTAAACGTATGATGTCATTAATACGAACGGTCTGTGATGACACACACTGATGACATCAAATACTGTCATACCACAAGGAAGTTATTTTCTAGTACGGTACATAATGCATAATTAATGCATATACAAACTAAAAAAAACTCTGTAGATACTACAAATAAAGAAAGATACTACAAATAAAGCTTGCACGAATGGATTTGTTGCTTTGTGTCAAGCTTTTGTTTGTTTGTATTATTTAACATCCCAGCATGTTTCTTCTGTGACTAAACTTGGAAAACAAAACTATTTAAACACATCATACACCTGTCATGTTGTTGATACATCAGAGAGTGACGAGACAGAGAGGAAGGGCAATTAATAAAATATAAAACTATCAATATACAAGCATAAAGTGTGGAGAAGTTTGAGTGGGACACCACATCCTGAACTGAGCAAAACTACGCTCAGAGATGTGGAAAGCATCTCTAAACTTTTAATTGAGGTTCAGTTCTAGTGGCAGAGTATTCTCTGTATTTATTTGAAAGTTGTTTGACTGAAAGAAAAAGGTTAAACATATGTTTTCCATGAATGAGTAAAGCACCTGAAAGCCAATTCAAACTAATTTGGTTGAGAGAAGCTGGAATCACATGCACTTATACAGTGTAGTTGAAGACAGTGATAAAATTCATGAAAAGTGGGTTTTATTCTGATGTTTTGGTCATAATTGATCTGTTTTACCTTAACTTTAATAATTAAATTATGTAATATTGTTATACAGTGTGGAAAAATTGTACATTTAAAAAGAAATAATTTAATGATAATATATGTATACACACACGCACACAAAATATTGTAATCTGATACATTCTTCAAATTATTTCCTCATTCGTTTATGCAGCTCACAGTGCACTGCGCCATGTCCTGTCAAGAACATGTTTGGAGTAAGAGGAAACGCTGTGTTTATCAGGTCATGCATTTTTCATTCATGTTAAATACATTATTAATGCTCTCATAACATTTACCCCACTTCCTGGACCATTGTTTTATTTTTCACCCCTGGTTTCACATTAATTAAACATTTTGTTTTATTTTTGCATCACCACAGCCTTGCTTCTGTCATAAACTGTGATGTGATCAGCCATTCATCCTAGACATGGCTCTATCCCAGAAAAGTACAGTTCAACATGACAAAAATGTTGCGCAGACACTGTGATAATTCATTTTAGGTAAAGTTTCAATTATTGACATACAAATTGCCTCACAAATCAGATGGAGAGCTACTGAAAACAATAACAGCTTATATTTTTTAGAGGTTTGATAGCGTAGAGAAATATGGATTTGTGACCATATTACTGTAAATTGAATGACATGAATGATTTTCAGTGTGTTTGCTTTATTACCTCATATGGTCTTGATAACTTCTTGACAGCGAAAAAGATTTAGGCATCTCTTTATCCGCAAAGCGCTCAAGTCTGAAGAAATATGAGCAGATAAAGATTAATAATCACACTAGGTTTTTAACACGCACTATATCATACACTCAAATCCTTGGCTATGGTTTCCTTCAAACAAATGAATTGCTTATTTTAATGATGAATTAAAGCACAATTTTTGTCAGGTTTCAGTACTGTAAAACAGGGTTTTTCAAACTATGTGATGCAAGGACTTCACTGTGTGTGCGTGCGTGTGTGTGTGTGTGTGTGTGTGTGTGTGTGCGTGTGTGTGTGTGTGTGTGTGTGTGTGTGTGTGTGTGTGTGTGTGTGTGTGTGTGTGTGTGTGTGTGTGTGTGTGTGTGTGTGTGTGTGTGTGTGTGTGTGTTGGAGATTGTGAGTTTTTTTTTAATCAAAGACTTTAAAGAATGTTTCAACTGTTTTTGTCCATATGAAATGATTTGACCAATGAAAGTCATTGGAGTCCCTGAACCCCACTGACTGCCATCCCAGGCAGCAACATGGTGTCAGCCCAGATCCAGGCCACATCTGGTACATGTGGATTCAACACGTACCAGATTGGGGCCGGGTCTGGGACGACACCGTGTTGCTGTCTGGGATTGTATGGACAAAAAAAAAAAAGCCATACAGGATTGGGACGACATGATGAGGGTGTTACGGTTTTGGTTCTTTGTGTTTAGAGACTCTTAATGACCTGTTATACTCACAGAGAAGTTCTGTTGTACTCTTTGTTTAGGGGTAAAAAGAAGTTTAAAATACCTTTTCAGTGAATATACTGTTAGCGAACATCTTGACTCCACCCACAATGGTGAGAGTGGCGTTTAGATGAATATGCAAATATATGCGGCCCACTTTCCTTTCAACAACAAAATAATCACACAACAAAAATGACAGCAGTGAGAAAAGCGACGTGGATGTTTGCACGAGTTCTGCAATTCGGCACTCCAGTCAGTAAAGTCACATTTATTTATATAGCATTTTATACAATGAGATTGCTTTAAGCCAAACAGCTTGACAGTATTAAACATGAAAAAACAGTGTCAATGTTGCTTTCAATTAAAATTACACTGCAATTTCTACTATAAAGCGACTATCCAGTGTTTGTTTTCACTCGTGGACGTCTGACCTTGACCGACTCAACCGAGGAAATGAGCAAGAGAAGAAGGCGGAGCCTCAGAGCCACGGACCAATGGTAGTACAAAGAGTTTACCAGTCGAAGCTTTGGCAAGCTGTTTCGAACTCCCCTAAAAAACTCCAAACGAACTTTGTTTTGGCCTGATTTTATTCGTAATGACGTCACAGTTTGTTCTTCGATTTCGCTTCAAGTATATCGGGGCCTTTAGTTTGAAGTTTATATTTGTTCTGTTTCTTCTAGTTTCCCCTTCCCTATTCAGTTTCTGTTTCCTCGGTTGTCATGTCACCGAAAACAACAGATATCAGCTCATTTCAAAATCAAAGACCGCAATAGAAAAGAGCAGCAACTGCACTAGTAAGATCTTTGTGTTAGAAAGCTGTCACGGGTCCTGCACTATGGATTATCTTCTTTGTTTTTTGTTATAAATAAAGTTTTATTGGTGCAAATAGATCCCTTGCTCTTGGTCTTGTTTTACCAATTGTGACAGAGATGATTTTTAAACGATAAATAATTTTTGGGTGAACTATCCCTTTAAGTAAAAAATAACATGTAGTTTCCCAAATGAAATAGCCTTTATATTTTTAATTGTAATCATTAAACAACTATCTAGAAAATATTTACTGTATTAAATGACAGTGTACATTTTATCATTATTGTTAAATGTATACACACTTTGCTATTTATTCCCCTTTATAACCTGTTGCTTTCTCTCCTTTTCTCTCTCTAAAATAGTGTCCTTTTTTAGACATACTTCTGTAGCGTGGGATGATAATCTGTTATAATTGTTGGCAGCATGCTTTGCTCTTCAGGTTGAATAAAGACCCATCTTGTCTTCCCTGTATGAACAAAATAAGTGCGTCCATGTGTATTGTTGCATAGAGTGTCATTAGCGTCCCTTCTTAAGCCTTTAAAGTGCAAATGGAGACACCCACTAAAGTGTTCTCCTCAAAGATGTCACATACACAGTCAGCCTACACACAATGCCATCCTGCCAGAGAGGTTCCTCTGCGATCTCTAATGATGTTTTTTGGGGGAGGGAAGACACGCTGCCCTTTAACATGATGCAGGGCAGAGAACAAGTTTAGATAGGGAGGAGTCGGAGAGAAGGTCAAACCGTACATTGTCTGCTGGCCAGGAAAAGACAGACACATGCCCCACTTTCTTCCCTCCCATGAGCTCGAAAAAAGAGGACGCTTCACACACCCATGTCAACCGCATGTTTTCCTGGTGTTTTCCTGCATCTCCAAACAACTTTGGAACTGTCTTTGCTGGCTTGGGAAGCCAAAACAGAGAAAAACAAAGTGGTAGATTGCTGTTTGGCTCTGGAATGTTCTGTTTCTTCCTCCCCAAAAGAAAATACATCCTTATATAGCCTCTTCCAAAGTAAAGAAAATAATAGTCTAAATAAAGGTTAAACTTCAGAAAAGGACAATGAAACATAAGACCCTTTTTTTGTCAAAAATATGTTTTAATGTTTTTGAAAGATGTCTTTTATGCTCACCAAGGCTCCATTTATATGTTCAAAAGCATTTCAAATATATTTAATAGTATTAATATATTTAAAAATGTAATTGATTCCTGTTGCATTGCAAAGCTGAATTTTCAGATTACTCCAGCCTTCAGTGTCACATGATCCTTTAGAAATCATTCTAATATGCTGATTCATTATGGTTATTCTGGTCAGTATTTTTTTTCTAGAAATGTATACTTTTATTCAGCAAATACTGTAAATGCTGTTCTTTTGAACTTCATAATCAATTAAAGAATCCTGGGGGGGGAAATGGTTTCCACAAAAATATTAAGCAGAACTGTTTTCAACATTGATAATAATCAGTGATGTTTCTTGAGCAGCAAATCAGCATATCAGAATGATTTCTGAAGGATCATGTGACACTGCAGACTGAAGTAATGATGCCGAAAATTCAGCTTTGCATCACAGGAATAAATTACTTTTTAAAATATATTCAAATAGAGCACATTTATTTAAAAATGTATTCATATTTGACAATATTACTGTATTTTTGTAACACACACACACAAAAAACATTTTTTCCTTCAAAGTTGCTTTGGATAAACGTGTCTTCCATATGCAAATGTAGGCTTCAGTTACCAAGCCAAATTCATTGTGTAACACCCAACGTGCTAAAAACCTCTCAGAACACCTTTGCAACCCTCGCCCTAGCGTTGTGATGTTGCCTTTTATAGCAGGTGACTCACATTTTCTTCAGAAAAAGCTCTTGCAGTAGTGACAGCAGACTGACAGCATACATTGCGACGCACTTGACAGCAACAATAAAATGAAATTGAATATAATTCATGCTGAGAACAACTTTATGCCTCATCTTTAATATCTCATGGCTAACCTCCTTTGACTGTAATGTAAATATATCCACATTCACACATCCATCAATCCATTTTGTTTATTTTTTTTATTGTCATCAGCCTCAGAATAAATTCCTGCTTTCGGAAAGATCCGGGAGTATTTGTAATCACCATCATCATTTCCTCTAAGTGAACATATCCTTTACATTACGATAAGTGCTGTGGTGCAGTTCCTGTTAGCACCATGGTACTTCCTGCATTATTAGTGGAGATCTATCCAGATATTCTGCAGGCATCAAAAACCTTGACATAAACTCTGCCAGTCAAACCAATATTACGCAACAACAGCATTTGTGATGCTTTCAAGGAAATCATTAATAGAGGTTTTCTGACGTCTAGACGGCATGTGTCTAAGTGTGTGGTTCATCTCCGGTTTCTCTGGAAGAATCGCACTGACACACTCTGCTCTATGATGGGAAAACATAGCGTTTGGGTCATGTGACAGGGCGGAAGTGGGATGCAGTCAACGTCAGGGATGCTGGGAAAAGCAAAGACCTCTGATTAGTTCTTAGCAGCTCATAGACGTGCAGCATCACTGCTCTACTGAGCTGATAGACTTCAACTAAACAATCACACAAGAGATCGATAGCTCTGATACGTTTACAGTAAACCATGGAAGGCACAGAGACAGCAGTGACACTGAGACTGTCAAAGAAAGATTTGCTCGTTCTGTAAACATTTACATGAATCTGGCCATTTGAACATTGTTCAAATTCACTGCATGTACTTCATTTTGTTTTTAGATACTCACCAGAAAGGAATTGTAACCAATGATAAACTTTTAAACACTGAGTAGGGTGTAGTTTATGTGACACGTTTACATCACAGTCATGATTTGCTACTTGCTAATACCAGTCTGAGGCAAGTGGTATTAGCAACTGGAAAAATCTTACACCAGTATAAGCTGGTTTGCCGGTTTTGGTTAGTCTCCCAACCAAGTCAGACTGGTCTGATGGCTGGTTTTATAGGGGTTACACTTACTCTAATGAGAGTTAGTCGACATGTAGGTGCAACGTGACTTATAGTCAACAGATTGTCTAAAGGGGAAAATGAAAATTCACATGCCCCTGTAATCTTTAATCAAAATAACTTCCCCTCCCTCCTCCAGTCTCTTCTCTTCTCTTCCCTTCCCTTCTCTTCTCTTCTCTTCCCTTCTCTTCTCTTCTCTTCTCTTCTCTTCCCTTCCCTTCTCTTCTCTTCTCTTCTCTTCTCTTCCCTTCTCTTCTCTTCTCTTCTCTTCTCTTCTCTTCTCTTCTCTTCCCTTCCCTTCTCTTCTCTTCTCTTCTCTTCTCTTCCCTTCCCTTCTCTTCTCTTCTCTTCTCTTCTCTTCTCTTCCCTTCTCTTCTCTTCTCTTCTCTTCTCTTCTCTTCCCTTCCCTTCTCTTCTCTTCTCTTCTCTTCTCTGATGATGCATTTACTGGCATGAGGGCGGGGCAACCTGTCTCATTTGAGATCAACCAGTAGCAAACCAATCAATTCCCCATGGACAAAAGTCCCGTCCCACATTTTTCTTGTTCGAGAAGCCACATCACTGGGATATATACATCACAATAAGGTTGCTTATTAACATTTAAAGAGACATGCACCGAAACGGGTCACTGTGAACAGAGCTGTTTTTGAGGAGGTAAAACGGGTGTTGTTATACACAACCATTGAGGAATTTTAACCAAATATGTTACAAACTTTACATGAAGACCCTAAAGAATCATACCAACTTGTGGAAAATGGGCATCCGATGACCCCTTTAAGTATATGTGGCATTAATCAAGATACATAATTTAGCCAGGATTTGAAAAAAGTAACACATTTTAAGGCTATCCATTGTCACCCTGTGGAGGCTGAGTAAAAGTGTGAAGATGAAGGAAAGATGTGGATTTATATTCTTTCTTTGTAGTGTTGACTTGCTTTCTTGGCTATGTCGAGTGCCAGGAGTTTGTAGTCGGATAGTTTGCAGATGCTGCTTGTGGGATCCTATAAAACAAAGTGATCCACAGCAGCGAAAGATAGTTTGATATCATCACCATGTTTAAATGAAGCTTACGATTAAGAACAATGATGCACCTAAGCTGTATTATAGCCTACCGTTTGTCAGATATTTCTCATTTAGGAGACTTTTTAATCTTTTTCTGATAAACATAGTTCTGCTATGATGTTTGAAGTCTAAGATCTTGTTGATTTATTAGTTTGGCTCACTTTTGCACCACAAAGGTTTGAAATTAAAGAATGCTCTAAACAAAGCAGCAGGATGTTAAACTGGATACTTATTCTGTCAGAACATCACAAATCCTCTGACATCCTAAAACTAATTTATTTTCCTCTTAAGTGCACAGAGGACAGGACTTTGACATCTCAGCACTCCCCAAGAAGCCTAAGCTTTCCAGGAAAGCAGAAATCACCTGTTTCAGATGGTTCCTGTGTAACTCCTCTCGTGGTTTGGCCATGGAATTGGCATGGAAATCAGATGAAAACTCACAGCAGAGAAATGCAGAACCAAAGCCCATCTTCACAACAGCTCACTCCCTCCGAAACACATGAACGTTCAATCGCAAGACCCTTGAGGGGCATTGTTAGTATTGCAACCTTCCAGAAAATAATATAATGTAACCTCACACATGAAACAGAACACATTTTGGAATCCAAAGCTAGATTTCAGCTCACCCACTTTATAGAGAGAGAGGATTATGATTGATGGAGAATGAAAAGTAAATAATCCTGTGAAGTATGACTTCATGCAGCCTCAGGAGGAAGGTAATAACTATAAAGTTTTGCCACTGTTGGTCTCAAGACTGCATATAAGTGAAGCGTGATACCTCATAATCAGTCGCCATCAAAATCACCAATGTTGCATGTCAAAAATTCAAAATCATTTTGGGGCCAGAATTATTTGCTTTGCACTTTGAGTATTTCCTCAATGAATTGTATAATCCTGAACTCTTCACAGATGCTTATAATAGACCAATTATGCACACATGCTAATGTCTGCTCAGGACTAGCTACACAAAACGCAAAGCAAGGAGAGTCGGAATAATGGGTGTGCCGAAAGGTGTAATGCCACAACAGAAACTTCCCAGACTTGTAGTCAACAGATTGTCTAAAGAGGACAATCAAAATAAGAGTGTTACCTTTTTTTTTTTTAAATTCATTCACCCCCAATCTTTAATCAAAACTTCCCCTTCCTCCTCCAGTGACATCTCCTTTTCTCTGATGACGCAAGGGCGGGACAACCTGTCACTCATTTGAGATCGACCAATAGCAATCCACAACCATCCAATCAATTCCCCATGGACAAAATCAAGTCCCATCCCACATTTTTCTTTTTCAAGAAGCCACATCACTGGGTTATACATCACATTGTGGAAGGAAAGACTATTGCAACATCTGTTTCATGCTGACATCCCTGATCCACCAATCAGCATTAATAAAAAATGTGGTATTACTGATACATCCTTTAACCAGGATTTGAAAAATGTAACAGATTTTACAGCCATCCATTGTCACCATGGGGAGGCTGAGAAAAGGTGTGACGATGAAGGGAAGAGGTGAATATGCCGTTTTAACTGTTGAAGGTGACATGCTAAACCCCTATCCTACCGCACATCCCCTAACAGGCAGCTTTTGCAACCAATTGTAAAGATTTACTCCAACCTGCAGATACCCATACTTGCCCTGGGGAATTGGTGTACTGCCCCCTCTACTGGTTAAAGGAAGATACTTCACAGAGACCATTCAATTTTTATTTTTCACATTTACTAATTTAATACTTTTTTAAATTGCAAATCATATAATTAGCATAATAGTTTAAGTGAAAGTTAACTAGGTTATTTGAGTGTAAAAGTATGAACATTAAAAATATAAATGTTCATGGTTTTACATATATTATGCATAATATAAATTCTAAAACTGTTTATTTTGAGAATTTTCAATGTGGTCTCAGACTTTTGGATTTGTGCATCTGATGAAGTGGTAACATCCAAAACCAATACAATGATATCTATTAAAAAAACAACAACATTCAGTTTATTCCCATAAATACACAATTTACATGGTCGGCACTCAATAAAAGGGAGTTTTATAGAAACCATTCAATGGTAGCAATAAACAAATAAGCAAAAACAAGCTCTGGTCTATTTTTATGTACACAAAGCAGTTGCATAATACAGTTGATGGCTTTGTCCAATAGGTTTTGGATGAGAACACGTGCCATGGAACATTTGATAGTAGGTGGAGTAATCATCCATCAGTAATCTGAAATAAACACTTAAGAACCTTCACCGCAATTTTTTTCACCTCATACTAACACCATGTGTGCCCTCCACCTCTGGACATTATAACATTAGGAAATGGTGCATGTCCTGTTCATGTCTTCTATTGTGTTTTCTTGTGGTTCTCTCTGGCAGCTTTTCTCTTTAACTGCAGAATCTTCAATTCTGTCATGGTTGAGAAGGTCCTCCAAACCCACACAGCCTAAAATACAGAGACTGTGTTCAAAATCTTAAACATACTTTGTAAACATAATTAGATGAGATGCATATTTAAGTATTATATATGAAGAAGAATATTCTTAAAGGAAAATATTACCACAATTATAACTGTGTTGAGCAAGAGCGGGACAGAGTATACTAGTGATATGAACATTCCTTTTGAATCAAAGTATTGGAACTTTGAAAAAGACCTAAAAACAAAATGCAGACACATTCAGTATATAAGAAAAAATGCATAACATTATGTCGGTGGGTTGTGGTGGGTGTATAATTACCTACCTCCAATTCATCGCTGCCAACTCATTCAGGTATTCTGCACTGTAAACCATTGTGACTGCAAAACATTAAATACTATGTTATCTGTTGATCAAACAACACAATCTAAAGTGCCTAATATATATGTGTGTGTAAACATGTGTGTGTGTGTGTGTGTGTGTGTGTGTGTGTGTGTGTGTGTTATGCATGCATGTACATACAAACACATGTCGTTTGACAGCACCATATTTTATTTATATATATATATATATATATATATATATATATATATATATATAAAATGATGAGATAAATATATAATCATATATTTCATATAATTAAATAAATATAAATCAAATTATGGTTAGGGTGCCTTCCCAATCTAACCGCACAAAATTCACAAAACGCATCTTGTCTGTGCTGTCTCATCTTGTAATTTTCGGAAATTTAATTTTGTGTTTCACTATCAGTTTACACATTTACCCTTACCTTTAACAATTTAATTATTGCAGAAACTTACCCATCAAGAGAAAATGACAGATCTGAAGGCGATAGTATTTGCAGGACAGGATGGTGAAAGCAAAACAGAAGACATGGAAGGCCAGCAGACAAATCAACCAGGATTCAGTCCAGTCAATCTGGAAACAAGTTTACATGATGATGATTATTATTACTAGTTCTTCTAATAATAAATCGTTTTCTTTATTTAATTCGGACCACGTGACCTCGGATGTACTGAAAAATAGCGACACAACTGGATTATCTTTATCTCTAAGAGAATCAAATGTTGTTGTAAACTTACAGACTGTAGAAAGCTCCATAATGATGTGACGCGAACATTGCTGAATCCATCGATTGGAATGGAGCTAATATTTTTAGCTTTGGACTCGGTCATTTTGTTTGATTACACGCCTAAATCACATACAACATAAACACTTCCGCCTTCGTCACTTTCTTTCTATCGCGACACAACCTGAGGCTCACCAAAGGATGGCGCTATTAGGCTTCTTAAACATGTAATTGATGCTAAGAGCAGTTTATTCACAAACAGTAACATTAAATATTTAATATTTATTTTCAAATAGGGTTTTCTACATTTTATATCGAAATGAAATAGAATACCTATAAATTCCGGCATCGATTTAAAATTAAGAAAAAGAAGATAACAGGACCGGAAAAGTGAAAATAAAAGTTCTCTGCAAACCTTTATTTTGCAGACAGCTGGGCATGTCACCATGGCGGCAAGCCTACTTAAAAATATTATAACAATAAAATAAGATGTCAAACGGTGGGCATGTATATGGTTATCATGTGTATAAAAAACAGTAGATGTTACAATTTAATGTCAAAGAGAAGAACTATAGCTACAGCTAGTTCTGACCAGAGCCAGAGTTCTGACACGTGATTCTCACTGATGCTTGACCACGTGTGCATGATGATGACCCCATTTATGATTAAGTTTTAATACTTTTTTAATAATATTTGGCGAAGTATTTTTACACAAATATAGATTTAAGTCTCCCACCTGTTGGTAGTATTTAATAAAAAAAAATCATTTAAGTATGTATGACTTGTGTATGTTTGGTTTATCGTTATTTCCTATTTCATTTTTTATCTAGTTTAAAAATAAACTTTTGTCATTCTCTTACTATCCCTTGGCTTTTTTAACGTAAGAAAAGCTTGATTTGTGAAAAACAACTTGAACCTAAATTATTTTGCATGAATCTATAATTTATGGATGGTTCAACTGTTTATTGTAATGGTCATTGCAAATATGTACTAAACTGTTCATAGACTATTTGTATTATTATTATTTATATTATATTTACTATTATAGATTAATTATAATTTATGGCTGCATTTAGAATAGAAAAAGTTTTGGTTCAGGTTTGTCGCATTCCAGCCAGCGATGACGCGCTTCCTGTGACGCAGAGAGATTTTAAAACATTGTCCTTCTCAGTAATGGCGGCTACGTTCCCTTCGCCTTCGCTAAATAACAATAAATGGTACTTCACGCGCGAACAAATCGAAAACAGCCCATCTCGCCGAGCGGGACTTGATCCCGACAAAGAGCTCTCGTACCGACAGCAAGCTGCTAACCTGCTGCAGGACATGGGACAGCGGCTCAACGTGTATCTTTTTCAGTTTGTGAGGCGTCGTTCTCGGCATCTGCTGACGCCGGTTTGGGCGGCTTGTGTGGCGTTGAGTTTCAACGTTGTAATGACCTGAAACAGGTCTACCAGTAAACACGCCTTTTGTATAGTGAAACGTGTGAATTAAGGCGAATGGAATAAACGATTTATGTCCCAGTTTTGTGTTTTTGGGGGGTTAGTTTAGGCCTCAGGGCCTAGCTTGAGGTGTCTCCTACTGAACAATAGCGCAGCCGGTGTCATTGCTTTTCCCACTCTCCGGTTTCCACTATTTTCTTCATTATACCATTTGTTTACACTCCAGTCATAGACTTATATGTTGTTTATGCCATTCCAAAATATGCCTGTTAGTATTGCAATTAAACATATCCTGTCGGGGAGAGATTTGCCCTGTCTGTTACAGTAACAGGACATATAGTAATTGGGGAGAGATTAGTTGTCCCGATTTATTTTTAGGTTAATTATGTGCCTTCAATTAATGGAGAGCAGTTCAATTCTGTTTTTCCATTTTCAGGAGTGGGTGCTTTCACTCTACATTAATAATTGTTGCTCTAATTAATTAAAATACAAGAATTGGATGTGAATGACAAGCCCATACCACTTTGGGGCGGACGTGTCATTCTAAATATTTATGTTGGTTATGACCCTGTTGAAATACTTAGTTTGTTGATTTGAACAGTAATGCTGTTTCGACATGAAACTAAAGTTGCAGTAGTCTTGTCCAAACGGTTTCTGGAACAAGAAAAAAAATGTAGATTGGTTCTTGATTGAATGGTTGTGGTTTGGTATCGCTGTGATATCATGTGACTGACGCGCCAATAGAAACGTAATCAGAGAAGAGATGTCCCTATAAAAGCAGGGGAAGCTTTTTGATGAAACATTACAAGGGTAGGGTACATGAATTTACAAAAAAAAAAAAAATGTGCACAGATAAATAAATGCAATATTCCATAAAGAAATAATAATTTTTAATTTTGATTTCATGGTGACTTTAAATGCTTAAAATGTCAATGCCATCCTTAACTTTGGACGATCAGGTCACAACTTACAATTAACACTGCCATTGTGTATATGCATCGGTTCTACATGATCCAGTCCTTCACCCGCTTCCACCGAAATGTGTGTGCTTTATCCTTCGAAAAGCTTTTTGCTAAACGTTTATGTGAAACATCTGGCTGGATTGGACAGGAATCTAACCTCTTTGTTAATGTCATGTGTTGCACAGGTGATTGCTCCTGCAGCTCTCTTTTTAGCTGCGAAGGTGGAAGAACAGCCTCGCAAGCTGGAGCATGTGATTAAGGTGACCCATGCGTGTCTCAATCCTCAGGACCCGTCTCCAGACACCCGGAGTGATGTAAGTAATGATAGAATTTATGTCAGATTTCTTTAAACTGTCTGAGTCATTGGTTTAATGTACTTACTTTGTTTAAATGTAACTTATTAGCTAAAAAGTTATTTTACAGCAACAATTCTCACTCCAATAAGTTCTTTTGCAGCAACTTTTTTTAAAGGAATAGTTGATGACCCATAATGAAAATGATAGAATTTTAACTTTAACTATGTTTTACCCCCTAACAGCTTTTTAACTCATATCAGATCAATGATAGTTTTTATCAAATAGGGCTGGGTTAAAAATATAGTATAATTTATGTCTCATGTAATCACTTAATCAGTGTTTTAACAGCGGAAATACGTCATTAAACAGCTTGTAAACAATATGTCATGTAATGTTACATTTACCTCTGAAACAACATTCAATGTCCATTTACTCATTAGTCTTCTAGAAAAATGTACTCCAGAGAGCAGCATTTTGCTAAATATATGCACTATATTGCCTATTCATTGTATTTTATATTAACCTGTTCAATATGTACAGGATATTTTAATATCCGATCCATTATGTTTTGTAAACGGATGTTTGAATCTGTTATGTTTTTATGACAGCCACCATTTAAAATTTTATATTTAAAAAAAGAGTAGAAACAATTGTCATTAAAGTTATTATTATAACTTTATTATTATGAAAACTTCCTTTTAAGGAATGTAAATATAAGTAGCCTATACAAATTGAAATTGTAACCTTTAATATTATAGTAATATTCTTAATCGATATCGAATTGAAATCAGAATCGAATTGCAAGCTTGTGAATCGAAACGAATCCTGCAATTTATGTCAATACCCAGCCCTAGTATCAAATGTCAAATTGAATCGCTGAACCACAGCATCAGACTTAACATTGCTTTTTTTTAACAGGTTGTGCAAGCCACAGTTTTCTTATTTCTATATTTTCATTTTGAATCAAAATGATCTCCATTTTTTTTTCTCTTAGGTTGGATATGTATAATCTTCTTTCTTCAGTCTTTATCTGTTGTGTTAGTATTATTCATATGCCTCTCACTGTCATATGTTGATGAATTGAAGGGGCATAGCTTGTATAATAAGGTGCTGATTGGCTTGGCGCAAAAAAAGGGTCATCTTAATTTGACGAGAGCGAGTAAACGTGTAGTCCATGACCAAGAGAACATGTGAGTAACCTGCCTGTCCTCTCAATCTCAGACATACCTGCAACAAGCCCAAGACCTGGTCATTCTTGAGAGCATTATACTCCAGACCCTGGGTAAGTTTGGAAGGGCAAGAATGGGTCAGTGAATCACCATACTTGAGAGATGTACCAAATAACCACATTTATTCTCCATCACTGCTAATTCCCAGGAGTCAACAGGACTATCACAATCTCTTAATTAAGAGTCATTACTACTCTCACCTTTTTCATTTCTATTTCCATGTCAGTCTGGCAATGCACCCTTCCTGTGTGTGGTTTACGATGCTATTGATTTTGTATGCTGATCCTATTTTAATCTTGAGTACAGTAGGGATGTCAAAAGTACTGGTACTAGAATAAATACATGTAACCGTACCAATCTTTTTGCAGTACCAACCTCAATCCTCTTGAATGCTTGAATTTTTAGTAAAAGAATTTGTGCGATGGCGTATTCATTTTATAGCATATTAAATCAGGAAATTTCACTGGTTCAACTACTGACATTTGTTTATCGTGATAACCCTGGTGTAAACCGTCGTCTGTGTCCTGCTTTGCAGTCCTCCGCTTTGGAAAATTCTGTTCTTGTTCCCATTATGGTAATTTGTTTTGAAAACTTTGACTATAACCAAATCGCCCTACAGGCCACTTGCAAGGAGCTTGGCTCAAAGATATCTCACCAGTCAAGCACAGGATGCCCCATGTTTGTGATTCACTCACTCATCATGTATATTGTGTGTGGGGAACTTCACCTATATGAAGAGTCAAAGCACTTCACTGCAGTACAAATGAAAAACTAAAAGTCTGTCTCTCTCTCTCTCTCTCTCTCTCTCTCTCTCTCTCTCTCTCTCTCTCATCTCCTCTCTTCCCTTCAGCTTTTGAGATCACCATTGATCATCCTCATACACATGTTGTCAAGTGTACACAGCTTGTGCGAGGTGAGAACCAGCTGCTCACTGTAAACTGTCCTTCGTATTGCTCGGTAATGAGTACTTCTAGCCCACCAAGCTCACAGATTTCACATCTGATCACGAGCTTTCCTTTTGTTCCAGCGAGTAAGGATTTGGCTCAAACCTCATATTTCATGGCAACAAACAGGTATGTTCAGATAGCATTACTTATGTAGAAGATACCTTACTTGTGTAGAAGTTTTCTGTGTACACTACCAGAACTATGTGAGGTTGCAGTTACATCAACCTTTAATCCAAGTATGATGAATCAATCTGGAAATAATGTCAACTTGAGTTTTTATTTGATTTATTTATTTGAAATACAAATAATTTGTATCATTATATACATGTCACTTGTGATCAATATAATGTGTCCTTGATCACAAATGTATTATTCTTTTCTTTTTTTTTAAATCTTACTGACCCCAAACTTTTGAACGGTAGTTTATGTATGCGCTACTGTAGTTCAACAATAGCTATAAATGGTTTCTAACAAATATTTGTTTCTTCTCCTGTGTTTTTGGTATCTCTGGATGATCTCATTGCTGCAGTCTCCACTTGACCACATTCTGCCTACAGTACAGTCCGCCCATTGTAGCTTGTGTTTGTATTCATTTGGCCTGTAAATGGTCCAACTGGGAGATTCCGGTTTCCACAGACGGCAAACACTGGTGGGAGTATGTTGACCCCACAGTGACCCTTGAGCTGTTGGATGGTATGTAGATGTAGCTGTTGTGTGTCTTTTCAAGTGATTTTCTTTTGAAATGGTTGTCTTTTTAATAGAGAGAGTTTAATTCTAGAGATCTGGAAAGTATGTGATTACTTGTCTGTTCAGTGTTTCATTAATTAATGCATTGTGGTTTATTTAGTTCAGTTTACATTTAAAGGCAGTTTTACTTAGATTTTTAGGAAGTAACCATTGGAAGAACTTCAGTGTAACATTGGACAACATTTGGGGTTTTTAGCCGGGACAAGAGACTATATAGCCATTTAAAGAATTTCTCAAGTAATGTGTGATTTTGCCCAAAGTTGCCCTAAATATTTTTGATAATGATTTCACAGAGCTCACTCATGAGTTCCTGCAGATCTTGGAGAAGACGCCCAGCCGCTTAAAACGCATAAGAAACTGGAAAGTAAGTCAGTTTGCCTCCATTTTAATTATCATCTGTACAGTAGTCAAGATCTGAAGTTTATCAAAACCTTTCATCAAAGTTATACATGAATTTTGAACAATACCCATTGTTGTCTTAGGACAACTTTGGTGAACTTTTTTGATCCACTTCAAATGTTGACTACTGTATTTGGCCACTTAAAAGACTGTTGAAATATTTTAATTTTATTGCATTAAATATCTACAGTAACCAAGTGGCTGTTTTTTACACACTGACAGTTTTCATTAAGTTTTTTTATGGTAATGTCTCCTATGCTCACCAAGGAAGCATTTATTTGATTTTAACATACAGTAAAATAATTACTCTAGTCTTCAGCCTCACATGATTTTGTGCCCAAAAAAAGCATTTTTTTATTATCGCTGTTGAAAAAAAATGTGCTGCTTAATTTTTTTGGAAACTGTGATGCATTTTTTTTTCCAGGATTCTTTAATGAATAGAAAGTTGAAAAGAACAGCATTTATTTGAAATAGAAATCTTTTGTAACATAAATGTCAAATTCTCTGATCGATTTAATGCATCCTTGCAGAATAAAAGTATTAATTTCTTTCAACAACAAAAATCGAACTAACCCCAAACGTTTGAATGGTACTGTGTTCTGACCACCCTAATTGCATCCTCATAATCTTTTTTTTTTTTTTTTTTTTTTTTTTTTTTTTTTTCTTGTACTTTAGGCTGCAGGTCAAACTGCCAAGAAATCAAAAGTGCAAGATGGTGATCAGTCAGAAGCCATTATGAACATGATCTCCATGGCATCGTCTGACAGCACGTTGGCGGGACTGATGAGCCTCTCCGCCCCTCCCTCCGGTTCTTCCATGGACTCCTCAACAGACGATCCCAGCGCTGCAGCCTCATCCCAACACTGGCAGCCTTCTGGCAAGGAGCCGCCTACTGCTAACGAACTCCACGCGCCTGCTAAGGTCTCTCTGAGTGAGTATCGGGCCAAGCACGCAGATGAACTGGCGGCGCAGAAGCGGAAGTTAGAGAACATGGAGGCAAGTGTGAAACAGGGATATGCCACTGCCGCACAGGCCCTCATGAACCAGCAGAGGAAAGAGAAGCACCATCACCACCAGCAGCAGCCCAGCTCTAGTTCCTCAGATCTGAGCAACCCCTCACCTATCGTCCTGAAGATCCCACTGGATGAGCGAGAACGCGGTTCTCTAAAGACACGCTTCCCCGTGCGGGGCCAATCAGACGGCGGGGGGCACAGCAGTGGTGGGCACAGTAGCAGTAGCAGCAGTCGTGGATCCGAGCAGGACATTAAAGTGCGGATTCGGGTTCCAGAAAGGCGTAGTGGGTCCGGAGAAGACGGGAAAAGTCGCGAGAAGCACAGAGATCGGTCCAACCACCACCATCATCATCACCACCACCACCACCACTCCTCCTCTTCCACCACCGGCTCTTTATCTGCATCGTCTTCCTCATCCTCAGCACAAAAACACTCAAGTTCTGCCAGCACCTCAGGAAGTAGCAAAAAGGTCCCTGGTGACTCTGTACGAACAAGCTCTTCGTCATCATCGTCTCGAAAAAGGACCCACTTGCAAGATCCTTCCACCGGCACCCACCCCTCGAAAGTCAGCAAATCGTCCAGAAACTCATTTCAGTTGCCGACGCTTTCCGGAGTGCCCTCCCATGCGATGGGGCACGGGTCTGACATCCTGAGCCTCTCGCACCATCAGGGAAACTATTCACACTCCAAGGCGGACAAAGCCGACACGAATGGCCACAATACGGGTGGCCAATCCAACGAGTATCAGGACACATTTGACATGTTGAACTCACTGCTCAGCGCGCAAGGGGTGCAGCCAGCGCAACCTCAGATATTTGACTATCGCTCTCAGTACGGAGAGTACCGGTATAGCAGTAGCGCTCGCGGAGGAACCCAGCCGCCACCTTTACCCTCGGAACCACCTCCACCTCTGCCACCCTTGCCCAAATAATCCCGTTCGTCCCCCTCCCCACCATTCATCCGTCCACATACACTGATCAGATCAGTCGTCCTTGGGAGTTCTGGGTTCCTTTTGTGCGTCTACTTTTCTGTGATGTTGAGTTTGACAGCAGAGTAATGTAAGGACAAAATTTACTTGTATCGTTTTGTGCGGTTGTGTGCGAGCGAGTGTGTTCACAACACCCATCTGTGGCAATAATGTTAAAATAGAACAAAATATTGCAAAAAAAGGCAAAAAATGTTATTTATTGAAAAAAAATTGTACATACTATTTTTGATGTCATTCAGTTTTATATCAGCGCTAACAGAAAAACATAATGGAATTAAGGGTATGTATTATAGAATGAGAGGGACCCATTGCCCTCTTTAAAAAGTGTAACCTTGAATGCAAAAAGGAAAATGTTTTTGGTTTATGTATGGATTTAAGTCTTGCTAACAATATATGTGTCTTTTTTATTGATTATGGTATTTATTATTAGCCTTTTAAAACCATAGTTATTAGCAGTCGTTGCTTGAATGCTTCAGGTGATATCTGGATTTTATTTTTATACTGTTGTAACCTGCTTCCCAGTCTGTATTTACTTGATACGTCATGTATGTTTTGAGAATGAACATACGAATCCCCAATATTTGCATCAAAATATATGTTTCTAATATACGAGTAGTAACTGAAGTAACATTTTGTTTTTGTTTGGTAAGTATTTGTGGTCTTTTTTTGTTTGTAACTTTCAGCTTTGTATTCTGTAAATTACTGAAAATTGACACAAATTATTTTTACAAATTTTTCCCAAAAACAAGGATATGCCTAGTTTGGGAAAGTATGTCTGGTAAACCTACAATTCAGAGTCAGATGCAGTCATTGTTTTAAATGGTTGTAGATATCATGCTCATTTATAATACACTATACACAACAGTATGTCCAGCTTGTACTTGTTTCATCTATTACTTCTGTTTGTTAACACAAACCCAAATGGTGTTAGAATACAGGCTATTTGTCATACTATGATGTAACTGACTTACAGTGAATATGAATATGTGGACAAAAGTACAATCTGATAAAAACTAATAACTTTCCACCAATTTTCAGTTGAACTAATGTTTTTTTTTATGCTTCTTTGGTTGAAACAATGATAGTGGGCCATGCAAATATTGGTTACTAACAAATTGCTGAAATTCATTCTGTCTGCATTTATGAATGAATCTCATTGAACTGGTGGTACGTGGTACTTTTGTCCATCATACCCTTTTTCACATCATATTAAAGAGACAGTTCACCCCCACCCCCACCCACCCAGTATTGAATATGAAAAAAATCAATATTCTATCATCATTTACTCGGCCAAAACTACGATTTTCTTCTGTAGAACACAAAAGATATTTTGTCTGTATAAAGTCAATAGGGTCCACTGTTTTTTGATCCCCAACATTCTTCAAAATATCTTCATTTTTGGATGAACTATCTCTTTGAATATGGCGTTTATTTTATGGTCTGTTTATATCTGTCTCAGTTTAAACACTCAAATCAGCACTTATAGATTGAATGGCGAGCATGCTGAAAGCTCATGTTTATTGTTGCAATACCTCCATTTTTGTTTTGTTGCATTAAGGTGCGTTTACGCCATGTTGTACTTACCGTAATTATGAAATTTCAGCTCAAAATTACAGCTTGGATGGGAATTTTCTGAGAGCTCTTATTGTACCACGTGACTGCTGTACCCATGCATAATTCCCAGTCCGATGAACAGCTCTGAATAGAACGTCACGTGTTGTCATTTCGAGATTACGGTAATTACGACACAGCGTTAACGCTGCATTATAACCATATCAAGGTCATTTTAGTGTTTTCGAGTGATAAGCCATCCAATCCTGATTCATGAAATCTTGCATGAATGATACCGTGCACATTAAAACTGATAGGGTTTTGAATGTTTTGAGCCAATCATTTTGTACCTTTAACAATATTGTCTCCATATTCATATCTTGCTTGATCATGTTTTTGTATGCAGTTAATAGCACAATAATGCAGATTACTATATGGATCAGTCTCTGTAACTTTCCTCCTCTGATTAAATGGCATGACTTTCATTGATCAATTTACAGACAAAAAAAATGGAAGCATGAAATTGAGTTTCTACTGTCAGAGTAAATTTGACTTTAATAAATGTTGCGTTCTTTTATTAAGATGTTAGCAGGGATTCCTCCATACTTTGACCCTTTTCCTGGTTGTGCCTGTTGATGATGAGGAACATTTCAGGAATATTGTGAAATTAAATGTAACACTATAAGCTATAAAAGATCTGTCACAGTTTGGGCGTATATTCCTTATATGATGCACTCCTCATGTTCTATCTCTGTTTTATCATTTCTAAGTAGAATTTGAAGGTTTAACATGTTTTAGTTTTGTGTCTGCTGGTGTCTAGTCTGCTTCACTAAGACTAAAGAGAAGGCGTTTTGTGGGTCTAATGCAATTCATGTCACCACTGTATTTTCTATGTACCTCCATTCTCAAGAATATAGCGTTTTATCAAATGTATATACTGTTTTCTGTGTTTTAGTGGTACCACATGAACTCTCAGGTTTTGAATTGAATTGTTGGGGTGTTTCTTGTCAGAAGTTAAGGTTTGCATTTTTGTGAACTCGGTTCCTTTTTATAAATGTGGTTGATGTACAATAATGTTTTATGAGAAACATACTTGTGGGTGTTTTTCTTACCGATTGCAGTGTAAATTCTTATAATGTGACAGACGTTCTACTCAAGCTTCTTGCCGTAAATTCACTTTTCCGATTTTATACGACAACTTGACCAGTTTTGCTTCCACCTGATGTCAACAACACCTTTATGGTTTGCCTTTGAATTCAGTGCTGGAATAAAGAGATACAAGAATAAACCAGGAATGTTAAATGTGGCTATTTAGAACACAATTTTGAAAATCTGAAACCATTCTGGAAAAGCCGAAAATCAAAGCCGAGTAAACCAAGATTAGTCACAAGAGCTGTTGTAATCCTGATTAACTTTCCATTCCAGGCATTGTTGTCTAGCCGTAATGTGTAACTTATTGTTTTATTGACACCTTATTATCGAACATAATCTGAATTAGGAGCATAATTTTATATTTCACCCCATCAAGATGAAAAGAAATATTTTAAATTTATATTATAATGTACCATTAAGACTTTTTTTGTATTTTGTGGTTATTTTTGTCAATTAATTGCATTTTCCCCCATCCTTATTAGTGCAAGGCAAAAAAAATCATTTCAAGTATTTCACTGAAATATAGTGCTAAATTGAACCTGTTAACCTCTGTGCATTAGTATTCACAGAATGTAGATGATTCTTGCGGACTTCACAGTGAATGAGTGCCCAGACCTGAAAAGACTCTATTGTTCTTGGAGTCAGCCAACCTTGATCTCGCATGACTCTGATACTGTACCAGCCGCTTACAGCAGGTTTGACACATTTCATTTCCCCCTTCATTTGCATTTAGCATTGTTTCTCATACACACCTCAAAATGAATGCTTGCAAGCGTATCTTACCAAAACTCATTCTATTGCATTTGTAAGGATATGTAATTTTTCTATTTATTTTTTAAATCAGATGTTCCAAAAAAAACGTAAGTTGCTTATGGCCACTGACCCAATTAAGAAAGAAAGCCTTTAAAAGCGTCAGATTTCCAGCCACATGCAGTGCTCCACTGATATCACATGTAAGCATTCTCCAGCTTCGTTCCTCATTAAAAGAAGCTCAGCTTGGAAAAGAGCTTGTAATCTCAATGTGACTCTTAAAAAATAACCCTCAATATGTCAAATAAAGTATTTTACATTCTTAAACAAAAGGTTGTTCAGTGGTTGTTTGCAGCGCTTCAGAACTATTTGATACTTTTTTTCTTTTACATTTTAATAATATTTTTTTTTTAAATCTATGGTAAGTAGATGTTATTGATGTTTTCTTAAGTTCTTCAAATCTATATTTTGGTTTACCTTTATATTTTTAATAATAAATTACTTTAGGTTCAAAGTGGAACCTTTTTTTTAAGTGTGCGACTGATCAGCATAATTCATAAATGAGTTTAATCAATTAGTGCAAGTAATATTTAATGGAATTGTAATCTGCAAACTCTTGCACAGCATCACTAGGACATATTGCACATTTGTCTGTGTGTCGTATCAGCATCCCTTTGATTGAAATGTGATTATTATATTTCATATAATAATGATGTTTTATTTGCCTTAACATTTAGTTTATTATAAAAAGAAAAGTAACCAATTAAAAGAAATGTAATTGATTACAAAAACTGCCTACCAAGGTTTTGATCTTTATTGTTCAAGACTTGAGCAAAAGCATGCAGAGGCATTTTTAAAGCTTATAATTTAGCCCAGACTTGAATTACTTTAAATAACCTGAGAATAAATAATAAGGTTAAAGTTGTTAAGATGAAAATAACCTACACACTGCGAAACTGTGTGCGTGCGTGCGTTTGTGTGTGTGTGTGTGTGTGTGTGTGTGTGTGTGTGTGTGTGTGTGTGTGTGTGTGTGTGTGTGTGTGTGCAGGGTCTTAAGTTATGGGAGGGGCTATTCAGCCACAGCTGTATGATGTGGCTATATAAAGAGCGATGCTTCTGAAGCCGAAAGTCATTAAGGTGCCAACAACAAAGTGACACAATGAAGCTACTTTCAAGAATACTGATAGTGACCTGTTTCTCTGTGGCTTTAACAAGTAAGTAAAGATTAGTTCAATATTATTTATATTTATTGTGTGTTTTATTAATTAGACACAGCATGTATATCATACTTGGAATTGTGTTTACCAGCATTTATATTTAGTGGAGCGTTTTTTTTTGTTTTTTTTTAACGGGATTGAACAGATCACTGGTTATCAGGGAAGTCGAAAATTGTTAACTTAATAGGTAGCTATTTCAATAAATGTTGCTGGATGGTTTTCTTTTGTCTTTGCTGGACAGTTAAAATCTTCCCTATTACAATTCCTAAACCCTACAGGTAGATTTAATGCTGCATGACAATGTCCTGATCTCCTTGACCCCCTTATATTCATTATCAATTTGTCAAGATTAGGTGCAATGTGCATTAGCCAATCAGATCAAATAGGAAATAATGTATCGTATGACTTAAAAATACAAAATGGCCCAGAAGCATTACTGTAATATGACGTCTTTTATATATAATGTAATAGCTTTGATTGGCACAACTCCAGCTGTTTCTTGGTTTCAATCATTCAAAATTCTAATATTGCATTTCGATTTTTGAGTTATGCTAGCCTATTCGCTTTGATCAGAGAGCAAGCCTGTCCTTTATGCAGTAAAACCAAAAGTTTGGTCACATGTACAACTGACCATCACATGCACAGGATTTGGGATCACACTGCAGAAAGTGTGCTAAATATTTTATCCGGTCACATGCCCCGACTCTCATTCTCTCAACCAATTGTAGACCTTAAAGTTTGTAAGTAACTCAGTCAGTCATTTAGAGTTTAAGGGCTTTCAAAGCCTTTTCTCTCAAATCATTTTCAGTTTCCACCAAATAATCTCATTGCGGTTTATCAACTTTTCATTTCTGCATAAGGACAAGTTGACAGAAGCAACTCGAAACCCAGATTCAATCAATATCAGACATGGAATACAAAACAGTTCCCAGTGTGGAAAGAAGGAGACCCACTCAACAAAAACAGCTGGACAGGTAATAAAATTCAGACAAGAAATATATTTTTTACATCTTTACATCACACATGTTTTACATGTTCTGTAGCTCAAATGGTAGAGCATGTTGCTATCAACCCCAACGTCATGGGTTTGATTCGCATGAATTGATTAAAAACTGAATGCAATGCAAGGTGATTTACACTCAAAACGTCAGTTTTGGCAGGTCACGTTAGTCAAGCTCACATCAGCTGATCCACATATATCTACAGTATGGAATATGACGCCTATCACAGTATACATATATAAGCTCCTACAATATTATCAACAGCTATCGCGTTTCTCAGGAGCCAATTCCCTCCTCCATCCGAAGGTCCACCTCTCGTCAGTCAGGATTTGGCATTCTGATTCCCCTGAATCAGACTAAAATTCTCTAATAATGTTGCAAATTAATCAATGATATCTGCAATACATGTTGGTTCTGTTATGTTCACCCTGCGCAGGGAGTTCTTGCCCAGAACAGAATCACACCGCCAATCCAAACTGTATGCTAACTGTCAATCGTATTTGACGATAGTGGTCCTGACAGAAATAAAGGTTCTTTATTGGCATCTTTGGTTCCATCAAGAACCTTTACCATCCATGGAACCTTTCCATTCCAAGTACAAAAGGTTCTTTATAGTGCAAAATGGTTCTTTAGATTATTAAATACTCTTCACGCTAAGAAAAAAAGGTTCACTAAAAGGTTTGAGGAACCTAAAATGGTTCTTCTATGGCATCGCTGTGAAACCCCCCTTTGTCAAATGCATAATTGTAAATTTTTTCAGGTGGACAATTGAAGTTTGAAGTGGGAAATGATGCACCGACCTTGACCGGTGCCAAAATCACCTTCACCATTGACATTGTGTTCCCTCACAACCAGAAGGTCCTGCCAGATGGACAAGCTGTTTGGGCAAGAAACGGCACTATCAACGGTATATTTCTATGATCTTTATCTCACCCTGTTTACAAAGATGAAAATGTACTATGACCAGCAAAAGTTTAGTTTTAATAATAATGCACAAATATTTCAACTTTCTAATTTAGGCACACAGTTCCATGAAGGAGAGCCTGTCTATCCTGAGGAGAACTCTAGTGCTCCTCTCCTTTCCAGACAGGGGGACAAGCAACCTCCCTATGTGTTTGTATGGAAAACCTGCGGTAAGGAAAGAAGCACTTACTTTACTGTAATGTGCAGTTATCTCACCTATCTGACAATCCGCTATTGTGTTTGACAGGTAAATACTGGCAAGTGCGCGATGGCCCTTCCTCATCATTGACAATCAGCACTGATGATGTTCCTCTTGGCTCTTATATGATGGATGTTGTCATCTATCACTACAGGCAAAAAGATAAATTCATCCCTATTGGATATGCATCCACACAATTTAGTATTACAGGTAAGCATAATGTAAACAGAGTGTCGATCTTTTGTTTAGTTTGGTTTTCAGATGTAATGAAACTATTTTATCCCTGTGTTTCTAGACCAGATTCCTTTTGCGGTTTCCCTGACTCAGGTAAATGACAAAGATGAAGGCGATCGTAAATTTATCCAGAACAGAGCGGTGGCCTTCAGCATCACCCTTCACGACCCCAGCCTATACCTTAGCAAATCTGACGTGACTTTTAACTGGAATTTTGGGGATGGCAGTGGGACTGTAATCTCCAGGGAACTCACAGTCACGCACACTTACATGGCATCTGGTGCCTTCAAGCCTCAAGTTGTTGTACAAGCAGCTATTCCGGATTCATCTTGTGCAACTCCACCAAACCTTCCGACTGAGGCTCATCCCACTACCAACTCCCTCACCTCTGAGAGCCTCAGTGTCCCAACTGAACACTTCACTACAGGTGCACAGCATTGTTCTATGTAGTGTGTGTGCACCGGTTTGGCTATACTTGTGAGGGCCAAATGTCCTCACTTTTATAGTGAAATATTATGACAAAACCACTAGTGAGGACATTTTACTGGTCCTCAGTTTAGGTCACCATTATTTAAATGTAGTGTTTTGCATGTGTTACTGTGAGGGTTATGTTTGGGTTAGGCAATAGAAGAAATCATTAACCAGACATAAAATCAATGGAAGTCTATGGAATGTATACTAATAGTGAAGTGTGTGTGTGTGTGTGTGTGTGTGTGTGTGTGTGTGTGTGTGTGTGTGTGTGTGTGTGTGTGTGTGTGTGTGTGTGTGTGTGTGTGTGTGTGTGTGTGTGTGTGTGTGTGTGTGTTTGTGTGTGTGTGTGTGTGTGTGTGTGTGTGTGTGTGTGTGTGTGTGTGTGTGTGTGTGTGTGTGTGTGAAGAGATACTAAAATACTACATACATACAGATAGATAGATACTAAACGTTAGTGACTATACTTTTCTCGGAATCAGTAAAACACTCAAGTTCTGTTGATCACATTACGCCATTTCTTGGCTCATAAGTTTGTTAGCTACTGACCACCACTGTTTATTCTGTGTGAAATACTAGAGAGCATAACATAGAAAAAATCAGTGCTAATTCTGGCCAGAGTAAAACTCATAGTACTGCTTCACTTTATGAATTTATGAACAGATCATGCTTCCAGTCAGCCTTCAGCTCCCATTCTGAAATCCACTCCTGCATCTACAATGAAAACCATTCCACCTGCACCTACAAATGAAGTTCCAACAAGATCCAGCCTTGAGAAGGTCTTTAACCTCAGATCTGGATCTAAGATGTCCGAAAAATTGAATACTGCGACAAAGACAACACTAAAGACAACTAGTGAGTTACAGTTTTCTTATTTTTTATATTCAGAGATATTTTGAATTATAGGTAGTTAATCATATTCATATAAATATTGACTATAAATTATGTGAATATATATATAAATTGACATATGAGTTTCCAAAACATCAGCTGCTGACATGGGGGCGATTTTGGAGGAAGACACAACTGACTGTGTGATTTACCGTTATGGATCCTTTGCAACAGATATTGAGATTATCGGTAAGATTCTTTATTTGACCACTGGTACTTTAATATGATGCATTATAGACCTTCATTGAAGAATAATGTATGTTTGTATCCTCAGAGGGCATTGAGAGTGTGCAGATCGTCCAGGTGGCTGTAGCTAATGGTTTTCTGCTAACAGAGATGGAGCAGAATGCTGTTGATTTCACTGTTTCCTGCCAGGGAAGGTGAGGTCTGGCAAAGCATGAAGTTGGAACCACAAAATATAGCCTGAAGGAGAATTCATGACCTTACCTGCTCTTTTTAGCCTCCCCACTGAAGTGTGCACTGTAGTGTCGGATGCAGACTGCCATATGCCAGTTACGACCATCTGCAATGCTGTGAGCCCCTCCTCAGACTGCCAACTCATCCTTCGACACTTCTTCAACGACTCTGGGATCTTCTGTATCAATGTTTCTATGACAAATGATGTCAGTCTGGCTGTCACAAATGCCAGGGTTAATATTAACATAGGTGGGTTTATTCACTATTGAAATGTCATGCATGGTGCACCAGAATGAGAACAGTTCTTCAAAAGGCTCATAGATTTATTGTGCTATTGAATCATCTTGCAGGTTCCAGGTTGACATCTGCAGGTGTCACTGCCCTGTTTTTGGGCATCCTGACTGTTGCATCAGCATTGGGTGCAGTGGCTTTTGCATATAAGTGAGTCATTTTAACACGGCGTAATATCCACGGACTGATTTATTTAGCTGGCATGAATCCTTCATGAATTATTATTAATTATTCAAACTGTTCCTTTAGGTTTCCTAAAGCTTAATCAGTAATCAAATTGGTGTGAACATTAACTGGTAAAACTGGTTAGAAAACAATAAACTGGCCTTATTTTTCCACTTTTCTAGACGTCTTAAAGGGTATCAAAGGCTGAATGAGGTCCCTACATGCCAATCCAACAACACTGGCGTGAGCTCTGTACCAGCGCTCTTCTGGAGCATGATGAACCAGCAAACGGTGGATCAGGAAAAAGGAGTTGTGAATTTTACTTTCAAAACCAATAAAAATTGACCTGAAAAAGAAATGTTACGTTAGCAGTATTTTGAATTGTGAAAGCATCAACCTTTTTTACCATTTCATTTTTTTAAATCTACAAAATCTTACTGTTATGTATTATGTTTTTAATTACAGCATTTGTCTTAAATTTTGTACTTTAAAGTTGAAGAGGAAACAACTGTCATTTGAGCCAACAAAGCATATTTAACAACATGTTGACAGTTAAATGACCTCTGGAATCCCATTTATGCATTTTTTTAACGCAATTGAATAAAATATCACAAAAGCTGCCATTACGTTCTGGCCTCATTATCTTCGACATTGGTGTCAACAATCAATTTAATTAAGGTTTTTCCCTATAAGACCATTTGATACCATGACCTGCTTTCCTTCTTTCATGCAAGCATATCACTGCTGTAACTCATTTGCACCTCCCTAAAAAACCTAGAATGGCCTTAATACCGACTGCTGAGTGACTACTAATCTACTTTTCCTTCATCTGAAGTGGCTGGAAGCCAAACAAGGTTAGTAAGCAGATTACTTGTCTTGAATGCCCAGAATGTCTTAAAACCAAAAGCCTATGTTAACCTCCACAAATAAGATTTTTAAAGCATTGCACATAGACAGATTTTTGATCACCATCAATTTATTCAGTCAAAATTTGGCAAGCAAATTTAACAAATAAAAGTCATACTGGCCATATAAATAAAACAACTGATCAAGAATGTGTCTCTAACATTTAGGAGTAGACTTTACACTTGATACCTAATGTATATCGTTTGTAAATTAACGGTCTACTGTTTTCAATCTTAGACATTTAGTGACCATTTTAATATTCCTCGCCCTCTTCCTCTCCTTCACCCTCGATGGAGTCGACACCGACCTCCTCGTAATCTTTCTCCAGGGCAGCCATGTCCTCTCTGGCCTCTGAGAACTCGCCCTCCTCCATACCCTCACCCACATACCAGTGCACAAAGGCACGCTTGGCGTACATCAGATCGAACTTATGATCCAGACGAGCCCAAGCCTCTGCAATAGCTGTTGTGTTGCTCAGCATGCACACGGCCCGCTGCACTTTAGCCAGATCACCTCCTGGAACCACAGTGGGAGGCTGGTAGTTGATGCCAACCTTGAAACCAGTGGGACACCAGTCCACAAACTGGATGGTGCGCTTGGTCTTGATGGTGGCGATTGCAGCGTTCACATCTTTGGGCACAACGTCACCACGGTACAGCAGGCAGCAAGCCATGTACTTGCCGTGACGAGGGTCACATTTCACCATCTGATTGGCCGGCTCGAAGCAAGCATTGGTGATCTCAGACACAGAGAGCTGCTCATGGTAAGCCTTCTCTGCAGAGATCACTGGGGCGTAAGTGGCCAGAGGGAAGTGGATACGAGGATAAGGCACCAAGTTGGTCTGGAACTCGGTCAGATCGACATTGAGGGCACCATCAAACCTGAGGGAGGCTGTGATGGAGGACACAATCTGACTGATCAGCCTGTTGAGGTTGGTGTAAGAAGGACGCTCAATGTCGAGGTTCCTACGGCAGATATCATAAATGGCCTCATTGTCTACCATGAAGGCACAGTCAGAGTGCTCTAGGGTGGTGTGGGTGGTCAGGATGGAGTTGTAAGGCTCTACCACAGCGGTGGAGACCTGAGGAGCAGGGTAGATGGAGAACTCAAGCTTGGACTTCTTGCCATAGTCCACAGACAGACGCTCCATCAACAGAGAGGTGAAGCCAGAACCGGTTCCACCACCAAAGCTGTGGAACACCAGGAAACCCTGGAGGCCTGTGCACTGGTCAGCCTGACAAGAAAACCGGTTGGTCAGTAACCCAACATATATAATTCATTTTATGTTTGTTTATTTACAACTACCTACCAGTTTGCGAATCCTGTCCAGTACCAGGTCAATGATTTCTTTTCCAATAGTGTAGTGACCACGAGCGTAGTTATTGGCTGCATCTTCCTTTCCTGTGATGAGCTGCTCAGGGTGGAACAGCTGACGGTATGTCCCAGAGCGCACCTCATCTGGACAGATAGGTCATAAGTAAATGTTTAGTAAACTGAGTACTCTGACACACACAATATCACAGATAAAATTAAGTCCCATCCTCTTACCAATGACAGTTGGCTCCAGGTCTACAAACACAGCCCTGGGGACGTGCTTTCCAGCTCCAGTCTCACTGAAGAAGGTGTTGAAGGAGTCATCGCCTCCTCCGATGGTCTTGTCACTGGGCATCTGTCCATCCGGCTGGATGCCATGCTCAAGACAATAGAGTTCCCAGCAGGCATTGCCAATCTGGACTCCAGCTTGACCAACGTGGATGGAGATGCACTCACGCTGTAGAAGGGAATGGGGAAATTATTTTTTATAGTTTTTATAGTTAACAACAAAAAGCCACAAATCTTTTTATAAGGTCGCTGGCTCTCAACACATGCTCAAAGGCTTTCTTTTGCACATTCTGTTGTCATTTGAACCACCATAAATGCGCTGTAAAAACCTGCTTAAACAATATTTATCTTAAGGACAGACATACAACAAGTGAACTAGCATAATAAAGAGTAGGTTACCAAAAAGGAAGAACAAAGAAAGCAGTCAGGTCTGCAAGGGAATGAGGCAGCAGAATGGGAACGAGGCAGATGCCCCACCCACACAGAAAAGGCTTGCTAGACTGTGTCTGACTAGCGGTTAAAAGAGAACAATAAAAATGTTGACAGAAATCTACCTTTTCCCATTTATCTGTCATCTTAATTGTCTACGAAAGAGTATGGATTTAAATTTTGGGAGCATTAGTTATAGTAGGTTTTTAGATGCAGAAACTGAATGGCATTTTCTCAAGGACTGTGTCCACTATTTTAAGGAAATTCAGAATAATCTTTGATTAATATGGATTTTTAATGATCAATTCTTGAATATTTATATTTGGTCAACGCTATCTTGAATATTTGGTTGAATCGTTAAATTTTCCTAAAGACAGCATGCTAAAAACTAAGGCATTTACCAAAAAACTCAATAAAAACAATATCACCAAAATAATAAAATGCATGAACACATTTAATGTAAAATCTCAAAGGAGACAATAACAGCTGTGGAACAGAACAGGAATAGAAATCCAGTCATCTGCTGCACAGGCCTGACATGAGCTTCTGCAGACAGCTGCAGTCCCCACCCAGTTTACTCCTCATGCAGATGGGAGGAGGGGAGGATGCAAATTTCAAGAAAATTCTATGTTAATATCTGATGGGGGGAAAAATCAATCTATTTGTGCATTTTTGTTGAAACATCATTTAAGTCACATTTATTACTATTACTATTAAATACTTTGTGATTTAAATTATACAGCAATTGCAAAATAATATATATTAGATTATTATATCGTATATAAAAATTGAGAGAGAGATAACGCACACTGTTTTGACAATCATATTCAATGCTACGGAAAAAAAATCACTTCATCATGTCAGATGGTTTTGGAAATGCACATCAAAACAGGTGTAATACTAGCCTAAATATGATTTATAACCATAAAGGGTTTGTGCATCATGCAAAATTGATTTTGTTATTTATAACGGCATTTGACCATCATCGCGTAATTTCGAGCATATTCTGAAGGCACCGTTATGAATGAATGGATTGATGAATGGATGAATGGGTGAATTTAATCGGGATGGCGATTGCAGAACTAAATGTCTGTACGATTAATAACATTTTTAATTGTAGCATTCTTTACATTACAGCACTTAAGATTGTTTGTAAAAATACATATTTGCAGGCGTCACGTCGTCGCAATGTCGAGAGCTTTTCCTCCATTTTAAGGAAAGGACGCGCGCTGAATGACAAAGAAAAGCCGCTCGAGCCGCTCTGAAGAATACCAGACGAGCATTAAATGACAAGCACATTTGGGATGAAAACCTTTGCCGCTTCAATGTTTGAAAGGGACAGAAAAATAATTATACTCACCATTGTTCTGAAGGGGATGGAGCGATGAGGAGAATATCAGAATGCAGGCAATTTCTTTTTTGGGGAGGAGTATAGGCTATACTGTGAGTACACTGTCCACGATTGAGTCAGTCAGTTGAGGATGAAGGGGAGGAGTTGAATGAGCATGATGACGGAACGAGG
The DNA here is from genome assembly GCA_030578275.1 of Meda fulgida. NCBI lineage: Eukaryota > Metazoa > Chordata > Actinopteri > Cypriniformes > Leuciscidae > Meda > Meda fulgida. The sequence goes on from CM060638.1 coordinate 23,566,730, forward strand.
AAGAGAGATTAAAATGTAGCAAGTGTTTTGTCCAATATAAATCAGTGCAATGCACATCAGATATTGCTTTACCGACTAGTGCATTTCTAGTTTTTAAATATTCATACAGGAATATGAACCTGTAACATGATTTAGCCTTGTAGGCCTGCACGTTTCCTTTCACACAAGCAAACAAAACACAAGATTATTATGACATGTTAAGGAAACATTTCGTTTAATCATCAAAACAAAATAGAATGATAATCGTTTTAATAATCAGTGAATTTGATAGCAGACAAAACGTCCTTAGATCTGCTATTTATTATCTATTCAATGTGTTATGAAACCTGTGATAAATGAAGATATGAAACCATCATGAGTTTTTTTGTAGCCATTCTAGATATCCTAAATAATAGGCTACTGTAAAATCTAATTTGACGTAGGCCTACACAGAAATGCCATTTACTATTTACTACTGTATTGCATATCATAGATTGTGACTTATGTCTGCTACAGACTGTTTGATTTTGGCAAACCTATAAAATCATTACAAATCACACAGTAAGACATGGATCATGCACCACAGACCATAGTGTAGCCAGCATTTTATTTGAGAGGGAACCAATATATATATATATATATATATATATATATATATATATATATATATATATATATATATATATATATATATTTATCGCTCTATCATATTTTATCTTTCATTTAATAGCATAGTGAATATTTAGAGCTGCTCCAGCAGGGCTCAACCAGTCAAGACCTGTAGGTGATTTTCTCTGTCTTTTGTAGATTAACATTGAGGACAATGACAGCCATAGGTTTATTGCTGCTGTCACTTTAAAGGAGTAGTTCACTTTTTAAAAAACTTTTGCTGATAATTTACTCACCCCCATGTTATCCAAGATGTCCATGTCTTTCTTTCTTCAGTCGAAAAGAAATTAAGGTTTTTGATGAAAACATTCTAGGATTTTTCTCCATATAATGGACTTCATTGGGTACCAAAAGGTCCAAGGTCCAAATGACAGTTTCAGTGGAGCTTCAAATGGCTTTAAACGATACCAGACGATGCATAAGGGTCTTATCTTGCGAAACGATCGGTCATTTCAAAAATAAATAAAAAAGTTTAAGTTTTATAAGCACAAATGCTTGCCTTGCTCTGTTCTGTGATGCACGTTTGTAACGTCACGTAATACGCAATTACGTTGAAAAGGTCACGCTTGACGTGTATTCCGGTTCAAAAAGGTAGGGCAGGGCGAAAAACTTCATCTCATCTTCTCCTCTAAGTTCAATATCGCCCGACATCGTTGTTTTACCTTTTAATATCCTTTTTTTGTAAACGGCGTTTGACTTTGTTTGCACGTTCAACTTGTAAACACTGACTCGGTACTTCCACATACGTCAAGAAGCGTGACCTTTTCAACGTAATTGCGTATTACATGACGTCACGAACACGCATCACAGAACAGAGCAAGGCGAGCGTTTGTGCTTATAAAACTTAAACTTTTTATTTATTTTTTAAATGACCGATCGTTTCGATGGATAAGACCCTTACTAATCGTCTGGTATCGTTTAAAGCCATTTGAAGCTCCACTGAAACTGTCATTTGGACCTTGGACCATTTGGTACCCAATGAAGTTCATTATATGCAGAAAAATCCTAGAATGTTTTCATCAAAAACCTTAATTTCTTTTTGACTGAAGAAATAAAGACATGGACATCTTGGATGACATGGGGGTGAGTAAATTATCAGCAAAAGTTTTTTAAAAAGTGCTACAACTACTCCTTTAAGAGCTTCACGTGTTCAACATACTGTTACACACGCGTTATCTCTTCTTATTTTAACTGTTGCATAGCTGTCAATGGAGGGACAGAAATTAAATAAAATAAAAAATATCTTCATTTGTATTCCGAAGATGAACAAAAGGCTTATGGGTTTGGAACAAGACGAGGGTGAGTAAATGATGACATCATTTTCATTTTTGGGTAATCTAACCCTTTAAATGCATCTATAGTCTGACATTACATTAATGAGAACTGAGATCCAACAGTGTGAGATGGCTTACAGCAGGGATCATGTTCAGTCTGACAAGTAACTGTGTGCTCCCAGCTTTAGGCTACTGGTTGAGAAAATATTGCATCATGTTGATACCAATTAAATATTATTTTTGACTAATACTGAATAAAATAATTTAATAGGTTAGGTTTTAATAGGTAGAGTCCAGCACAAAACAGCAAAGACCATACAGCAAACCATATTGGATTTGTTATTGTCAGCAGGGAACGGTACACTCTAAAGTATAAAATCTCTGAATGTAGAAACAGTCAGACAGATGCTATCAGACTGGGCCTAGTGTTGCATGGTACCATGAACCCTCTCACTGTCCTGTTTGCAGTCTCTCCTCCCTCTGTGTCCTAGATTTTGTTGAAATGATGTCATTGTATTTGTCACATGGGCTGTCAATGTCAGTGAGCTGTTCACATCTGCTGGGTTTCTGAAAAACTGGAAGCCTGTTTGTGTCTGTTTAAACACCCGGTATGAGGACAACCATCGGTTTGAACCTGCTACTATTTCCCCAACTTAGTCTTATTTCCTTTATTTTATGTTTAAATACCATTAATATAATCAAACTTTCATTTAAATCTCATATTGTTTCTCCATTCACAAGTGTGGGAATTCTCACAGCTGCCCGCTACTATGAGAATATGATGGGAGGGACGGGGCTGTGTGCAGTTGCCAGTGGTGAGCAAACTTTTAACATAAACCACAAACCCTATTTGACATCATGCCATTGGCTATGTATACTTAATGTCAGTCTGTAACTCATAATAAATGAGCCATGGACTTTTTTTACATCAGCTAAATGCTTGCAGTTCTCTACTCATGAATACATTATTGCTGCTTTAAAGACTGCTTCTGTTGTTAGTAAGAAGCCTCCATACTTTTTAAAGTCATCATAAAATCAAAACTGACCATTGTTGTGTTTTTTTTTTTATGGAATATTGCAGTATTTAAAACAAATGATTTATCCATGCATGGATAGGCGTAATTCGCACCTCATAATCTTTAACTAAAATAACTATTGTCTTTGCAGGAACATCTTCTCTTCTCTAATGACGTGTTAACTGGTGTGAGGGCGGGACAACCTGTCAGTCACATGAGATCACAGCAATACCAAACCTCAACCATCCAATCAATTTCCCATGGACAAAATCAAATCCCGCCCTACATTTTTTCTTGTTCGAGAAGCCATTTCACTCGAATATATGTCACAATAGGGAAGAAAAGACCAGTCCCGGCGCCAGGACAAATGACTTGGGAGGGCTTTTACAATTCTCGGGGGGGCTTGTGTGAAAATTGGGAGGTGGGTGTAATTTAGCCTACTTGTTTATTCATTCATTTATTTAATAATTTAAACTAATCGCAACTTCCATTTTTTCCCTCAGTCTTTAACTTCAAAATGTTTGGAGATTATTAATTCCAATAAATAACTTTATAAACCTTAAGAGGAGCATAGTTTACTGTGTGTTCACTGATAGCCTATTCTATTCTGTGTTTACATAAATGAAATATCAATAATCTGTCTGATCTTTATTGTTCAACTTTTGATATCAAAATGCCTCCGGTGTAGATGGCAGTTAACATCTGGAAGTATAAGGTGAAAGAGAAGCTCTTAATCTAATTGAAAAGATAATCATATCCGTCTGTATTTGCATATCAATTTGCATATCAGTATTTTATCTTCCTGTTATACCCCCTTGGTCATGCAGGATACCAGTAGCCCTTTTTTATGCCTGCGTCATTGACAATATTGATTTTTGGTCCTGGTTGTGCACTGCAGTGAGCAGGATCAGAGATTATGCTGAAAAAGCAACAGAGATGCAATCTGTCTCGTATTAAATCTTGCCTACAACAATTGCTAAATGAAAGGACTATATATATATATATATATATATATATATATATATATATATATATATATATATATATATATATATATATATATATATATATATACAATCATGCAAATGGTTACCAGCATAATCACATTAATAATGAGTCACTTAAAAGAATACGAATAGGTGTAAAATACTGAAAAAAATTAAGAATTACAGAGAATTCCTAGCCTGTAGGAAAGCATTATTATTCTAAACATGTACGAGGCGCTATGTGAGACCGGTAGGCTTATTGTTTTCACTGCTCAAATGTTGTTAGCAACCAGCCTATAAACATTGAACACTCATGCATAAAAAAAGAGAGGGAAGAGAGAGAAGAGGGAGAAAAAGGACATGTAAGAATAGGCTAGTGCTTTTATATGAACTAATAGGCTAAAGTAAGAATTTTGCATTTGTCAATGACATTTCAATAAGTCTAAGAGATTATATGCATTGCAGAAGTATGGCAGCAGAAAAAATGCATGCAAGTAACCATGGCGGAAGACAAACATCTCCTGAGACAATCACCATCTTTCAAAGGCCAACGACCATGTCTGGCTCAAAAAATATATTGATACTGGAAAACAAAATCTTTTGGGGCTCACATGAAATATACTAGAGGAAATGTACCTTTATCCTCATAATATTGCATTTCACTAACATGTGTTTATATACTAACATAACTCTCAATTTCAGTGTTTCGGTGTCTCCTATACTGCATGTCGAGAAGAGAATAGCTGAAAATATTTACTTTGGGCCACTTGTATTTAAGATATTTCATCATTTTCACAATTTATTGATTATCCCTAATTATCCTCCACTTATATCAGAAGGGCTTCTAGTTTAGACTAGGCTGGTCCACAACAGACCAGCCACTAGTCAGGTGGCTATAATGAAGAGGCAACACAGCATTTATCATTTCACTTTTTCTCAGAGTTTTCTCAACATTGCATTGAATCAACTCCTAACGAACACATTAAATATTATTTGAATTATCACTCCGTGAGTCATTTAACCATATTGTTACATGTCTTTGGAAGGCTTTTGTCTTTCAAATAAATTTTTATTATTATTTTTAAATTATTTCTTTTAATTTTACATTTTTTTGATTTACATATAGCTTTTCATTAAATTCACAACCCCCCTGGACTTCAATCACGAACCCTATGAAACACTAATGTACTTCATGTTTAATGAACTTCATAGTTGATAACAAAGACTGGGATATATTTTCTTTATCTATATATATATTTTTTTTATATCAATATGGTACAAGATTATCCTATTAAAAAATGTGTAATTTAATGGATTACATTAACTTGTCATAATTTGGAGCAAAAATGTTAAGGTTTTTTAATGTTTTTGATAGTCTCTTCATCTTACCAAGGCTGCATTTATTTGATCAAAAATACAATAAAGGAAGTAATACTGTGAAATATTATTACAATTTAAATTAACTGGTTTCTGTTGTAATATATTTTAAAATGTGGGCTAATTTATTCCTGTGATCAAAGATGAATGTTCAGCCTCATTACTTTCATTATTCAGCATCATTACTTTCACTTTTGACCAGTAGTGTATATATTTATTTATATATACTCTGCTGACAGAATGTGGTATTGGTGTAACTAAATAGGGCCAGATGGAAGAGTGGGTATTAGAAAGGATGGGCCATCCCCTCAATCCCTGCTGGGGCAGCTGCATCCTCCCCCTGTGTGCTGCTATTCAGATTCAGGGTCATGTGATCTACACATAATGGCCATTAATGTAGGCCTGTGTGTTGGATACTAGTCAGTATCTAAGCAACTCAGTTATTCATCGCCTAGCAACGGCTGGAGGATGGGAGGAGGGCATGGGGGTTGGGTGTCCTAGTCCCTTCATGGCCTATATTCCTAACGCCTATCCTGGGTCATTTCATCCCATAGCTATTTATGACTCAACATTTTTAAGAAAATATTCAAATGCATTTGTATTCCTTTCTGAAGAGGAATAGTGAAGGAGATGCTGAATAAAGGCTGCTGATTTTCATCAACTATAAACTATTATTTCTTGAGTTAGTGTGTGTTTGCTACATCCTGTAAATCCTTTATATTTTCACACAAAGCCTTACAACTTCCTTTTTCACCCCAGGTTATCATATAGTAATTTCAGCCCATTTCTTATTTTAATTTGCTAAATTGCACCTTGGATAGGCTTGGAAGTCCCTATATTAGTTCCTTTTCTAGGCACAATTTGAAGAATGGGAAACGAATATGTGATCACTAACTCAAAATGTACCCAGGCTAATCTCGTAAAAGGGGCAGAAGGCGTCAAAGAGAACAGATGGAGAATAGGTTGATCAAGTTACACAAAGTTGCTTGTACATAAAGGTTTACGTATGTGTTTGTCTAAAATGATTACTAATGTAATATGATACAAGTGTTTTAGAGTCATTAAAAGCATAATGGGAGGGGTAAGGGAGAACAGCTAAACTTGATACAAATTTTAAAATCATAATTTCACCTTTTCTTCTTTCTAGCAGCTGAATACAGCAGTGTTCCTGTGATAGTAGTTGAATTGAAACAAAAAAAAATTAATTCCTGCACAATCATGTCTTGGATTAAAACGTTATTCAGTATTTCAGATGTATTGGGTGAGGTTCTGGGAGGTGTTTCACTAACCCTAATCTTTCTGACAACCAATAGAAATGAGTCTAGCCTTCTGAACTTGGCAGAACTCATCGCGTCTGACCAATCAAACGTAAGAAACGTAGTCGCCAGGACAACACGTATATAAAGTGAGGTCGGTCCGTTAAATGTTATTATTCTTACATCGACCCCTAGTTGTCGAACTGTAAGATCTCTCCGTCGAGAATCTTTCTCGCCCGGCCAAGCAACACTTCCAGAAACAATGGTGAGCACAATTTCATATACTTCATTTTGCTTATTTATAATTTTCATTCAACGTATTTACTGTGTATAATGCGTATAGGCTATATTCATATTTCGGGTATAAAATAGAATATGGAACAAGAAAATACACCTTTATACCTATTCTGTAAAAAAGCGGTAGGCTACATTCTTAAAAATTTGCTTAGTAAATGTTTTACTGCTTTAGTAAATAATGTATCAAAAGTTTTTTTTTATTATGCTAATGTATAATTAAATGTGTGCATTTTGCGTGTAGTCATTGATGCATTAATAACCTAAGAAAGAATGTGAAAAATAAAAGAGGTATTATTAGGGATGTGATGAACGCTAGAACGAGACAACAAAGAGAATAGAGCCGCATTAATGGTCTGGGTGGAGCCGTCTCCTCCATACTGTCCGGTATGGTGTCATTTTGAATCATGGTCAAAAAACGAGATGCAGCGCCTCCCACAGGATATGGTCATTGATCAATTTATTTATTTTAATCTTATGTCATATTAAGAATATAATTTAAAAAGTGTATTCGAGGGACGAGTAGCGCGATTAAATTTAAAGTGATAGTTCAGCCAAAAATGAAAATTGTGTCATCAATACCAGTTGTTCCAAACCTGTATGAATTTGTGTTGAGCAGAAGAAAGAAATTCATACAGGCTTGCCGCTTGGAACATCTTGAGGGTGATAAATGATGACACAAATTTGAATTTTTGGGTGAACTGTGCCTTTAATTATTCTCAGAAATCGTATCATATTTCAGGGCTTTTGGTGAGGCTGTTAAATATTCATGGTGATGTAGGGAGCATCACTAATGCAGCTAATGGACATTACCAGTAAACCAGCAGTTGAGGGTGTAATGTGATCTCACGATATCTAACATGATATCTCACTGGGGTATGACTGCACCGAAACAAGATATACAGGCTGTAGCCTTAGAAGTTTAGATGTGAGATGAAATAAATAAAGCTTCACTTCACAAGACAGTGATATTTACATGTTTTTTTCTTTAGTTAGATTTTAAACTTTGCCCTTTCCTTCACAGCGTGAGTGCATCTCGATCCACGTTGGTCAAGCTGGAGTCCAGATTGGCAATGCCTGCTGGGAACTCTATTGTCTTGAGCATGGCATTCAGCCGGACGGACAGATGCCCAGTGACAAGACCATCGGAGGAGGCGATGACTCCTTCAACACCCTTCTTCAGTGAGACTGGAGCTGGAAAGCACGTCCCCAGGGCTGTGTTTGTAGACCTGGAGCCCACTGTCATTGGTAAGAGGATGGGACTTAATTTTATCTGTGATATTGTGTGTGTCAGAGTACTCAGTTTACTAAACATTTACTCATGACCTATCTGTCCAGATGAGGTGCGCTCTGGGACATACCGTCAGCTGTTCCACCCTGAGCAGCTCATCACAGGAAAGGAAGATGCAGCCAATAACTACGCTCGTGGTCACTACACTATTGGAAAAGAAATCATTGACCTGGTGCTGGACAGGATTCGCAAACTGGTAGGTAGTTGTAAATAAACAAACATAAAATTAATTATATATTATGTTGGGTTACTGACCAACCGGTTTTCTTGTCAGGCTGACCAGTGCACAGGCCTCCAGGGTTTCCTGGTGTTCCACAGCTTTGGTGGTGGAACCGGTTCTGGCTTCACCTCTCTGTTGATGGAGCGTCTGTCTGTGGACTATGGCAAGAAGTCCAAGCTTGAGTTCTCCATCTACCCTGCTCCTCAGGTCTCCACCGCTGTGGTAGAGCCTTACAACGCCATCCTGACCACCCACACCACCCTAGAGCACTCTGACTGTGCCTTCATGGTAGACAATGAGGCCATTTATGATATCTGCCGTAGGAACCTCGACATTGAGCGTCCTACTTACACCAACCTCAACAGGCTCATTGGCCAGATTGTGTCCTCCATCACAGCCTCTCTCAGGTTTGATGGTGCCCTCAATGTCGATCTGACCGAGTTCCAGACCAACTTGGTGCCTTATCCTCGTATCCACTTCCCTCTGGCCACTTACGCCCCAGTGATCTCCGCAGAGAAGGCTTACCATGAGCAGCTCTCTGTGTCTGAGATCACCAATGCTTGCTTCGAGCCGGCCAATCAGATGGTGAAATGTGACCCTCGTCACGGCAAGTACATGGCTTGCTGCCTGCTGTACCGTGGTGATGTTGTGCCCAAAGATGTGAACGCTGCAATCGCCACCATCAAGACCAAGCGCACCATCCAGTTTGTGGACTGGTGTCCCACTGGTTTCAAGGTTGGCATCAACTACCAGCCTCCCACTGTGGTTCCAGGAGGTGATCTGGCTAAAGTGCAGCGGGCCGTGTGCATGCTGAGCAACACAACAGCTATTGCTGAGGCTTGGGCTCGTCTGGATCATAAGTTCGATCTGATGTACGCCAAGCGTGCCTTTGTGCACTGGTATGTGGGTGAGGGTATGGAGGAGGGCGAGTTCTCAGAGGCCAGAGAGGACATGGCTGCCCTGGAGAAAGATTACGAGGAGGTCGGTGTCGACTCCATCGAGGGTGAAGGAGAGGAAGAGGGCGAGGAGTATTAAATGACAGAAAGAAGTGTGACATAGGAACCATGAAATGGGAAAAATTTATGAAATGAAGATTAAAAGAAATTTAAACCTCACAACCAATAAAAATCATGTTGTTACAGTTCTTTTGAACATCTGAAATAAACCTTCTTTCAAACTAATTAAAAAGTGTCTTGTGTTAAATTGTTGTGTATAATTATATTAATAATATATAACAGAGACAGCTCCTGGCCATAAATTTAGGGTAGATTCTGGGTCTTAGTGCTAGTTTTTGATACACCATTTGTAAGCTTTATATTCTAATCGCTGAACACATCACATACTTTTGGCAGAATTCAAGAATAACCAAACCATTTCTCCTAACTTACCATCCAAAAAGTAACATCCATGGCTGCCAACTCTCACGCTTTTCACACTTTTCATATATGCTCTCACACATCCATAAAAAAAATAGCGAAGCAAAGAGGAAACTGACACCAACAGACAAGACAGAGCAGGTTACTTTTGATATGAAACAAATTCTCAGCTCTCAGATTCTGTCCATTTTATTTGATTCTGTGTTTGAAATTCAAACAATATTTTAACGCTTGTAAATGTGACATGACAGATCGCTGAAGAGCGTGAACCGATCATCTCTTACTAGGTAAAAGTAAACACGAATAATCAATAGGTAGCATATGTTAAAAGATACGGTGGGCTACAACCAACCGAAATGTAGCCTACATGCCTCATACATATTATCTATCTGTGTGTGTGTGTGTGTGTGTGTGTGTGTGTGTGTGTGTGTGTGTGTGTGTGTGTGTGTGTGTGTGTGTGTGTGTGTGTGTGTGCATAAATCAGAATTTATACTAAGTAAACAAGGACTGACATTTTTAAAATTAGGATTAGGGTTACCAAAAATGTTCTCCGCGCACGCACTGACATTTTAGAGAGTCTCACTCCAGCCAAAGTTGGCATTAACCCTGCCCCAATCCACCCCTTTCCACAATTCTCATGCCAGAATGAGCCTAACAATCTGAACATTGCTGCAGTAAATTACAATAATTTTAATGAAAGACTTTTTTGACTATTGTAACTATTTTTTTTCTTTATGATAGGGTTTTAAAACAGATCAGGTCTCTTCTCTGCAGCAACATTTCCATGAGAACAATTCAGTCTGTGTAACTATATGTGGGCAGTGCAGATATAACATTACATTTCATGCAAATGCCATCATTGTGTGGTATTCTGAGGAATACATATAATTATCATAAAATGAAGGGAAAAAATCTGGGTGTATTTTACTCATGAAAATTAAAACCATTATACGAATTACTGAGACAGTTAACTCATGCAAGTCTATGATTAATGATATAAACGCTGCCTTTTTTTAAATGGCAGGTAATTATGTAAGCAAATAATAATCAATGCACTTATTGTCAAAGACTTGTTTAACTGGTAAACTAATGAAAAATACATGCAAAATACAACAGTCATCTATGCCCATAATTATGTTCAGTGCTACACCCTATTTTAAACAAAACAAAAACCAAAGACAAAATAAGGTTAATTTTCTTTAATTTTATTAAAAGGTCCCATTTATGACCAACATTCATCATTACATAGGCCTACTCAAGTTCGTACCGCCTTGGCTTGTACAGATTTTCTAAAACAAACCACAAACGTTATTGTTCAATGGTTAGAATCAGCCAATGGGGTGTCACTGATTCTCAACAGAACCAATGGGAATGTGACAGGAAGTGAAACGTCTCCTCGCGTTCGCTCCGCCTTGTAACGACTGACAGAAAGAGTATAAATATTCCCACCCCGCATTTTCCAGACACTTCATTCTCTCACCAGACTCATAATAGTCAACCTGTGAGAGCGTTAATAACAGAAAAAAACTACGGTTTTCTATCTCCTCATTTTTTAAGCGAAATATTCATTTTTAAAATGGTGAGTATAAAGCTGTTTTTAAATTGTGTCATTTATAAAAGAGGTATTGTTATTTATCATTAAGGGTGGGTCTTTTTACATCATCTGTGGTTACGGTTCTTTTACTGTGCATTTAAAATGATGGATTATTATTTTAACATTTAGGTGAAATATAGGCCTACTTTGGTTCTGATTTTTTTTTTAGCGTCAAACATAACCTAGGAAATAATATTGGTCTCATTTAGGTATTTGGGCTCACTGTTAATTTATATATATATATATATATATATATATATATATATATATATATATATATATATATATATATATATATATATAATATTATTATTATTATTTTTAATTATTATTATTATTTTTTTACATGTTTAACTGACTGAATGCCAAGGAAAGCAGTTAAAATGTATCTTTAATAGAAACATGAAGTCCATGAAGCTTGGTATAATTTGCCGGACAATTCATTAAAAAAATTGCCGTTTTCTACCTTGGAAGACATATAAAACGCAAATCTCATTATCAAGGTCGCTGTAAAGAGGTAAGAGAATTTACTGACGTGTAACGTTACAGTGAAACATCCTCCTTTTGTCCTGATGATTCTGCACAGTCACTTCTTTAGCAGTGTGCTACCGGCACAGGAAGTGAGTCAGGAGGACCACGTGCGTTCTAATGAAATTTGATGAATTCCAGTGCTCTTGTGTCAAGAAGTTTTAGCCTTGATAAGTTCCTCATGATTACGCTTAGTGGCCATCTGGTTCATGCGCATGACCAGCTTAAAACAGAGGTGTTTAACCCAATTCAGATTTGTCCAAGTTAAAATTGTATACTATATACTAGGCTTAAATGCCCTTTCCATTACTAAAATTAACGTTGTAGCTTGATTTGAGTGCTTTTTTACATTGTCTGTGCTTTAATTCCATTTTAAGTGTGCAATGATACTCTTAAAATATGTTTTTGTACTTCTAATATACTTAATAATGTTATGATTTAATTTTAAAAGAATGCAGGCTACACTATAATAAAACCAAGCCTAAACCCGCCCCCCTTCTTTGAAACAAGGGCTGGTCTGTTTCATCAGCTGTTTGTGTGGTCAGGGATTTGTGCAACTATAGCAGTTTCTGATTCGCAGCGGAAGCATTTTCTATCAGTGCTTTTTCAATGCAGTACTTTTTTTTTTTTTTTTTTTTTTTTTTTTTTTTTTAATGCTTAGGTACACAAAGATTCCCTTCCTGTACATGTTAACTTGCACATCAAAGAGCCTTTTATTTGTTTTCCGAACTAGTAAAAGTGGTTTTAATTTGTGAAGATGCACAACTAATTGGTTAAATCATTACTTTCAATTAAAGAATGTTGACTTAAGGTGTGTAATGTCTATAAATCTCCTCTCTTCACAGCGTGAGTGCATCTCCGTTCACGTTGGTCAAGCTGGAGTCCAGATTGGCAATGCCTGCTGGGAACTCTATTGTCTTGAGCATGGCATTCAGCCGGACGGACAGACGCCCAGTGACAAGACCATCGGAGGAGGCGATGACTCCTTCAACACCTTCTTTAGTGAGACTGGAGCTGGAAAGCACGTCCCCAGGGCTGTGTTTGTAGACCTGGAGCCCACTGTCATTGGTATGAAGAGGATGTATTCCTTTGTAATAATATTTTCTACCATTTATGTTTAGTTCTCTAAATATTTACTCATGACCTATCTGTCCAGATGAGGTGCGCTCTGGGACATACCGTCAGCTGTTCCACCCTGAGCAGCTCATCACAGGAAAGGAAGATGCAGCCAATAACTACGCTCGTGGTCACTACACTATTGGCAAAGAGCTCATTGATCTTGTTTTGGACAGAATTCGCAAACTGGTGAGTCATTCAATTAACTTCAAAGGCATTGTAATTTAATTCTGTTGAATTTTTTGATTAAAATAATACTTGATTGCCTTTTTAACATGAATCATGTCTTTCAGGCTGACCAGTGCACAGGCCTCCAGGGTTTCCTGGTGTTCCACAGCTTTGGTGGTGGAACCGGTTCTGGCTTCACCTCTCTGTTGATGGAGCGTCTGTCTGTGGACTATGGCAAGAAGTCCAAGCTTGAGTTCTCCATCTACCCTGCTCCTCAGGTCTCCACCGCTGTGGTAGAGCCTTACAACGCCATCCTGACCACCCACACCACCCTAGAGCACTCTGACTGTGCCTTCATGGTAGACAATGAGGCCATTTATGATATCTGCCGTAGGAACCTCGACATTGAGCGTCCTTCTTACACCAACCTCAACAGGCTGATCAGTCAGATTGTGTCCTCCATCACAGCCTCCCTCAGGTTTGATGGTGCCCTCAATGTCGATCTGACCGAGTTCCAGACCAACTTGGTGCCTTATCCTCGTATCCACTTCCCTCTGGCCACTTACGCCCCAGTGATCTCCGCAGAGAAGGCTTACCATGAGCAGCTCTCTGTGTCTGAGATCACCAATGCTTGCTTCGAGCCGGCCAATCAGATGGTGAAATGTGACCCTCGTCACGGCAAGTACATGGCTTGCTGCCTGCTGTACCGTGGTGATGTTGTGCCCAAAGATGTGAACGCTGCAATTGCCACCATCAAGACCAAGCGCACCATCCAGTTTGTAGACTGGTGTCCCACTGGTTTCAAGGTTGGCATCAACTACCAGCCTCCCACTGTGGTTCCAGGAGGTGATCTGGCTAAAGTGCAGCGGGCTGTGTGCATGCTGAGCAACACAACAGCTATTGCTGAGGCTTGGGCTCGTCTGGATCATAAGTTCGATCTGATGTACGCCAAGCGTGCCTTTGTGCACTGGTATGTGGGTGAGGGTATGGAGGAGGGCGAGTTCTCAGAGGCCAGAGAGGACATGGCTGCCCTGGAGAAAGATTACGAGGAGGTCGGAGCTGAAAGTGTGGATGGAGAAGATGAGGAGGGAGAAGAATATTAGAAATGCTCTTCACTTCCACTGCCACTTCTTGTCCATTGTCATTTTTATGTCTCCTTTTTCTTCACTTTCCAGCTGTCAACTGGCTAAAAGGTCAATGTGACAAACAGGGCGGGGTCGAGCGCCGTGAGAGAACGGCGCGAGGCTGGTGGCGTGATTGCTGATGAGCGAAACCTGCGTATTGTACCGTCTCATTCTCTCTCGACCCCGCCCTGCTTGTCACAGTCAATCTTGCATACTATGCTCTTGAAAGAAAGAAAAATAAAAGGTTGTATAATTACGTGCTCTCCTGTTTTCATTCCTGTCTAATGACCCTATACTTTATCCCCATCTTGGGGATGCATCTTTGTTGCATTGATTTGATTTTAGGTAAATTTTATACCACAGGCTAAGTTAGTTGATATCTTTCAATTTCTTTCAATCTAAGTATTGAATACTCATTTATGGCAATATAATTTTGAGTGTAGTATGATCTGCCTGTTTTGTTTTAAAGGCAGAGGGCAGTATTGCTGTACAAATGGCAGTTCTAAAGTGTTGAACAGTGCAGCAGAGTAATTAAATGTGAATTGACCGATCTGTCCTGTAAGCTTTCTATTGCTTCTTCAAATGCTTAAGTGTTGACGACTTACCACTTTATCGGAATGAAATATTATTTCATGTTCCAGAGTAAATGGTGTTAGAAGAGGCCTGTAAACCACCCTAATCTAAAATTGGGCCTGGCATTCAGATCCTGTCAGGGGAGAATATGTCAAGCTGGTGGACAGGTGGAGTTTAAATATATATTCTTTGTTCCCACTTGCCGCTTCTTCAACAAGAGAAGATTTAGCATATATTCTTTGTACTCATTTGCCTTTTATCATCGATAGACGTTTTGTGGTATTGAGCTGTCAGAAGACAAACTGCAGATAATGATTAAATGCAGTGTAACAGAATACTTCTAGAAACCGAATGTTCAAATGCTGACACTCAAAAAGTAAAGAGATTGACAGATGTGCAGTTGAAGAGAATTTATTTGAATTGTGGTGAATTTTCATTTATTGTAAGTGCTGTAACACAAAAAGCTAAGTGAGAAGAGGGGACATTTGCAGGAACTTTCAAATAGAGAAAACCAAGTAATGAAAGGTATCATAATCATGCCGAATACTATTTCTTTAATTATTAGCTAAATGTAATGCATATGCAAGTCATGTTACAGAAACCATCTGATGAGCAACTTGTATTTGTACAGCTTGAACTAAAATTCTCTTTGAGAATACAGCATTTATTCTCAACAAATACATCTTTAAACTTTTAAGGTTGCAAACTAGTGTTAAAAAAACTAAATGTAGTGATTTTAAAGTACAATCGTTAAAACAATGGATTAAAATCTGTATTTTGAGTCTAATTTGTAAATTCAGAATTAGGACTTGTGAATGAGTCAGATACAACTATTCTAGATATGACTATTTATAACACCCCTTTATTTAATCAATAAATAACGTTTTGGACAGTAAAAACAGTATTTCCAATAAGACCTTTACAAATTTGAGGTACTATTTACTAGTCTACAAGGGGTAAATTGAGAATTTCTTATTCTGCATTAGATAGAATAATGAAATGTGCATATCATTTAGAAATGTACAAAAACACTCAAGTGTCCACACATGCATAAAAGATTTGGGACATGTACATTGTCACTTAGTTTGCTGCACAACCTGGTTTGGACATTCTCAAATCTCTTGCATATGGTTTTATGTCTAATGCAGGCAGAAACAAATGCTGAAGAACCATCACAAATTCACAGCACAACAGATAGTAAGCCACAACATTTCTTTTCTGGTTCCATTCAGTAAATAGTGGTATTTTAATATTCTTGTTTAAAATCTCTCATGGCAACATTTGGAGGCTTTCTCTATAGGGATGCTTCAGCTTAATAAAATAGACATTTTATCTTCATAGATCTCATTTCCATATTAAACCATTCTCATAACAACTTTTTATTCCAATTGTATATTTCTTTTCAGCCATGTTATTCTTTGTCATGCAGGGGAGACTTTAAGACATTGAATGTGCATACAGCATCTGAGATTGTGATGCATGACATTACCTGGTGTTAAAGCATAAGTGCAGTGGTGGATTTTATATTTGTTATAGCCATTTAAAAGAAAAAAACAGTATTTACCCATCTTGTAATGTCATAACTATTTGTTTATTCTCCAACGATGAATATTATGTGCTAAATGACAGATTCTGCTCTATATGATATGTGACATGATTGTGAATGTGCACAATGTAAATTAGCCCTTATTATAGATGATTCGCTTCCAGCTGCATTATATTTCAACAAAACTGTTAAATGCAGCAGTACCTTTCACAAACAAAGCAAATGCTTTATTTTATAATGTTCAGGCACTGGGACACACCGATCATTTGCGAGCACTCAGTCCAACTGCAGATGGCAAGCATCTGAGTAGCTCAGGAGGGCTGCTCTGAAACTGGATAACGCAACAACAGAGCCGTTAATGGAGCGCAGTGCATCCTCACAGCTCCCCACGGTAGTTTCTTTCACCTGGATGGTTTTGGCTAGAAAAAGGTGTGTGTAATAATACCCACAGTGTTTTTACAAGGGGAAAAAAACAGTTGCATTTAATAAATGCACTCAAAATTTGCAAAAAAAAAGGTAGGATATGTAGCAGCTTACCTTAGGCTTTGTCATCTCAAGACAAGATGTGAACAAAAGAATTGCCAAACCAATGTTCAGGAATATAACCATGCAGATCATAATCGTGTTTGGCCCCTAACAAGAAAAAAAAAAGAGTTCACAACTGTTAGTGTCTGTTGTGTAAAGTATAATAATGATGGTAATCCAAGTGGCATTTACTTGTGGAATTGCTCAAAGGCCACTTTACAGCAGTTTAGCTCCAACTCTAAATTAACACACCTGAACCAGTAAATCAAGCCTTCAGGGTTTCTGGAAATTTCCAGGCAGGTGTGTTGGAGCTAAACTCTGCAAGAAGATGCCCCTCCAGGAGCAAGATTGGACACCGTTGTCTTAGAGCAGGAGTGTCCAATCCTGCTCCTGTAGGGCAAGTATGTTGGGGTAGGTTGGAGCTCAACTCTGTACAGGACTGGCCCTCCAGGAGAAGGATTGGATACCCCTGTTAAAGAGGAACCATAGAAATAAAATCCCAAATTTTTCAGATGCAATGTGTAATAGTCCTTCTGCTTGCGAATGATTGTTTTCTTCAATACTAGGAGCAGCTGATCGGTGTGGCGTATGCTCGGTGAGCCACAAGATGCTGCTGTGACGCTATGCAATACTGGGTTTCTGACAGACCACAAGGGGCTTTCTGAAGGTGAGAATTTGTTATTTTGAGGGTTCAGCCTTGAATAGATATGCCTGATTGTAAAAAATGTGGTCAGAGAACCGGGGACAAGGCCAGATTTATAGGAACACAATCTGCCTGTTTCAGAGCAGTGTGTTTCTCTACTCAAGGGATGTTTAGAAGAATGAGCTTTCTCATTCCATGGCCCAATGGGAGGACATCTGAAACTAAGATGGCGGGCCACAGTACTCTAAATTGATTTACTGGTTAATGCAAGAAAACAGGCAAAGGTTATAAAAAGCAATTTTGTTTAATTTGTTTTTGTTATGCTAAGCAAGTCTAGAAGTATGTCTGCAATCTTTGGGATGTCAAGTTGGATTCAAATATTTATTGAAAAGACCAATTGAGATCTTACTTGTTATCACAAAGAATATCAAGGTTTGATTTGTTAGCCTTACCTCATCTAGCTCCAGAGACTCTTGTGTGGCTTCACTAGTGGCTTTCACAATAGACCTCTGCCTCGCCTCAATTTTGGCCTCGACCTTGGCAACTGGTTTAACAACCGGCTTGACAACAGGTTCTTTAGGTTCTGGTTTAGGCACTGACTTGGGCTCAGGCTTTGGTAAAGCTTTTGGAGCAGGGCTTGGTTCTCGTTTCGGTGAAGGTTTAAGCTCAGCCTTGTTGGTTAATTTCTTCTCCTCCCTGACTTCTGTCCAAGACCTAGGCTTGATTTCTGTCATCGAAGCTGGGCGCTCATTTACAGGCTCCCTTGTTTCAGCTCTATGTTTGACCTCAGCTGCCTTTGGCTCTGGCATGACTGCTTTGGAGGACAGCTTGGGAGCAGAGTGAGGTGGTTCTTCTTCGTCAGTGGGGCGGACGAGGCTGGATCTTACTGGCATTGCAGCAGGGACAGGTTCTGCTGCTTTTGACTCGGAGTCCATTTTCTGCAGGGCTTTGATTTCCAGGTCCGAACCCTGCTCTACTTTGGCACTTTGGCGGCTTGGGGTACGGGATGGGGCCTTGCTGCTGGAAGCAGAATGTTCCTCAGGAGGGGCTGCTGGAGCAGGAACAACGGCAGAAGTAGAAGACGGGGTGGTGGGTCTACTGCTCGGCCTACTACCTGCTCGACTGCTGCCTCTGCTACCACTGCCTCGACTGACCTTGTCTCCATTCCAGTTGCCAGGGCTCAAGAGATTTGGATCTTCCTTGCTGTGTGCCTGAGGGACGATGACTGGAGTGGGTGAGGGGGTGCGTGCAGAGGTGGAGCTTGGTCTTGGACTTTCCATCTCATGCATGAAGGGGCTCTCTGGGGGTGTTGGCTGGGAATCCTCACCCAACAAGGGCTCGTGCATCTCAATGTCTGTGTTCTCATGCCTCTCAGCAACCTCCTGCAGGGCTCGTTTTTTCAGATACTCCGGACCTGAGGGACACCATGTGATGCATGCGTTATTACAATATAGGTTCAATAGATGATATTGATACTGCTTGATTATAATTTAACAAATTTTACACATACAATAATTATTGAATGATAGTTTTAAAGGTGCACTAATTAAATGCTTATGTTTTCCAGACTTTTATTTGTGTTCCTAAGCAACCAATACAACTAGGCTCTCTGCTGCCCCCAAAACATAAGTTGATGTTCTCCGGAAAATGTTGGTGTTTGAGGTAAATTCATCTTAGGTTTATATTTATTTAACCTTTGATACCGTGCAGATCTTGTGCAGAATAAAATACCTTTTCTAATCACTGATATGACCACTGTACATTTACAGTCACTTTTACAGTTGATATTTACAGATATTTATATTAAATTGGGGGAAAAAATGGTCACAAGAACAATTAATTTCTCGAGATATAAATTATCTTTATTTTTAATTTTTTTCAATCTTTCATTTTGCCATCCTGACAATTGCTTGGTCTCAGATTCATGCGCAAAATATAGTATCATAAAGGAGTGGATGATAGAATAGATTGCATTCTATGACTATTTTAGTTTTGATTAAAATTCTTACAAGTGCTGGCAGTTATGAGATAATTGGAAGTGCATGCATTAATGTATTTGAGGGTATACTGGAGTCCATGTGCTGCCTCACTGTCTGTCTATCTCTGAATCGTTATCACATTATCACATTTCTTTTCAATAATTTTCACAAAAGCGCAAAAGAGGCCTATACTGTATTTTAAACACTGAAACACAAGACCAAGGTCTTGAATAACATGTTCAGTTTCAGGCTAACAAAGGCCAAGAATGCAACCACTCAGGGACAGAATAGAAGAAAGTGAAAGTGAAAAGTGATCTCTCTTCTTCAGCTTTGTCTAAGATTTTGGAGACGTACAGTGCCAAAATAAAACCATCAAGAGCTTAGCAGTGCCCTTCAGATGGACAGACGAGAACACAGTGAGCTGATGAGGGGCTTTTGTCCCAGCATCTTATCCTGTTTCAGACACTCAGAGATGTTTGCATGTGTTCTTTAGGGACTTAAAACATTATCAGCACATAGACTGTTCTGTAATGAATGCTGCCGTACTGCAAATCTGACTTTGTCTGGATTAACAAGCAAGCATACATGCTACATTTACTTCTCTGAGCTCACATCCGTTAATCAAACACACTGTCATTGGATTGGGAGGATCTCTAACCAGCCTCTGCTCTTGTGGCCTCTGTTGATATACATTTAGCAAACAATGAAGTCTTCTACCTACCTGGTTGATGGAAGGAGGGAGAGAGCTCTCTGGCAACCACACGAGCTATACTAGACTCATTGTTAGCAGCGATAGCCGACTGTTCTGCGGCGTCACCTTTGCTTTTCGCATGGGCCGTTCTGTGAAGAGGGAAAAAGTATTCAGTCATTGGCATTAAATCAAATGCTGGGAAATCAAGTTAATGTTGTGGTCAAGAATGAGATTGGTGGGGGGAAAAGGTGTGAAAACGTATATTTGCCCTTTAAAATTGTGTTATATAATGTGTATACCAGGGTTGTGCGCAATTCAGAATTGAAGAATTGTGTCCCTTTCACTTCATGGGTGTGAATTTGATTTGAATTATCCACACCCCACAGGAAGTTGAAATGCAATGAAAGATGCTGCATTGCAATTCATAGAAATTCAACAATGGTAATGCATTCTGGGAAGTGTTCTTCCACCCTGCTCCCCCAATAGTCAATAAAAAATTTATTGAATATAAGTTGATATTTATAATTTAATAAATATCTATTTTTAATTTTATGTAATAAATTACTTGTATTTATAATGTTTACGTATACTTGTTTCTGCATATTTGTATTGACAAACTTTTAGTAAAAAATTGCAGCTACAAGAATTTCTTTTAAATGTCAATAAAAGGCATTCTCAATTCTATTCTGAATGGTGCGCATCCTGCTTACATATCTGGCAGAAGTTTTTAACCACTCGCAGTGTATATTTGATATACATTTTTTGTAATCATTTTTAATGTTTTTGATTTTGTATCTTCTATTCCCTGGGAGCCAAAACCAAAGTCTTGGCATTGTTGTTAACATGCGCTACCAGTTGAGCCATAAGGACTGAGCATTTCTATGGCTTCAATAAAACCAAAACAGACATTCATTAGGACTGTATGTAAATACCTGTCTACAACAGATGCATAAATGTAATATGTTGTGACAGTGTTTCAGTGGTGCACTATTAAATGAAAACTTTTATTAATTTCTGCCATTAGATTATTATTTTCATATGGCAAAGATACCATCTTCAGTCCTCATATAGTTGGACTATTTGTTATGTTATGAGAGGAAAGGCATGTGACCTTTTTCCATAATATTAGAAGTGTATTTGTCTAATTTCAACCCATATCTTGCTAGTGGAACTAGATCAACCTAAGACATCCCGCATCGTCTTTATTTAGAGAGATGGGTTAGCAGTTGTCTGCACTATTAAAAGTAACGTTAACATCCCCTCAGCATTTAAGAATCCCATGCAGCACCCATCCCAGTCAGTGCATTAGAACAACAATAATACTGAAGAATGTTCCAGAGAACGCCCTACTGACCCAAGAGCTGCAAGTGTTTGGGTTACTCGCCGTGTGTTTGACTTGAATACAAGAGGAAGAAGTGTGCTGGGGGGTCGTATGACAGGAGGGTTATTTATAGCAGAGGAGGGTGTCCTCTTCACCCATTGAGCCGAAACTAAAATAAATCACTCTTTTAACACCCTGCGCCTCACAGTGAGAGATGAGTACTGCTGTGACAGGGCGCGCTGCTTTAGAGAAGACCACCATTTATTCTTTACCGCATACACTGATTACATTCTTGAAATAAATTATTCATGTGTTTTGTTAGTGTTGGTCACATTAAGAATTACTGCACTGCAAAATTACAGTGCAGGCCACCAAACATTAGTTACAGCGTGATTTGACATCAAACACCTGTTTTTTGTTTTTGTTTTAATATTTACACTTTTTTTCAAGCAGTTTACATTTATTATTTTTAACAACGCATAAGTTTGCATTTAAAGTATGTATAATTGCTTTTGTAACATGTCTGTCTTTACGCATACAGTAAAGATGGCAAACCTTCACTCTTAACCATTTTGTTAGTCACTTTGATTAAAAACTACTTTATAGTATTTACTCTGTGATATTTTCCATACTGTAATTTCATCCTGAGTTCAAAATAGCCCTACCACTTAAAGACACTACTGAGGGTGGCTGTAAGTGGAACGTTTAGAAAAGTTCAGACCCTGCCACTGATATGTCATAGATATACATTTACAGTAATGTCTGCATTAAATTCTTGGCAGGTGCTTTCATAATAATTCTCTGAACAACTATTTCTTAATGCTGCCATGTACATTAAAAAACCAGATAAATTAAAAATAATGTTATAAAATCATGGTTTCAGCTATAGCAACCTGTTCAGTGTATGATATGAATGTATTGTTCTGCATTAGGTTAGTTGCTTGTTGACAGATCTGTGATAGATGCCATTTTCTGCAAAGATACTTTTAGAATGTGTGATGTTAGTAATAATGAAACCCATTGACCATAAATTCATTAATGTACAAATCAAGTTCTACTTTAGTAATGCTTCTCATGTGGGAATTACTATCCCACTGTATCTATCTTTGCAATTTACCATGTCACAGCGCATTATTACAGGTCAGCAAATAAATGATGTATGTATCAGAATACTACCAGTTAAATATATATATATATATATATATATATATATATATATATATATATATATATATATATATATATATATATATATATATATATATATATTGTTTTTTATTGCCTTGCATATGTTTTTGATGGTGTTGTTCCACTCATCTTTAAAATTTTATCAACTGACAAATTTCATATCACATCCTGACCTTTACATGACTGTTGATAGTCTTTACAGAGCAGAAAGAATCCGTTCAATGACTGATGTTAGAATCACTCATAGTGATGAATGATAGTAAGCTATGTAGCAGCAGAAGTATTATCTGACATAAACTCTCTCTAATCTCTGAATTTGTTTTTCTTTAGATCCATCATGTTTGCTATCCTCATTTTATTTGCATAAATAAGAAAATATTTACTTAGAAAAAGCTTAAAAAGCACTATAAAGCATCATAGTCTATAATTATGCATCCGGGTATCATGTACTCTGATAATCACCAATAAAATGAGCTGCAGTGCCTGAGTTCAGGATCTAAGCAGAGTGTTGTACATCTATACACTGCCAGCCTTCTTACTCATTTGCAGGATAGGAAAACTGTATATCCCATGAAACGATCCGACACCATTGCTGACACATTTTTTTATGTGATACCATAGCTCTTTTGTACTGGTTTACCAAGATCAGCTCAAAAGAAAAACAGGACTTTCAGAGTATATATTGTATATTCATATTTTTATATATATAAATTAGATAATATACACAATCTATGTTAGTTAATTATTTTTATTTCTGGATGAATGTAAGGGTGGTAGATTACATCAAGTTCGTCTGTGTGAGTGTCTAAGAAGCTGAGGATAGAAGAGGCTGTCAGCTGTTGCATTCCCCCATGATTGTGATATAGCAACAGTGCCTGCCCTTTTTTAGGCAGGCCTCCTTTTCTGACACCAGACCCATGTGCGTCATTTACACCCAGTGCCGTGGCCTCCCGAGGAGTCTCGTCTTCCCTCTGCTGTTCTAAATACACTATGATTAGAGCAAAGGGGCTAACCGGCACCTGGACCCCTGAACAAACTCTACGGCCAATAGTTTTCTTTTCTGATCTCAGCACACTGACAGAGGGCAAGGAAGTCTGGTACAGATTGGACAGGGGGTTGCAGATATGGGATTAAAATAGTAAAAAAAAAGGTAAAAATAGCTATTTTTTATTTTATTATTTACTTTACTTTTACTTTACTTTATTATTTATTTTATGTATTTATTTATTTAATTTAATTTGTTTATTCCTATTGTGGGCCATAAATCCTGAGTAAGAAGGATCCCACCTAGCATATACCATTGTTGCCTGATTCATTATTAAAAATAACCAAATAAGAAATACCTTAATTTTTAGTTGTTTTAACTTATTTTCATGCTTGTTTTGTTTTATATAAATTATTTTAAGTCCCCTAGAGTGCCCCGGCCCCCTAGTTGAGAACCACTGAAAATTATAGGGTATTGGGATTTTTTTTATATGCCATACACCATTCATAAGTAGAATAAAAGTGTTTCTGTTTTTGATTATCACACTTTGACTTACTGAATGACAACAGAAAAGTTACAGCCAAGTTCACTGTAGACAGTTGTGTGTTGGTTTTGATTTCCGGTTCACTCTGATTTGCCTGGTTTGGTGTAAGGAGTCTGTTTGTCTCTTTCCAACAATGATCTATAAACAATGATCTGGCATTGTATGACTGCACACATGAAAAGTGGCATGGAGGTGTTTGTTAACAATAGGCTCCTTATTTGAACA
Organism: Meda fulgida; assembly: GCA_030578275.1. Classification (NCBI taxonomy): domain Eukaryota; kingdom Metazoa; phylum Chordata; class Actinopteri; order Cypriniformes; family Leuciscidae; genus Meda; species Meda fulgida. Next base: position 23,591,218 of record CM060638.1, read on the forward strand.
ATCTTTACTTAAACGTTACTTGAATGTTATTCTATGAAGGTAAAATGATGCCAAAAAGATTTGCATGCGCAGGGTATGATTTATGAAAGTGTACATAAGATTACAAGGCGTAAATTAAAATTGCATGCATAAGAAAAGCTTTGTAAATCCCCTTTCAAGTGTAAGAAAGAAAAAAAAATCTGATAAAATCAGTAAATCAAGAGTCAGTAAGAACCTTATTTGATTGGCTACTTGAAGACGATGGACCCGCCCTTCCCCTCATGCTTGCAATACAACAATGAGTGAGAGATCAATCGTGCCAAAACTGTGTAAGTGCAGCTAAAAGAAAGACGGAACAGTATATATCGGGTTATTTCAGGAACTTTTTGCCTATATGTACACAAGAAGTCATTTAGAATTTTTTTTACACAAAGGTTGGTAGCTTTACGCAGTCAATCTGTTTAGCAGTTCTTGATACTGTTGTTTTCGCTTGCAAATCGCTGTTCACAGGGTTGCAATGCTTTTGGCTGTATTTTGGCGAAAAAAACTGTAAAACGGAAGTCAGAATAAATCATATTTATTTTGCGTTAACATGAAGCTGCATTTTCAAAATACATGAATTAAACTAAAAAATAAACAGTAAAATGCTGCAAAAATGTTTTTCAAACACTTGAAGTACATTTACACCTTTACAAAGCCTCTCTTAGGCATGCACATTTACTTTACACTTGCATTCTTATGTACACTTTCACATCTTACCCATGCGCATATTTATTCATTTTTTCTTCATATATTCTGGCAGTTATGAATGTTTTGCTTATGTATAAGAAATGAGAACAATGAAGTCTTGTTTTTTATTCCTAAAATGTGGGCTTTGATTGACTGGTTTTCTTGTCATTGTGTGCATTCTGGTTTAAGTCTGCTGTCAGGTTGTCATCTTTAATAATGCATGAACTCATTTTTATGGGATGAGCATCAACAGCATGCATTTGATGACTGAGAACCTACGGCTGTTTGTCTTCGGTTTGTGCATCTCCTTACAAGGAGGGAAGATTTTATCAAAGCCGCTGCACCTGAATTTGGCCCGTTGTTTATAACCGTTAGCATCTGATAAACTGCAGATGCTGTCAGGACTGTGTGGAAATCTAAATATTTTATCCTGGAGGGAAGCTGTATTATTAGTGTCAGTGCGTTAGGCTCCTCTTTATCATGTCTGGAGTTAGGCCTAGCCATCAAGACGCCACGAATAGAAAAGAAGCTTGGAGCATGTGGCCTGCCTTCAGACCGTTTGTCTGGAAACACCAAGGTGGTATCAGGATGTTTTTTGTTCTCCCACAAAGCACATCCTCTGGCTGGCAACTCTGTATAAGTGTTGACATAGTTATCTATCAAATCATTGGGGGAAAATATATATTTCGTTTTTTATAATTATATATTAGTTATATAATATACACTGCCTGTCAAAAGTTTGGAATAATACATATTTTAAAATGTTTTTGAAAAGTTTTTAATGCTCGCTATAGCTGCATTTATTTGATCATAAATATAGTAAAAAAAAAAAACAGTACTATTGTTTTTATTATTACAATTTAAAAGAACCTTTTCATTTTAATATATTTTAAAATAGAACTTTATTCCTGAATTCTCAGCTTCATTACTCTAGTCTTCAGTGTTGCGTGATCTTTCAGAAATAATTATATTACTTATAATATTATTATTAATTTTACTGTATTTTTACTATTATTTTATTTTTATACTGTCTTGATCATTCACTGTACATTATCCCTTATATATATATATATGTGTATCAAGAGGATATGTATACATACATATATTGTATGCATTCAATTTCATTAATACACCCAAACAAAAATTACACAATTATGGCCAGTTCAATTATTTACCTTGAGTTGGCGATTTCGGCCTTCTGTTTTGCTATGGCAGCTGCCCTCTGGGCTCCCTCCACACTTCGCTCCACTTTCTGCTTAACCTTAGTGCCCTTCAGCTGAATCACCTTCTTCTTAGCAGACTTCACCAGCAGGTTGTTAACATACTTGCCTTCTTCTTTTCCACCCTCAGCGAAAGTGGTGCACCCATAACCGTGACGTTGGTTGTTCAGCCATTCGCCCTCATATTTAAGCCCACTAGAACGTTCACTGATCCCATAACCTGACCGCTTGTCGTTTTTTCCACTCTCCGATGTAGACTTCAGTGGTGGTGGCGTCAATGTCCGACTCCACGGGGGGAAACTCTTGACCTTCACCTTCCCCTTCGCTCTCACCCAGGCTGATGGTGGAGTTGGCATCGCTGGCGGCAGAGCTAAGAGCTGACTCACTCCGCAAAAAGCTGATCTTGCTCTTCTGGCTAGAGAGGGATGTGCGGGAGTCAGACTTCTTCAACTTGCCAAGAAGTGAGCCACGACGGAAGAGGCTTCTCTTCTTGGGCTTGACTGCATCTGGGTCCACTTGCAGGGTGAGGGCGAAGCCGCCACGTGATGGACCCAGAGGCATGGGCGCGTTGACCATGGTCTCCTGGCCGGATGCGTTGGTGGCGGTGATGACCGGGACGTCCTGCTGCAGGAGCGTCCCATTGCTGTGTTCACTGCGCAAGGAGCTCAGAGAGTTCCGCAGAGGAGAACGCACCACTGCTGCCATGCCGTAGGGAACGCTCTGACGCACCCCATAGCCGTGCCGCATGCCACCAGTGAACTGGCCCTGGAAGGTACCTGTATTGCCAAAGACATTAATCGGGCAACATTAAAAACATAGTTCAACATAGTAATAAGTAATCCAATTCTTTTTAGAGGGAGTAATTAGTACAGTAATCTAATTACACTGTTCAAGATGTAATTAGTAGCTAGTAATTAATTACTTTTTTTAGAGTACCCAACACTGCCTATATGTTACGTTTCAGTCCAATGATGTTGTAGATTCAAATAGAAGTGTCTTTATTAACACAAAGTAAACTCAGGTAATCCACAATGATGCAAGGCAGTGTGCAATCACAAACAATACCAGACAACGAACTGAACTTAAATACAGAGATAATGAACTGATACAGACAGGCTCATTAAATGAATGTTCATGGCTGATTCCGAAACGGCCCCTAAACACTCAATCCCTATTCCCTACATTGGTCCACTAATACAGTTTACTTGAAGGACTGGAGTAAAACGAGGGAGCAAATTCAGACGGTCATTGAGTGTACATTGGCTGTACACTCGTTATTGCGGTACAATGTGGGATTGAATGAGTCACTCGATAACGTCCACTATGGTTTTGGACACCCCTCAATGTCCCCTCAAATAATGCCCAATATGAGGGTATAGGGGATGATTTTGGATTCAGCCCATGACAACTGATAACTGGCAAGATCATGAAACAGGTAACAGAAGAGAAACAAACTAAAAGTCCATGAAAAGGAAAATAAAGCTAAACTGAACATAATGGTGCCACTATAACAATAATTAGATTAGCATCCACACCAAGTGACGATGATGTTATTTTTTATCAAGAGTGTGCTTCATTTATTCCATCTACTTTTAAATGCTTGCGTTCTTTAAAGTTAGGTGGATTCTGATTGGCTGTCAATGTTTTATTGTTCATAATCTGAAAAAATAAAACGTTCTGAAAGTGATTCCAATGATGTCGTTCTTCTTTGCCGTTATAGTTGCAGTGTGGACTTCTCTATTCTTATGGAATTAGAAAGATCATTAAAACTTTATAGTTATCCTTATAGCTATCGTCTTTGGTGAGAACGGGCCTTTACCGTTTCTTTAATTATCTTGGAAATTTACAAGCAATTTGTGAGTGAAAACAGTTTCAAAGTAAATCCTACACTATTTTTTTCTTCTTCTGTGTAGCAGTTAAAGTAAGTGCTCTCCAATGTTGTTTTGGACTCCACTGACATTCTTCAAAACATAATCTTTTGTGTTCCACAGAAGTAAAAAAAGTCATACAGGACATAAGTGAGTAAATGATGACAGTATTATCATCCCTTTAACTAAACTCCAGATTATATTACAACACTACATTGTATTCAAATTCAGGCTACCCGTAAGCTCATTGTCACTTCAGGCATGAGAGACAATGGTATTTGCTGCGGTACAACTGCCAGTGTGCTGTGTCTTTCATAACTACCTCTGGGGTAATAAACCACGTGTGGTTATTTATGTCATTGGGGCTTGTAGGTCTAGTCCTGTCATGCAACACATGTCTGAGATCCGTCGTTCCGTAGGGATTGGTAAGGCTATTTATTGTGCCTTTATTCATACAGTGCTGCACTAGCACTTAACGTTACTAGTGATGACTCAGCTACCAGGTCAATAGATAGAGTATATAGAAAAACACCTACACTATAGACACACTTTCAATATGATGTAATTGCATCCTTTTTAACCAATGAATAGTGGCCGCAGGATGTATTTGGACATTTAGGCGTACTTTGAAATCTAAGAATCTTAATTCAATTTTAGTGGATAAAGTCAGTTTTCTACAGATATTTTTCATCACAGTAACTATTAAACATATTTCACTAATGTTTGATGAACCCAATGTGTTCACTTGTATTGTTGAACGGTATATTTTTATTATATTGTAAAATATATTATGTTATAAATAATGTATAATCTTCTATTTTATATCCTAATGTTATTTTGTTTAATGTTTTATTTGAAAAATGTCCATGTGCTGCTTGGTTTGATATTTAGCTATTTACTGCAGTCACATCCATACAATCTTAAGTGTGCCTTAAGCATCCAAATACTTTGCACAATCACTACTGTATATGCACATGCAAAGCTAAATCTATAATGTCAAAACTGCTGACTAGCCCCAAACATACACTCAAAAAAATGGTTTTGTGGTACTGTTCTTTTTACCCAAATATTTTATGTTAAAGTAACACAGATATATTTATTTTACCTCCAAAACACTATTGTATTGCGTTTAATTAACTTAATCTGTATCATTATCCACTATACTTAATTATCATTCGTTAAACTAATGTAAAGGGTTTAATTTCGCAATAACAAAAAAAAACGGATGTGATTATTTCCAACATATTGGATGAGGACGGCGTGCAAAGAAGTTGGAAAGGTGCATGGTGTCAGAGCTAGAAGTATCAGCCAAGAAAATATAAAGATAATCTAAAGGCAAAGTCTTTCATTTCTGTTAGTATTTTGTAAAGTCTGTTCTGGGATGCTTTTAATATATTGCACAGAATTTTTTTTATTTTGGCAGCTTGTTTAAATTGCTTCATTCAAATGAGCTTAAGCAACACAATTGCTATACATTTTGTCCAAACTTAATTTGATTGTGTTCAGTCTGCTTAAATATATGTACAATTTAAGTTTACTTAATCCATTTGTGTTGGGTTACATGAATGATTTGTGTTGCATTAACTGAAACACGGGGCGGTGCTTGTTAGTTCCCAGCATGCTTTACATATGGCTGAATAAAGAGAGAATAAATGTTAAAATTAAGTGTTATTTTATGTGTTTTTGAGAAAATGAGAAAAGAGGAAGACTTGATAGTGTGTAATTGTGTTTAATGTTCAATTACATTGGAATTATTAGAACCATTTAAATTACAGTGGGTTACCATTGTGGAGAAGTGTGGAGCATTTGGTTAGGCTGTGGACTGATTCAAATAAGTTTAATTTCTATGGCTGAAGGAGCATATCAATCTTAACATTTAAGATTTTAGTAAGTGCTAATATTAGCTAATAGCTTGCTATAGTTTAGAAGTTTAATTCGAAAAAATATGTAAAACCAATTCAATTTATTTATTCAGTGCTCTTTTAAATAAACTAGAGCATGTTCACTAAACTAAACCACTTTAAGTTACAGGGAAGCAATTTCATTGATTTGTTTGAACATTACTAGTTCACATAGATCCTTCCTCATTCAGTTTGGTTGTCTTAACACAAGGAGCTTACATAGACTCAAAAAAATCCATTAATGTTAATATAACATAATTTACTTGTGTGGAACCACTGTCCATAATTGAATTAAGTTATTTTAAAGAGTAATTTTTTTGAGTGTAACACTGGGGTGTTGCTGAAATTGACACTTAAATTTACATAAGACTGAAAATGTAAAGGATTTAAAAGAAGTGAAAGTCAGTCGATGCAACAGCCTGTGGCTCAACAAAAGAAAAACAATTTGGCCACTAGTGAATGAGCCTTTTTATTTGTACTCACACCACACGTCTAGAAAAAACAGGATTTGTGACACTAATTTGTAACCACCCTCCATTCTGCACTGGCAAATGTTTCTTAGCAATAGGCATTTACCCAAAAGGCCATCTGTGGCAACACCAGGGTTCCATCAGTGTAAGCCTCATGTTTATACTACTAACATGTATTCAGTGAATGACTGTTCATCTGAATGTAATAAAGATTTATGTTTAGAGATATATTCATATGAATCTTTTAGCCATGGTAACCATTATGTTTTCACAGCTCACACAACGCCTGCACTTCTGATTTCTTTCAACATGGGGACAGGAGAGCTGAGAGTCAATAAATAGGAAAACAAAGCAGTTTGTGCTACTCATTTAAAAAAGTAACTCAGATATTTTCTTTGTAAATTTAAAAGTAATGTGTTACTTTACTAGTTGAAAAAAGTAATGTATAAAAATGACAGTATTATAGGCTATAAAATGCAGGATGTGAATTTTCACACAGTGATGTGATCTTTCTAAAATATAATTTGTATTCATTATTTGAATCAAAAGTTAAGACATTTTATACAAAATTCGATTGAAATGCAAAATAACCATTTCCAAGATTACTTCTGTGTTTCTTGCTAAATTAAACGTCTAAAGTAACAAGGTACCGTGACAAACATAGTGAAGAGACATTGACAAGCATTATTCCATACATTCCAGTATTCCATTTTAAACATACTCACTGTATTTAGTGCACTAGCTAGGCTACTAATTAGAGTGCGGCAACCCATTGCGACCAGTGTACTGGAACAAACGATTCATATGACTCGGTCTTTAGCGAATCAAACCCCTATAGGCTTCAGCGCCACTAGGTTAATTTGATTCTCAAATGAATTCTGAGCCAGTTCCTTTTGGTGGGGATCAAAACCACTGAATTAATTTCACTCAATTGAATGATTTTTGTTTTGTTTTAATGTAATAGCCTATATTACCACATTTCTGTTAGTTTAGTATTTTTGTTCATAGTTAGCAGGCTAATGCATTAGCCAACATTTAGCCTATTTCTGATTTGTAATATGTGTTTTTTTAAATTCTGAAATCATCATCTGTTTTAATTTAGCACAAACATACTAAAGACAGTCAATATAAATAAGAAAAGCATTTTTTCCCTTTGAGGATTTTAAGTACACTGCAAAAAAAAGTTGCTGCTTTGAATTTTTAAGAACAATCAACTTGGATATTTGAGTCATCTCAACTTAAATTTCATTAAACAGACTTAAAAAACGAATTGCATCTTGTAGGCTATATCTTATATATTTTATAATTACTTGACTTATTTCGATGAGTTAAAGCACTGTAAAAACATATGTTAACATAACTTATTGATCATATCATGTTTAACAGTGTACTCGTTTTAAGGACTCAATTCCAGTCGGAATTGGAAACCGACTCCTTGAACTCCTCACCCCCGGTGTAGGCATTGCGTTACATACTAACCCTGGTCTTAAAATGTCAGCTCACAGTATGCAGTTTGCACTCACAAAAGTACATTCTCCGACCTTACCGCCATCCGCATAGGTCTCCGTGCCATAACCATCCTGCAGTCCATTATTCCAAGTGCCCTCGTACTTGGCACCGCTGCCCTGACTGATGCGCGTCCCGTATCTGCCTTTGAATCCGTGCGTCCACTCTCCCTTGTAGATCCAGTGTCCTTTGGTCTCCAGACCTAGACCATGACGCTTCCCCTGGGACCAATACCCCTCGTATGTGTTTCCACTCGGCCAGGTGTAGACTCCCACCACCTCGAACCCGTAATTCCAGGAACCGGAGAACTCTCCTTGTCCTTTCGGTCCGGTACAGATCCCGTGCCCGTGCGCTTTACCTCCCTCCCAGCCTCCACAATAAGCTCCGCCATCATCGAACTCAAAGCGACCTCCGCTCATCACTCTCAATGCAATTACTTCTAACTTTTGAAACTTTCAGATATGACTGAAAATCAACAACAACGAACGACTTAATCTCTATCAGGCGCTGTTAAATCCATCTGTCAAATTCCAAAGATGCGTAAAATGGAGAGAAGATATTTTCCTGGTGCTGAACTTGTAGAATCGTCGTATAGGCTCATCATTTGTTGATAGGTAGGCTATATCCTTAAAATAAACGTCCTAAAGCTTGAAGTTGAAATGACTTGGGAGAGGGAGGACTGTTTTTGTTTGTTTGTTTTTAAAAAATTTTTGTTACATGATATTGTTTATCTATTTAATCGAATTGTCGAGCCAGTGGTCTTTCATGGCTTTCAACCCCTCTCCCCTCTCCCTGCCTCCCCTCTTTGCACTTGGTGCTGCTGGAAATGTGTTTGCAGTCCCAACAAGGCTACCAGATCCCAACACAGTTCCAAAAATACAGGCCAATCGGCCCTCGGCACCCAGGCACTTTTAAAAGCGCTGCCAGATCACTTGCAGAATAGGGCTTGGGCTCAATGTCCATATCAGGGGTCGGTGGAGTCGGTGTCTGTTATTTTAAGTGTTTATTTTTTAGTTTATAAGTTAGATACTAGAAACTATTAATGCATTAGCATCCTTTTCTTTTTTGCTATACACTGCTTACACACTTTTTTAGAGTATAAAGACAAAACAAAAAGGTAAAAGTGAGTACACCTCATACAGTAAACAGATCCTAAGCCACCGGGTCAAGATTTGACCTTTTGTGTTTTGCAGAGTTTACCTGAGCAACATCAGTTTAATAGTGCAATAAAAATGACATATTACATTGCATCTAAAATGATTTCTGTTGTATTTTAGATTGGTATTCTGATTATTTATTTGTTTGTTTGTTTATGTATTTATTTATAAGATCTTTATTTTATTCTCCTCTGTTTTAATTTCATTTTCTTTGTTTACAACATTACATTTACCTTACATTTTTAACTTAACATGTTAACAAGCATGTAAATTAAAGCTTTGTTGATTCTGATTCGATAAATAAATAAGCAAATGTCTATAGACACTGATGTTATTTTTAAAGTATTTTAAACTGAAGATTTATTTATTTATTATTTATAATATTTACTATTTATTTTAGTCTCATTTTTCTTCTTTTCATTTTCTTCGTTTTCTTAACCATATATTTTTTTCTTTTTGTCTGTGTTTACAAACGCTTTTTTATACTAATGAAATATTATGGCCATGTTAACAAAAAAATTAAAGCTTAATTGACTGACTCAGACTGTACAAAAATGAAAGCTTAATTGACTGACTTTCCTTTTATTTGTATTGTCCTTTTTCTTCTTTTCATTTTCTTCTGTGTTTACCTGACCTTATTTTTATTTTTATTTTGTCTGTTTCCTAACACTGTTTTTATACTTATGAAGTATTATAGCCATGTTAACAAATTGTTTTTAAATGAAAGCTTAATTGACTGGACTACAATAAATAACCAAAAGTCTATAGACACTGGTATTGTTTAACAGTATAGTTTCAAGCTGAAGTTTAAAAAAAAAATATATATATATATATATATATATATATATATATATATATATATATATATATATATATATATATATATATTCTCTACGGTAAAATGATTTGTCAGTCTTGGTCTTAGTCGAGTGATTGTTGAACAGAGGCCAGCTTGCACTCATTATCCCGCTGATGATGCTGACAGAGAAAGCTGTATAAGCTCCACTTGATTTCACAGAAGAGATTTAGCATGCGTGGAGGGAAACCGCGCCCTCTGCTGGTTTCTATTTAGTATTGCGGTTGGAAGATGTAATTACAGCAATATTCATTCTTACTCAATCTTTATTTAAAAGAACACACCACATCGTTTGAGAACAATATTTCACAGTCAGTTTATTTTGCATTTAAAAATGTAGTGTACCCTATTTTTAGGCTAGTATTTATTAACAAAAAATATTAAAATGGCATTCATACAGAAGTTACTTGAACACACCTCTTCTATGATGGGCATATTTCATTTTTTTTCCATTATTTGTTATTATCTAAAGTAAAATGTTTTTAGACGGTTCACCATTCGGGGATCATATTGTTATAAAGACAAAAAAACTGTAAATATAATTTTTAGAATTTTTTAAAATATTGCAATGTTGTTCAAATTAGTGTTGTGTAACCAATATGCAATTATATCACAGAGAAGACCCCTGCATACCTTCATGATTGTGTCATGACTAAAATATAATAATAATAATAATGTGCATAATAATAGTATTATTATACACGTTATTGTGTGTTATTGTAATATGTGTATATAATAATAATACGGTGTAAGGGAAAATAACCAACATGAAAACAAATATGATATTTGTGCATTTTGAACTAGATCCCTGAAATGCTTATTGTGCATGAACCATCCTAGACATTTATCGCGGACAAACAGAATAAATGAGTGGGTCGAAAGTGCGGCTGCCGATGGTGTCGATGATGCCCCTGTTCGTGGTGCTGAAACCTCCAGGCGCTTGTCCTCCCTCTCCCTCTCTCCCTCTCTCTCTCTCCCTCTCCCTCTCCCTCTATCTCTGGTCCTCTCTCACACGCACAGAATCCTCTGTCATGGCGTCTTCCAACAATGTTACTCCCACCAACTGTAGCTGGTGGCCCATATCAGCCATGGACGAAGATGGTAAAATCACAGACGGAGAGGAGAGTCAAGAGCCCACGATAGAACACAAGCCATACAACAAAGACCGGCTCGTTCTGTATCACTGGACTCAATCCTTCAGCTCTCAAAAGGTAAGAAAAACACAGCATGAAAATGGTGGGTGAGCCTATACTATGCAGTGGGAGTGGGACCAGTATCGCCAGACGGATAATATTGCGCTTTCTCTGGGTGGACGCGTGTTTTATTGGCCTACCTGTCTGTTCCGTCCTGTGTGAAGACATTACGAAACCTCAGCAGAAGATGGAACATTTTTGACTTGACTGGCTCTAAGTAAACCGCATCCCGATATCATCGATCAGTTTTATGCATAGTGTCTATCAGCCTGATTTATGGGCAAATAAATAGCGGATTTAACTGTATACAATGGACACAGAGCTATTGTTGAAGAGTTGCGTGTTGCTTTGCTCTGGAGGATGATGGAACTCTAAATTATTCATTAAAATGAGGGAGCTTTGTGAAAAACAAACGGCATTTCGTATTCTGCTGTCAATTCCTCGTGCACATTTCAGTCAGGGTCTTATGTGTCCCTCATGAATGTGTACAATGACTTTAACAATTAAACTGGCACCAACTTTGAACGGGTTATTATTGGCATTTTTAATAACACATCAGCAACAAACAAAAAGAGTACATTTATCTTATTTTTAATTGTCTTTGGCCAGTGTATTCATCTTCTCCGTGCTGTATTATATATTAAAATTATTTAATTTATTTTTCAAATGTTTACACACACACACACACACACACACACACACATATATATATATATATATATATATATATATATATATATATATATATATATATAATACAGCACGGTAAATATACACATTTGCACATTTGAATGTAATAAATCTATATGACAAATATACATATATATGTAATAAATATGAGACATTTACACAAACACACACTATAATATATATATATATATATATATATATACACACACACACACACACACACACACACACACACACACAGATGTATTTGTGTATGTATATATATATATATATATATATATATATGCGCGCACACACACAGATGTGTATATGTGTGTGTGTGTGTGTGTGTGTGTGTGTGTGTGTGTGTGTGTGTGTGTGTGTGTGTGTGTGTGTGTGTGTGCGCACAATCTAATTCAAAATGATGTAGTATTTTTTCCAATCAAATTGTGCATATATATTATTGCTTTAAATGTTTATATATTTCTATGTATTTTATACATTTGTGCATATTTTAAATATAAATAAATACATAATTTAGAAATAAAAAAGTATGTATATATAAATGTAAATAAATACAATATTCATTTCACACAAACACACTATTATATATATGGATATGAAATATGATAGAATGTTTTCCAATCTGTTTTCCAATCAAACTGTGTGCGTGTGTGTGTGTGTGTGTGTGTGTGTGTGTGTGTGTGTGTGTATATATAAATGAACTAGAAACATATATAGGCCTAGATGTATTTATAAGCGTTAAACTGTGTTTTGTCTTTCTAGTAAACACCTTGTAGTGTCATGACCTTGAGGCTATAAGGCTAAATGGCTAAATATGACCGTCAACCTTTTTTTAAAGGCATTGCAAATTCCAACATATATGAAATGTTAAACGTAGCATGAGATATGCCACGATGCAATTTCTTAAGACTTAAAGACATTCTTTGTCTGATCAATTGTTTATTCTAATGAGATTTTTATTTAAAAAATCACTGGAAAAATGGAAAATTCCCCATATTTGGTGGAATAACACACCAGGTGTGAGGCTTATTATTTGTTGTTCAAGCGATGCCTCTCTCCACAGTCAGTCTGCTGTTGCTGTTTGCATGATTTTGAATGAATGTCACGTGTTACTAAGCTAAACCTGACAATATTAAATTGACCAAAAACACTGGTGAGCCTCAGATCGTAAAGTGATTCATTTTGCTGATTACAGTAGTTACAGACTCGCATGGAAAGCTGAGCAAAAATCAATGACCTGCCAAAATCCATCTCCTATTTACTTACCAGCAGACTGAGAAATACAGTTAAACATGGGAAAGCTTCACACCACTGACCATTTTTTTTCTTAATACCAATTACTTTTTGACTCCCTTTTTTATAGAAATATTAATTGGAGAACATTTACTGGAGATGAGCATCAAAACAGCCCAGTCATTTCAGAAAATAGATTGGTGCTGCTGACCTTTCAATATCACTGCCTTGTTGTGACTTTGTTTTGTGATGAATGGTATTGAATCAATGTATCTTCTTGATGAAGCTGTAAAAGGTTCAACTTTTGAGTTCAGCTTGGAGTGAGTGATTCAAAGCATGAGCTTGCGATTCAATATTTATTTGGATATACATGGATATAGTACCAATACATTTTCCGCAAGGGAAAAAAATCGAATGTTGTAAACTACCAGCCCGATTTCATACGAATTGGTCTTGAGATAGCGTTGAAACTACACAGGGAAGCCTGTCAGCTGGTAAATTATTATTAAAGGTTAATTAATAACTGATTTGTAGACAATTGCATATAAGGCTCTTTTTATAATAATAACATTAATGGTATTTGAGTAAAAATATAATGAATATGTAATATAGCCTAGTGCATAATGTTATGCACAACATCAAGTGTAGCCTATATTTTTCTCGCTATTAATGGGCTACAGTTTATGGTCAATGAATGACTTTTCGGATGTAAATGTAACCTCACCTGACTCATTTTTTACAATGTTTTATCCGTGGTGGTTGACACACTGATGAGCGACTACATGAGACATTTTAAGTTGCACTCGTTCTTTCAACATACCATCTGATGTTAATTCATGTTCATTTTGTACTGTAACTAGTAGTATTGAGGTAGATATCAGTAAAGATCGGTTAACCGCTTCGCTTGAACTGAACGGTATTTATTGTTTGAATTTCGTAATAAAACGTGCAGTTTTAATGCTGAGACTTTCAAATGGAAGGTAACCCGCTCAGTCTTGTCTGTCAGCGCATTGTAACGTGTTTTTTTCCACTGCGTGAGAATACGCCTGGCGTGAGAACAATGTTAATTGCGTGACGGTAAGCTAGGCTAATGCTGGCTGAGCCTTTCCCAGTTGATTATTTTGTGTCTGTTCAAATCCAGACCTTGCACAATTGTTGTGAAGTGCTTTATCAGATGTGTCAATTGGCTTTGCAACACTTCCCAGGCCAAAGCACAGTCAAAGCTGAAAACAGCCTGGCATTGCTCAAGCTGCTGAAGGAAGCTTTTCACTCATCAGTCAGCGCTCCTTGTTTTATCTCCATCAATTAATCTGGTTTTCTAGAATGAGACAGGATTGTATCTTTAATGCTGCTTCTAACTAGAAGAAAACCGGATTCCTATTGTACACTAAGCATGTAGCCTATGTTCTCTTTAAATAACTATCTGAATCATATTGTGTTGTTTAGCTTAATGTCAAAATATCAGGGCTCATGAGACAAAATCTTTGAACAGACAGCAAGGCTTTTTTCCCATATTCCCATGTTATGTTTTATTAATATAGTTTCTATATGCATAGTTGCTATAGTTACTGCAGTAGACCTGTAACGCTTAAAAGAAAAGGTTCTATATAGAATCTTAAAGGATTCTGTCAGGCGCTTTATATAATGAACCTTTTAGGGGTTCCCATCATAGGGACGTTTTATGGATTTAGCTTGAATACGTTTTTCATTTTAATTCAATGTTATGAATTTAGTAGCTTGTAAACATACTTCATCACTTGAAAAATTAACATGATCGTATTATGCAATCGTTTAAGAAATGTATCCTTATTTAAAACCTTGACGGTTCTAGAAGCCCTTTGAACCTTTTTTCCAGTGTAGAGAGTCACTTTTTTATACAAACAGGCAGTTTAAACTTGCATAGTGAGTAAAAATTAAGATGTCACATTGATTTATCAATGTTTAGAGCCAAATAATAACAACAACAAGAAATGTAGAACTACACTGTGATAAAAGCAATCTGATGTTTTATTCAAATAACTTTCTAACATCTGGCCAGCCAGACATTTAATTAAAACCTGAATGCATTCCAAACTTGATTTTAATGATTGTCAAATAGATACAACGTTGAAAAAAATACAGTGGAAAATCTCTCAAATGTCTCAGACCACTGTGATAATGCTTCTATTTAATACAGTTGTCTTCATTTCAGATTATATTATCAGCAAAGAATACTACTGAAAATGTAAAGCTGAACTGCAAAACAAAGAATTTTCTAGTATTTGATACTTAGTTTTAATGACGACATTTTCTCTTTCAAAATTCTAAAACTCTCCGTCTTGAGGCAGCATGATGTCATGATGATGTCATGTGTGTGTTTTCTGGCAGGTGCGTCTGGTGATCAATGAGAAAGGGTTGCTGTGTGAAGAACGGGATGTCAGTATGCCTCTCACTGAGCACAAGGAGCCTTGGTTCATGAGGCTCAACCTAGGGGAGGAAGTGCCAGTTTTCATCCACGGAGACACTATCGTCAGTGACTACAACCAAATCATTGATTATATAGAGACCAACTTTGTCGGAGGTATGGCTGACAAACCACTTACTCATGACTGCAGAAAGATACCTTGCTTGTTACTGTACCTAACGCTCTATGGCAGGGGTGTCCAATTCTGGCCACTGTCCTTTACATTGTTTAGCTCCAACTTGCCTCAACACGCCTGCCTGGAAGTTTCTAGTATGCCTACGAAATCGCATTTACCCTCATTCACTATTTCCTACATTAGTCCACTAAAGTCCACTTGATGGAGTGAATGAAATCGAGTGAGCGAATTCGGACACCGAGTGCCTACGGTTTTGCATAGTTGTGCTTAATAATTATTGAAACTGAAGCAGCTCCATTAGTAACGATAAGATTTATCTTAAACTCTGTTGTGGAAACTATGGATAGACTTTCATAAAAAAATACTAAGAATTAAAAAAAAGGAATTTTTACCTGTATGATATTACGCCATAGCCACATTGGACCAGTGGTTTGGAAAATGCATGATTCATCTGTGGGCGCCATCTTCTGCCGAGATGCGGGAATTCATTTAGCACGCGACTTTGACAATGCATTATGGGTATTCTCCAGCCATTGAGCACACATCTGTTGGACCCTCGTTACTGTATAGTACATGTTAGTCAAATATGCATTCTTCTTCTTGTTGCCATATGTGTGTAGAAAGTTAAAGATAGTCCTAAGCAATGCAGGCACTAAATCACTATCAACTGTAGTGCACTACATTTTCTCTCACACAGTTGCATGACTATGTGTCATTTTGAATGTCTTCACAGTTTGAGTGTGGGAGTTTTTCACCGAAGTGTTTTCTGATCCAAGATCACTTCCTCAACTGAAAAGAGCTGAGCGTGATCACTCAATCTCTCAATGGTCTTTTAGAGATTTAAACAGAGACCACTGAACTATATTTGAAATGTCCAGACTGAATGTATTACCAATATCATTTTAGTCATAAATCTTTTACATGACACTTGATTTTCATTTTGAACACTGACTATTTGACTATCATTTGCACATTTGGTCTTTGACCAAAAATATATTTTGAAACTTATAAAAAAAGAAAATAGTTTAAAAAACTAAATTCAAATTGAGTCTATATGTTAAATATTTCAGGCTAAAGTAAATGCAAAAGTTCAATATTTAGTGCATTGCAGACACTAAAAAAGCCTAATACTCTGAATGTATAAATATAGTATATTATCCATTTTGCATGACATGTAAAAACCTGCTTGAAATATTTACAGTATGATTCTCCTTTTCTTTTGTTGTAGATGGTGTTAATGAGTTTATGTCCTTAAGAACGTGTTGTCACACGTGTTATCCTAGATTATTATACGGTTTCCCGTTTACACGGATCGGTGAAAACGACTAAAAGCGCTGTATTATTCATGCCAGGCCAGTAGTTGGCGATGTCACTTTTTAAAGAAACACTACGTGCCTATAGACTGCATAATGCGCATGATGTCACCGTTTTCACAAATTTGCGTTTTTATAGTTTACACGGAGACGATAACGGTATTGTTTTCAAAAATTGCACTTTGAAACTTGTTTTTATAAGTGTGTGTTTTCAGGTCCCAAATGAAGCCCCAAATGAACAGCCAAAACACGTTAAAAGTTTTCAGTTTTTATTTGAAAATGGTGTCGTGTAAACAATGCAGATTTCTTGTTGTTTGTCTTGGTGACATGGCATATTTCAGCTGTTTGTGTGCTAGAGAAATAGAGAGATATTTTGATATTGTTTTTATCGGATCTTCCACAGTGAGCTTGGAGAGCTGCAGGCCAGCATGCTGAAGGTGCAGAGCCGTGGAAAATGGGATAGCCCTTTGTTTTCATTCTCCATCTGACTCACTTCTTCAGTCTAGACTAGAGATTGGTCACCAAGAGACAAAGATGTCTATAATATCTGAAAAAGCGTTCTGTTAACATTTTTCATTCATCTTAATACCAGTCCTTGTGATTTAAATGCTTTTGATTTTGACTATTCAATTTCTTGTGATTTAGTTATATTAATATATATATATATATATATATATATATATATATATAAATTATGTTTGTTTTTGTATGAAAGGTGAATCATTGACCAATTTGGGAATAGTTAACATGCTATTAACATGCACCTGTTAACATGCACCCCCTTTTAAGAAAAAATAAAAGAAATGGCATATCCAAACTAAAATAGATGACAGTCTATCAAATTTCACTAAATTGACCTATATGACAACTAAATTGACCTTGTTGCTGTTTAGAAACTAAATGCACCTAAAGCCTTACGTCTTATAATGTTCTATTGCACATTTGAAGAAGATATTTCTAAAACTCTATGTTTTATTAAATATTTTTTAAGACCATGCCACGTGATTTTATTTAGAGAAGACTCTAAAAATAACTAACTAATGTTTATTCACATCTTCTAAGCATCAATTCAACTGCAGGCAAAAGTGGCCAAACTCTGATATTTTTGCTCATATGTGCTTCAGAATTTCTCCATTCATGTTTTGTCTAACCCTGCATACATTCACACCTCTCCGGCCAGGATATATGGCAAGATCAGAATAGTCGTGGGTATATTAATATATATTAAAATACTTTGTGTGTGTGTTCTTTGTTCTTTCAGACACAGTAGCCCAGCTGATTCCGGATGAAGGCACTCCAATGTATGAAAGGGTACAGCAGTACCGTGAGCTGCTGGATGGACTGCCCATGGATGCTTACACACATGGATGCATCCTGCATCCTGAACTCACAATTGACTCCATGATCCCAAAGTACGCCACCGCAGAAATACGTAGTAAGTGATGCTACAATTCAGTGCACCATTAATTCTAGAGATACTGTACAAAATTGCAAAGAATGTATTATTTTGTGAAATATGTATACTCTAAAAATAAAGGCATCTATGGCATCAATTTATTGACATCTATGGTTCCATAAAGGACCTTTAACATCCATTGATCCTTTCCATTGGACAAAAGGTTCTTCATAGGGGGAAAAGGTTCTTTGGAATTTTCAAATTAGACTTAAAATATTTAGATTCAAATCTTTAGATTTTAGATGATTAAAATTAGGGATGTACCCGAAGCCTAATTCCGAAAGGCTCGAACAATGAGTAACGCATACTACGGAGCCCCTAATAGGACATGCTTAGGCTTGCTGCGGTACTCGCTTACAGAACATCAGATTTCACTTATCACACAAAGATAGTATGGAGAGATGACTGAGAGGACGCTGCCAGAGGATTTAATGTGCAGGAGATCCTGAGCGTCACTGAGAAATATCTTATCTTGTAAAATGTGTGGTCAGTACTGACGCTCCCTATACACAGAGTATGTGTGATCGAGAATTTATTTAAAAAAGTCAAGTAAATAGTGACTCGTTCATTCAAAAGCGATATTCAAAACCTCGCATACTGATAGTGGCTCCCTGATACTGTCAGGTTTAGTGTAGGATGCCGAAGACGAGGACATGGGAACTAAGGATGGCTGGCGCGAAACAGACGTTCCGAAGCTTTGCGAGATCCCGAAGCAAAGATGATTCGAAACACTGATCCGAAGCGTGATTCAAAACACCCACGTCACGTGACAACGGCTAAATGAAGCGTCTAAGTGTTTCATCAGGTGGAGTGCTCCGCCGAATCAGGGTTTCATTCATTGGTCGGTTCGGGAACAAATCACACAATCACACAGTATAAAAGTTTTGTCAACGCATTTTCATATCGTGGGTTTTTGTGAGAGGAGTTTGGTTTTGAGATAGCGGATTTTTGGTGATATAGTGACATTTATAGTGCGATTTGTTTAGTTATATTTAGGATTTAATTTACATTTACACATTGACTTAGAGACACACAGAGTACATATAGTGACACATTAATAGATGCATTGATAGAAATATATATATATATGTATATATATATATATATATATATATATATTAATAGATAGATAGATAGATAGATAGATAGATAGATAGATAGATAGATAGATAGATAGATAGATAGATAGATAGATAGATAGATAGATAGATAGATAGATAGATAGATAGATAGATAGATAGATAGATAGAAATGGAGGCTCCACAGAAGAGATGCCGTACATCTGTGGTGTGGGAGCATTTCCATTTGGAAACCCCAAATAAAGTGAGATGTGTGTATTGTGATCGGCAGCTAGCCTACTGCAACAATACATCATCCATGATGCGCCATTTGAGGAGCATTCATCCTGCCATTCTGCAGGGTGCAGAGGATGGTAGTGTTCCCCCTGTACCAAGGCCTGCTACTGACACTGCTGGACCCAAGGTTTAAAAATGTGGCTTTTGGAAATCCTGCCAAAGCCCTGGATGCTGAAAAGCACATCACACTGGAGTGTGCTTCACTGATGCATTCAAACACAACTCCTGGTGAGTTTCTGTCTATGTTATCTTATGTAATGTGATTCATGAAATTTATACTTCATATGTGTTGTCAGTTTATGATTTGTTACTAATTGCCGTTTTCTTTTAATTCAGAACCACAAATGTCAACATCAGGCCCATCATCATCAACACCAATTGAAACACAAGACAGTTTATGGGAACATTTTGACAATCGTATCCGTGAGACCCAGATGATACACAATCCTACAGCTGATGCCACAGTGGAAGTGAAAAAATACCTCAGCGATGCGTTTTTGCCCAGAACTCGTGATCCTCTAACTTACTGGAAAGAGAGAGCAGTAATCTTTCCTCATTTGTATGTCCTAGCTAAAAAATATATTTGTATGCCAGCAACAAGTGTCCCTTGTGGGAGAATTTTTTCAAAGGCTGGAGAAATTATCTGTAAAAAAAAGAAGTAGGCTGAGACCTTCAACAGCAGAGAAATTAATATTTTTGAATAAAAATCTATAAGAAAGGGAGACATTGTGGCTTGATTTATTTTTATTAATATTCATTTTTCATGACCAAAATCACATTATGCAATGTGAAGAGACCACAGGTTACAAGCTTCATATATTACAAAAATACAACAATAATAAAAAAAAAACCGACACATTTTTTTATTAGCTCTTTGTAAAGGTTGTTTCAGATCAACACCTGCAAGTGACCACTAGGTGTCACCGTGGAGACGGGTTTCGGATTGATTCGAAGCCTCGAAACAAAATGGCACATTTGCTTCGACTGTTTCATTGCTTCACGAAGCCTCGATCTGCCCATCCCTGATGGGAACTGCAGTATAGCTGATTTATTTAACATCTCAACTTACAGGGACAAAGGAAAACCCCCCAGGACTTCAAAACACACTCAACCATACATTGACAACGACCAACAAACACTGAGGGAAAACAGGGCTTAAATGAACAGGGACTAATGGGATAATTAACACAACACAGGTGAAGGGAATTACTAATTAAACAGACCAGGAAACACTAACAGGACTAAACCAAAATCACAAAGACAGGAGGAAACAAGATCACAAAACTGAACTAAAAACACTGAAAACGTGGCAGATACCCACAAATTATATACAATAAAATTACACAACTGTATAATCGTGAGAGACCACAAAAGCACTGAAATATATTTTTTCCTCCCATCTCTTATTTTTGCCATCACCATGTCCCTTTAGGGGCTCCGTAGAATGCCTCCTTTCTTTTCCGAACACAGTATTCAGCTTCGGGCACATCCCTAATTAAAATGTTATGCACACTTAAAAAAAAATGTTTTTTTTTTAAGAACTGTTCACTGAAAGGTTATTTGGGAACCCAAAATGGTTGTTCTGTGACATCGCCGTGAAAACCCCGGTAAACACTTTTTCTCGATGGTCCACTTTAGAGACATTCGACCAAAGATTTTAGATTTACAAAAATGGTGTCTCAAATGTTGCCTGTAAAGTGACATCCTCTCACTAAAATGCTCTAATGCTGCCCTGTTTATTCAGAGTTCATCGATATTAAATCCAGTGTAATTCCGCAGTGCTCACCTATTACGTAACGTGCCAGTATAATGTAAATCAAGCCAAAGAGTCGGTCCAGCCAATGTACTGCAGCATAATAAATTGTTATGGAAACCCAGCATAATTGCAAATAAATCTCTTTTATGGTTTACAACTTGGAAGGAGTCCCTTTGATAGGTGTTGTTTATCACAGTCACTGCTTTGATTTTATGTGTAAAGTCTTATTAAATCCCTTAATTACTTGTCAGGAACATTAAAACTTTGCAGAACATAGTGCCAGTTCACAGTGTGCCACACGACAGTTACAGTATTAACTATTGTACACATAACTCATCACGGAGGAATTCCTAAAGGCTATACCTGGGGAACTTAACATGTTTCTGGGGTTTTATGATGTAAATATGTAACCAGATGAAAGCTCTCTTACTGACACAGACATTCTGCTCTGATTTCTCTCAGGACATTTGGCCAATGCAGCATCTGAACTGATGAAGTTGGACCATGAGGAACCCCAACTGACAGAGCCATACCTCTCCAAGCAGAAAAAGCTCATGGTAAGCTAGCAGTTTTACATGCATATACATATCTTATGTGCAGTCATATCTTAATCTGAAAATGAAATAATAGCTTGTCATGATCTTAAAAACGTACATTTGGTAGGCGAAGATCTTAGACCACGACAATGTGAACTACCTGACAAAAATTCTTGGAGAGTTGGCAATGGTGCTAGACCAAGTAGAGGCAGAGCTGGAAAAAAGAAAACTGGAATATCAAGGTATGTTTTGTGTTAATGTTTTTTTTTCTCTCTCTTAATTTCAACAAATAAATAAATAATAATAAAATTAAAATAAAACAACCCTAATAAATGATTATAATCTTATTGTAAGTTATTTTATTTATATATATATATATAACCATAATAAAATGATCATAACCTTATTTTAAGTTATTTTATTTTATATAACCATAATAAAATAAAATCACCTTATTTAATAACCTTATTTTAACCATTAAGATCATGTTTAAAAAAATATTTTGTATTTAATTTATTAAGACAACATTAATAAAAATGAAATTAAAATATAACAAAGGTTAGTTTAATTAAAATAATGTTATTTTATTGCATTTTATTATAAAAAAAAAAATACAAAGTATTTTTAAACATGATCTTTATTGATTTTTCTTGGTGGATTTTGTCATGTTATTCCTGTTTATCTCATGTAAATCACAGTAATTCACATTTGTTATTCTGTGTTTGTTTACATTAAAAATATTAGCTTTGAGAACGTTTTATGATCTTACTTTTTCAAGAACATCCACAAGTTGTCTTTCCTGTCTACACAGGTCAAAAATGTGAATTATGGCTTTGTGGACCTACTTTTACACTAGCTGATATTTATCTTGGAGCCACATTGCACAGGCTCAAGTTCTTGGGACTCTCAAGGAAATACTGGGAGGACGGGAGCCGGCCGAACCTGCAGTCGTTTTTTGAGCGGGTGCAGAAGCGCTACGCTTTCCGCAAGGTGTTGGGGGACATCCACACGACCCTGCTCTCGGCAGTTCTACCCAATGCATTCCGAATGGTAAAAAAGAAGCCGCCGTCCTTCTTTGGGGCGTCCTTCTTAATGGGCTCTCTTGGGGGGATGGGCTATTTTGCCTATTGGTTTTTAAAAAAGAAATACATGTAGTGAACGTGCTCTTGTAGTGTTTTGTGTCTGTGTATCTGTGCGATGGTTGAACTTTTCGGTTACTGTTTTACGAGAGCAGGAAA
The DNA here is from genome assembly GCA_030578275.1 of Meda fulgida. NCBI lineage: Eukaryota > Metazoa > Chordata > Actinopteri > Cypriniformes > Leuciscidae > Meda > Meda fulgida. The sequence goes on from CM060638.1 coordinate 23,614,256, forward strand.
ATCAAGACAATATACAGAGGTCAACACTATTACTTACTAGGGTGAATACTTAAATAAATATATAATGAGAACATTCCAAGACTAGGAATTCTTCTTAACAGCACCTTCTCTGGTAATTGATGCCTTCATTTTGTTTTTATGATTTTTATTTTCATATTCATATCTCAAAAGTTTATGGTTTGCACGTTTGTTTTCAAGCCTTGCCAGACTCACACAAGACTCACAAAAGAGAACTCACACACCCGAAGCAAACACAGCTGCACGTCTCAGACAGTGTGCAAAAAATTAGTTCTCCGGTCAAATTCACACAAACTTATCTAAAATGCCCGCCTTCGCGAGTATCTAAGTAAACATTGTCAGTTATGGCTTAAGTAAACAGTAGATAAAGAACGCATGTGACTCATTATATTGTATCCCTGCATTAGTCTTAAAGTGACAGCAGTGTTCTTATGTCAGTCAAACTACAAAAGACAAAGGAATCACTCCCTGTTCTTCACTGAATAACGATGAACCTTTATTTAATTTGTACAGTTAAGATTATATGAAGTGTTATTTTACATTTGATTTGAAATTTATATTAAAAGTGTTTTAGCTGTGGTATCAAAATTGGAATCGAGAATTGTTACATTTTACTGGTATTTAAAGTTTTGGGTGTCATAACCTTATTTATTAAAAAACAATAAATATTTAATTTATTTATTAATTTCGTAGTGGCGGGGCTAGTGAAAATGGAATCATTGAATTCAGTGAATCGAATCAAATTGAGATCTTGTGAATCGGAATCGAATCGATACCCAGCCTCTACCAAACACTGTTGATATTTAACATCAACCCAAAAAAACAGACCCCTGCCGTCATTGCTCCGCCCCCTAGAGGCTGAGGTCTTTAGCTTCCTTTGTTAGTGCACCCACCTCCCATACCTGATGGTTCGAATCCTACCTGAAGCGGGGCGAGTAGAACCAGAGGGGTTACATTGGTGCCGTGACCCAAATGGGAGTGAGGTTTAGGGGGGTGAGTTTAACAGAGGCCAGTTAGTGAGAGCTGTACAGGTAAACCTCACTCCCCTGATCTCAAGAGGCGCATTAGCGACTGACGCTAGAGGCTGCGGCACTGACCGAATGGCCTCAATACCATCGAGTCTTGTCGTGCGGAACCAAATTTCAATACCTAGGTGGTTAATCTCATCAATGTCAGTGAGCCAACAAGCATTTCGAAAACAAATACTCTCTGATTATGTAATCTAAATGAAAGCTGCATATCTCTCTATAGGCGCACACACATTTACTATACTGCCGAGATGACAGCAATGTCAACTTCATCTTTGCAGCCAACACTGACTCAAAAAACAGTAGTTTATTAATAATTAAAATGTCTCCTTGCTATTATTTCCCGACACATTCATAATCATTAGGCTACTTTTGCCAGTGCTTTGCGTCAAGCTTTATGCGTGCATTCGAGCGCAAGGCATATACTCTGAAAAAAATAAAACCAAAGTTTTATTAGGTCATATGTAATGTAATCTTGTTAAAAACAGATTTCATAAAAGTGGTATCGGAAAAAGTATCGTTCAGGAACCGCACTTAAAAGACTCAAAATTATGAGACTATTTTGCAAAACTTTTGCAAAAAGCTTTTTAGTGTACATTTACATGTGAAAAACTGTTCATTAGCAGAATCCAACACTGCACAATTTCACAGGCCTACATCTTCATAATATTACACATCTTACCAAGAATGCAAAAACAGAAAACACTAAAGAGAAAAGAATGTTTTCCTCATTCAAGACTGCCAAACTAAGCATTTTCTTTCCTATGTAATTTATTTTATTTTTTGTTATCACTAGCAAAATTTCTCAAAAGTCTACTAAACCACAGAATGAGTAGAGTTTCTTTCTTGAAATGTTGGTAGTGTAGAAATGTGAATGTGAAGTGCCAGTTCTGAGTGTAAAAGATACTGGGACATTTGGTGTGAAAACAAACACACCATTATATTCAGTTCTAGGCTTATAATAAAAATCAAATGGCCATTTAAACTAGCATATCTATTTTTAAGTATGCAACTGTTTGATGCAATGGGTTTATAGCCAAAGACAATGACAGTTTTTTCTTTCTTTGTAAGTTTTCAGGAATAAAGGAGTTTGTGTACATTCTTCTTCTTAAGTCATCTTAATTTGACTTACAAAAAAACTGTGAGACCATTAAATGTTTGCCAGCAAACTAAAGAATATAACTGAATATTATATGAAGTTCTATATCACCTCACACACAAGCCATATACAACTGTGCAGATGTATTAATACTCTTATTATTTCATGTAATGCTGTTAGTCATTTTCAATACTATAACTGTACAGTACGTCTGAGATTAATATCTCAACACCTCAAATCTCACATAGAAATACACTTACTATGGAATGTTGGATATAAACTGAGATAAGTGGTGATCCCTACTCTAAAACAGAATGACTGGAAGTTAAATTAATACATGAAAAATATTGATATCTGTGGTCATTAGACTTCACAATAATTTATTTTGTAATTTTTATTTTTATATTTTTAAAATATGCATTTATTTACAGTGCTTTCTAAGATGTTTGTTCATGAGCCTTAATTTGTTCAGTTGCCATCGATTTCAATAAATGAAAATGCTTACCTTAACCTTTTCGTATGGTCTGTGCAGCACAAGCTAGATATAGAAATTATCTCATTTAGTACAAAAAAGCTGTTCAATCGATGAAACAAACGCCTATTTAAAAAAAGAAAGAAATGCATTGGATTCTGCAGAATTTCTTTAGCTCAGTAGAGCATAGTGTTATCAATGCCAAGATTTGATGCATGAATTGCTAAAAAAAATGCATACTTTACCTTGAATGCATTTATGCAATGTATATCGCTTAAAAGAATCTGCCAAATGCATAATTGCTATGTATATTTAAAATGAGTCTTTATTGATAAATAAGATTTTCTGATCATATTCAATATTCAAATGAAGTGTAAAATACCCAAACATATTTAAATTTAAATAATCTGGTATTGCATTTCTGGATGGATTGCTTTTTTTTTCTTTTTTAAGTACAAACATAATCAGATTTGAAGGTGTTTATTGGTACTATTGACATTGCAGTTAGAAGAAAAAAAATAAAGCCATGTTCTTATAGAACTCTGAATAGTTTTACCCATAAATACATTTGTTTAACTAAGAAAACATTCATAAAGAAAATAAAGCATACAAAAAATGAATCCCAGTCCTTATATTGAAATCCAGTGTCCGTCTTTCTACAACTCAGATTTCTCCCTCTAATTTGGTCCCCTCTAGTCTGAGGTCTGCATCATTCCTGCCCACAGTGAAAAGGCTGACGACAGCAAGCAGAGCGGCCAGCATCATCCCCGCACAGCCTGCAAACATGTGTCTGGTGCCACTGCCAGCCTCACCCGCACCGGCCCCCGACACCTCCCCGTGAAGAGCCAGCAGCCCCAGGCAAGCCAAGAGGTGAAGAGGCAAACGAAACCAAGCCAGCACGGCAGCTCTGCGTTCCATGGGAACCACACGGCCCTGGAGAAAACTTACCGCCGGGAAATAAAGCCCGCAGGCTAGTTCCAGCAGAAGGAAGGCGAGAAGAGATTCTTTCGGCCGGGGCTGGCCGGGCACAGTGGAGAACGTCAGCATGAAGAAGGAGAAGAAAGCTAGTAGAACGGCTAAGCAGAGCAGGTGACCGGGTTGGAGTCGATACGGGGCCGACGTGGCCAGTCGGAAAAGCGTGGAGCCGGCCAAGCTGGCCGCCATCAGACTGGAGAAAATTATTCCTAGCGGCGGGCCGTGTGGGTCCAGTACAGGAGTCCAAAGAAAAACAAATATATAGAGAACGCTTTCAAAAAGTGCCTGAACGGCACCTAAAATCATAACGCGGCGGTCGGACAGCAAGCAGCGCAGGCCGTCCACACAGCTGCGCCAGAAACGGGCCCACGTTGACATTTGCAACTTGGGGGCGTTTAGAGGGTTGAGAAGGGGGGCATTCTTGTCTCCGTGTGCGCCCTCCTGTCTGTCCTCCTGACCCCATTCGGAAAGCACAAACCAGGCACAGGCAGCAAGGCTTGGGATTGCCAAAAGAAACGGAGCGACCGGCCCCAGCCCAAGCCATTCGGCAAACAAGTTCGCCACCAGCCCGGCACCAACTGCCAGTCCGTGATTCCAATTTGCGACTTTACCGAAGGTAACAGGAATCCATTCTTTGGGAAAATCATGGACGTCAACGTGACCGTGCACATACCAGGTCTCAAAAGTGGTGGTTAGCAGAGAAGTGGACAGGCCTCCTAGAACACGTCCTAGTATGAGCACAAAATAGTCTTGTGACAGCTTGGTAAAGCAGCAGATAGAATAGGCCAGGCAGAAGAGGAGACATGTCTGTCTTCGCCCAAGAAACTGTGGTAGCCAGCCGGCCACTGGGGCAAATAGCACGCAAGAAGCCAGACCGAAGACATATAGGATGGCGATTTGAGACTCCAGGAAGTTGTAATGTCGATACAGTTTATAAAGGTAAGGTCCCTGCAGCCAGTCTGCCCAGAGGGCCAGGAGATACGCCTTCAGAAAGAGCTTCTGAAAACGCTGGAATGCCGGATTGGCGACCGCTGTCTGTGTGGCCTGGAATGAGGTGAGACGACGGGCTGCAATCTCTAAAGCCACGCACAGTCCTGTCAAAACGATAAATGCCAGGTATGCTGTCACAAACATGATGGACAAAAGTTTTCAGGTGACTGGAGAAATCCTAAATAATTCTAGATCATCATCCTCCTGCAGCTCTTGGTCCACTGAAATCTATAGTTCATCTGAGTAAAGAGAAAAATGAAAAATTATGTAAGAAGTGCATTATATAGACCATAAATGGTTTTGTACCAAAACAAATCTTACCAAAAATGACATTCTTCATCATGCGACTTCTGGATGAGCCCAATGGAGAAATCATCATGTCAGACTGACAGCTTGACTTCTGAAATGAGAGAGAGAGAGAGAGAGAGAGAGAGAGAGAGAGAGAGAGAGAGAGAGAGGGGGGGGGGGGGAGAGAGAGAGAGAGGGGGGGGGGGGGGGGGGGGGGGAGGGGAGAGAGAGAGAGAGAGAGGGGGGGGGGGGGGGGGGGGGAGGGAGAGAGAGAGAGAGAGAGGGGGGGGGGGGGGAGAGGGAGAGAGAGAGAGAGAGAGAGAGAGAGAGAGGGAGAGAGAGAGAGAGAGAGAGAGATTCAACTTGACTTAAGCTTGAAACACCCATAAATGTTTGGTTAAAAGCCTTAAATACACCTACCTTACTCTTAACATTGTCCAAAAGAGTTTGCAAAGTCTTCGCTGATTTTGGGAGATAAAATACCTTTTCTATGGCATGATTTCATATGATTTTACAACATAAATGTCTGCAATATTTGCCTATGTGCTCTACAATATCCGGGAGTGTTTCCGGGTTACTCAAACGTAATGACGCAAAACACACGAAGGACGTCTTTGCGTAGCTCATAAATATTAATGACGTATTACGGCTTTCAACCCAGCAGGGCTCTCTGATTGGTTACAAAGCAGAAGTTAGCAACGATTAATTAACCAGAGCCGAATAAACGAATTCTTCTGTTGTCAGAGATTGACTGACAAAATTAATTAGGGCATCAAGCAGGATGCTCCATCAATTTTACCAAGCAACGTTGGATTAAGCGTGAATGAAACGTAAGCATGAGTATATTCATTTTCTTAAATTGAAATGCCATTTCGCTACTGTGGGTGGCCACACGATGTCACTATAACACCGTTTACTACGTAAAGCAATGACGAATAATTTTATGGATGATATCTCTAATGGCTTTCAGATTAGCTAAAGACAATACAATACCACTAAAATATGATAGCTTCTACAAAGAAGTTTTTAAAGCATAATAATGATTGTTTTTATCTGGTTACATGCATGTGTTTGAACTGATTCTGTTAGAAATAAAGACTAAATAGCCAATGATTTTCCAGTGTCCTGAATTAAAGTGGATTAAATCAGTTTGACAACCAAATCGTGACCGACAGTTTCAGGCAATTAAAATTATTTTTAGTTTACATAAAGTCTACTGAGGAAAAACATGACAATCATTAATGGTTTGTCTATTTATTTATCTTTAGAAAGAATAAAGCGTGCATTGACGCTTCAATGTTACAGCAGGCAAAGCTCACCGATGCTGCATATATTTGATCAAAAATATACTGTAGTAAAAATATAGCATATTATTGCAATTTAAAATAACGGTTTTCTATTTTAATATATTTTAAAATAATATTTTGCTGCTTAATATTTTTTCGAGGATACTGTAATACTACCCGTTTGAGGCAAGTAAGATTTTGGGACGCATTAAAAAGTGTAATTAAAGACATGTATAATGTTACAAAACATTTCTATTTTTTTTTATTAATGCTGTTCATTGGAGAAAAAAATGGTATAATGGTTTCCAAAAATATATAACAATAATAACCATTAGCACCAAATAATTACTGTTTTTACTGTTTTATTGGGTTTTTTTTTTTTACTAAATGTCACAGGTAGAGTGTATAGCTTTAAAAAACAAAGCAGACAACATCAGAATATATAATCTTGTATTTATATTGGTTCTACAGAAGAAAACAATTTACAAAATATACATTTCCATTGAATAACATAACTTTATCAGCCATAATAAAAATCAACTCAACTGATCAAATCAACCACATGGCAGTCCAAAATACCTTCTTGACATGCTTTGTGATCTCAGTAAATGCTGTACAGATACTGTGCTGGTGCCAGAAGTCCAGGTGCTTGTTCTTACAACACACAGATAAACAGTCCATTTTACAAGGCACCAGACGCCCAGTTTCATTCAAACACACGACTGCGAATCCCTCACCTCTGAACAGGGAGTTAAATCAGTGTAACTGTGCAGTATTTTCAGTAAGAAAACAACAAAACATAACATGCATAGGAGAGAATGCTGGTATTGTGTCCCTAGATTTTGATATTTTCCTAAAGGAGAATGTGTGGAAATATACGTTGACATACTGTATTCAGCTTGATGATGATCATAAAAAAGCAAACAAACAAATATGACAGCTTTATCTAATCTCAAAAGTTAAAGGTTTCAGTTGTTTCTTTTCTTTTTTAAAGAACTTAAATGGTTGTTGCAGATACAGTAAATCTCCTGTAATTAAATGTATTCTTTATTGTCTCAAACTAAAGTTTTAATGTGATGTAACTGTTTAAGTTTCAGGCCAATCTACGTAAATCCCTGGTTATGTACAATGGTATTTATGTCCCTTTCTCAAATACACAGGCACATACACTGACACAATTGGCTTTAAATGGTCCCTAAAATTACCTTTCTACTGTATACATGGTCTACTTGACTAAAGATTGTGTATTTCACTTTGCAGGCAGTAAATAGAAATGACCCGTTTTTTTGGTCTTCAAAAGTTCTGTGGTAAGCTTATTTATGATGATATGACTGGCAAAACTTCCCCTCGGATAAATACAATCAACATTGTTCTCCAGGCGAGCCGAACAGAAGGGCAATGCATGTATGAAAATGATCCGTGAAAGCTTAAATGAAGATAGTCTTTTTTAGAGCTTGCTGAGAGCCATCTGTTCATTGTGTTCCTCATTAACAAGCATCATAAGCAATGGTTCCTATGGAAACACGCTCAACGTCTCCCCCTAAAATGGTTCCTGGTTCTCTTAACAAGGAAAGGTGTTCTGTGTTCTCTGTTTGGCCAGTCGTGGCCTTTGGTTGCGTTCCAGCTGCAGCGACTGATAGCTCAGGGATCGATACGGAAGGCCAGCAGCTTGTCGGAGTGAAGGTTGTTGAGGGTGCGCAGGTCTGGAAGACGCAGGAGCAGTTTGGGAAAGAGGGAGTTGTCGTCGGGACGGCGACGGTTGACTAAGGTGCGCAGCGCTCGGAGGAGTCCTTCCTGTAACTGTTCGACAGCCACAAAATCCAAAATGCCAGAGCAATCTGTGGATAAATGAAAACCCATTTATTATCAAAAACCAACAGAAAAATTATAAATAAATATTTAAAATAAATTATAATAGATTATAAATAAATTGTATATATATATATATATAGTCAATATCTGTAACCTATGAATAAGATTTTTTTCATTTATCGGTATTCAATATTGTATATTTAATTATACGGTATATGGATATATTTGGTTGATTGGGATTTTTAGAGTTTTATTTGTTATTTAAAAATGTTTTTTAATTTTACATTTTTTTCTGTTTTTTTTTTTGCTTCCATACAATGGCAGTCAGTGGGGCTCACTGTTGTTTTGGGCCCCATTGCTTTTTATTTTATAGATAAAAAGTGTTGACAAATTCTCCAAAATATTTTCTTTTATGTACTGTAGAAAAACTAAATTTATACCGGTTTGGAACTACATGAAAAATGTGTTATAACAGTGTTATTTTAAAATAATAATTTTGGCTATTTATCTGACATTTTTGGGTTATAGGCTAGAACATAAATAATAAAAATCTTAATATTGCATTTAATATGCATCGCTATTATAAATAAAATCGCTAACACTAAGCATGAGCAATAATTATAAACTGTCTTTCCCACTGAAAGCATACCCTGTGATTCATGCCATAGCAAATAGCACTAATTAACTAATGACTCTGATTCCATTGTTGTCTTACCTGCAGAAACCAGCACCACAGCCATGAAGAGTGCCAACTCATCTGACTCCAGGCCCAGACAGCTCAGCTTGCAACTGAACTCAAACATGGCGTCCAGCAAGGAGCCCATACCCAGACCCCTAAGGGTGCCCAGCGGGTATGTTTGCCCATTCAGGAAAGTCAATGATCGTTCCTTGTGGTTGAACAGTGAGCAAAACCTCACCATAAGAACCTGCAAAAGGCAACAAAATAAGATGGAAGTGAAAAGATTGACCCAGATGATGAGTGTATTTTTCACTCTCAAAAAAGACAACAACAAGTTAACATTTAGGTTGATGTCCCTAAGGGGCTTAACACTGCATCGCTATCTACACATTGCTGTGTTTGTTTTGAGTGATTTGACAGGTCAACCTTTGGCTTAACCAATAGCATGAGTTTGAATTTGGACGAATTGGGAAATCTGTTTGGGTAGTGCTTCTTTAATAGCAATACAAGGGATGTAAAAGGTCAGGGGAATTAAAGGGGTTATGTAATCGGTACCTGGAAAGTGCCTGCTTTGAGCAACATGACTTGATCATGCTGGCAGAGCTCCTGGAAGCCTGGAATGCCCTTTGCGAATTCGACCACTTCACGTACAGCCGGCGTGAAGCACTGTGAGAAAGACTCCCACACCTGCTGACTGGAGACGCCAGGTGCTGACACGGGGCATGCGTTCAGTGGACAGGCCTATGAGAGAGGCAGCATAGACATAGCACATATGCTTAATTTATTGGTCTATTCTTGTATTTTGATCTTAAATTATACTTAAACGTAATATTTCTGCTATAATGAAACATTCTCATTATATAAATCCAGTGCTGGGTAGTAACTGATTATATATACACTGGATTACGTAATCAGATTCCAAAAATTAAATACTTGTAATTAGATTATTATATTTTAAAATACTCTTAATCAGATATAGTTTTTTTATTATTAATTACATGATTACTGAATATTCGGAAAATGGCAATTATTCCTAATTCATTGATTCTCCCAATTCTTCTTTTTTATCTATTTAATTTTCTATTAAAAAAATATGATTGCTTATCTATGTTCGAAATGTAATCTAAAAGTAATCTAAAAGTAGTCAGATTATATTACCTAAAATGTGTAATGTAATGTAATGTAATAGATTACATTATTACCTACAAGGGCAACATTTTGTAAGTAATCTACTTGTACTGTAAAACATTCCTCACCAGCACTTTGGAGCCAGCAGTCAATTTAAAAGGACACGAGGCCTGGCTTTGGGACTCGCCGGCCACGTAGCTGTTGTAATCGGCGTGAGTGGGTTGTGAGGGCAGGCTAACGCTAGACAGGGACTGTTTTTGGCTGAATGAAGGCGCGTAGCTGTACCGACTGTTGTCCACCAATGAGACCGGGCATTTGCTGTCGCTGGAAGCAACTGGGCAGCTAGGCGATGTCGAGAAGCTTTCATGGGTAGTTGCGTGGTACCCTGCGAGAGGGTTTGCATGAGGATAGTTGCTGTCCTGAGAAGGGCTGTTTTGAAAGGTGTTCGTTTCGCTGTTGCCCGCACGCTTGTTTAGGTGGTCCTGAGTGTTTGTGAAGATGTTCTGGTAGGCTCGGGATAAGGCACCAATAGCCTCTTTGGATTGGTTCTCGCTGGGGCTGGGAGGAGGTTCACGTGGTGGGGAGGTTTCCATGCCCATGGTGGAAGATTCGTTGAGGCTGTTCATGTAGTTCTGCATCTCATCCATAAGACGCTGTTTCTCTCGTTTAGGGATGCGGCCGAAACGCACAGCTAGGGTGTCAGAGAGAGAAACAATAGGTTTAAAGACATGAAGTCGCAGGTTTTTTTCTTAATAAATTAATTTGTCATTATTGTGGCTGCTTCATCTGTGCATGTTATTTTAAGAAAAGAAGAAATGTTTTATTATAATGCAATAACTTTTTTCCTTCTGAATAATGCAATTATTTAAAGTGATAGTTTACCCAAAATTTAATTGGAAAGTCTGCCATTATTTACTCAGTCATGTTGTTCCAGACCTGCATGACATTCTTTCTTTTGTAAAACACAAAAGAAGGTATTTTGGAGATTTTTCAACTGTTTTTTTCCATACAAGGAAAGTCAGTGAGGTCCAAAACAACATTGAACATTAATTAATGTAAAATAAATTAATTGTATGAACAAAAAACACTTTAACAGAAGAAAGAAAGTCAGGTTGAGTAAATAATGACAATTTTCATTTGTGGGTGTACTATCCCTTTAAATGCATTGTGAATTGAGAATGTTGTCTTTATTTTTGAGACTGAATAAATATCTGGGATGTATTAAAGACAATTCATCTGAATCGAATAGTCATATGCCATGTTAAAAATACAAAATATTGTGAAACTACTGCATTTAGCCAACTATGCAAATGACTGATAAACCAGGACATTAATATATTCTGCTGATTAGTAATCAAAATGTCCATGACACATTTATTTTATAATAAAGTGCAAGTTGCTATCAGAAATAACCTAGTGTGAAAAAATAAATGAAATATTGTCTGAAGATTGCTTCAGAAGTTTTCGAATAGCACAGCCAGTAAGAGACAACTCGCTATCCAGTACTGACAACGGTATGCTGAATTTTTGGTCACTGTGGTGTAAAATATGGATGAACATTAAATGCGCCGGTGTTGTTTTCTATGCTTTTGCATCTTTTAAAATCCCCTCACTTATTTCTCCATCACCACCCCTCCGCTAAGAAAATCTGTCAGCTGTTGAGTCTAAAAATAGCACCAGTGCAACAATGTGTTAACTCCCCCCACTCTTCATCTCTCTCTCCGTCACTACCTCCCCTTCCTATCTTCATCCCTATGCTACTCTCACTGCTGTAAGTAGGGCAGTGGGTCAGGCAGAACTTGATGACAATGCCACGGTAATTGGGAGAGAAAATAATGATTGTGATAAGGAGAAGAGAAGAGAAGAGAAGAGAAGAGAAGAGAAGAGAAGAGAAGAGAAGAGAAGAGAAGAGAAGAGAATAATACATCATTTGGCAGATTGAGGTGACAGTAGATGTAAGGGTTTGTGGTATAAACTGGTTTTACCAGATGTGAGAAGGATGCTCAATATATCATATAAGTCTCACTACACCTGTAAATGAGAAAATGAGCCAAGAACGGGGGGAAACATCTTTTTAGCTTTCTGCAACTAACATGCATTGGTTGTGTGCGTTACCCTTCAGCATGATAAATATGGTTAAATACACCATTCAGAATTTAATTACAAATGCCTGTTAATTCCTGAATTTCAGCTCAATCAGAATTGGGGTAGCAAACAGGATACAGAAATTTGCACTTCAGACTTCCCAGAATACATTGCCTCTGTTGAATTTCTTTCAGTTGCAATTCAGTGAATTCCTATTCCTGTCATTTCAATTAAAATTCCAATTCACCTTCCTGTGGGGTGTGGCCAATTCAAATTCCGACACACCAAATCTGAATTTTACTTGAACTTTATGAACCATAATTCGGTTTAAAATGTTGGTATGAATCTGATATCAAAACTACAAAGGTTCATCCTGTGCAAAACAATGTGTGACACATATAGCTGCACTGACAAGATCATAGCGGAAGTAAAACCATGCCAGCCCATCGGGTCAAACCAAACATCTGTTTGTATAACAACCAAAATTAAACAACTGACTGAAGTGAAGTGAAATCAGGGCGTCTGCTTTATTGTGGCATTTGAGGCAGTTAAATGAGGTTTTCCTGTTTGTGCATGAGAACCCGTCAGAGAAACAGGTTTCTAGGTTGTGGGCTCTAGCACTTTCAGGAACCATGGTAAAAATGACTGTTTACCTCCCTCACTTTGCACCGAATGGACTCGTTTCTGCTGGTGGCCTCTTAGAACAACATCCAGTCTAATCCTTGATCACAGCCAACCCTACACTGTCACGCACATCTGCTGGTAAACACAGCATGGAATGCCAACGAGAAGTCACCCAGCTAAAATAGGTCATAATGTACTAGTATATTATGGGTGCCAGTTTATTTTGCTACATTTCCTAAAATGTTCATCATATTTATTTTTCATTCCAGTGTTTTTAAAGTTAAATCACAGCCGAAGGCAAATGGATGAGGCATTGTTCTTCAGAAGAGTTCAGATGTGTGGCTTTTTCTGCATCCCTTGCTTAATTTTTGCTGCAGAACAACATTAATTGCTGAGGATGTTATAAGGGCATGAGCGAGGTAATCAAGTCGCCCGTGTTCCAATTTCTCAAAATAATTCCTGTATTTGCTGCAGTTTTCCAGATGACAGATAGCTTCAGGGACTGCATGACTCCATCCCTCATAAATCATTGTCTCTAGGAGGGATTGGGAGGCAGAGCTTAGGGAACGTGTGAGGGGGAAGGGTAAACCGATGGAGAGAAGGAAGCGAGAAAAAGGAGGGACCACAAAAAGGGCAAAGCTAGAGATGGAAACGAGTGCACAGGCAAACTAAAAGAAACTTGCTCTCTTGAAAGTTACCAGTGGTGCAAGTCTAAAAGAGGGAAGTAGGTTGAAGAGGGCGGGTGTGGTGCTGGCCTGAAGAATGAGATGAAAGTACGACTTTCTGCTATTTGTCATCTGTCAGTGACCTGATAACCTCCTAAAATTCTTACCGTCGCGGGACATGCCAACAGACAGGCATTTTTTGAAGCGGCAGTGTTGGCAGCGGTTGCGGTTCATGCGCATTATCAGGCAGTTCTCGTTCTTCACACACATCTTGTAGTTAATGTTCTGCTGAATGCTACGGCGGAAAAAACCCTGTTAAGAATGAAAGACAAACATTATAATAAACCACAATGCTAGAAAAGACTTATGTACAGTATCTTTATTTTATCAGAGGCTCGTTATGTCTTACCTTGCAGCCTTCACATGCATGGACACCATAGTGGAACCCTGATGCAATATCTCCACATACTTTACAAAGGAGCACCATGCCTCCTGTTTCTGTTCAGATAAAAATAGAAACATGGAGAGAATGAGGTCAGGATGTAAAAGAACACAAAGAAGGTGTCCTAAATAATATGGACTCATTATTCTTTTGTGAAAGAAGATGCTGACTGAGTGTGTTGCGGGTATTAATAGGGAAAACACTTACTGGTAAACGTGCCAGTGAATCCACAAGGCCTTTTACCGGCGATTGGATGGGAGTAGCTGTGCGGATTTGATCCTGCCGTGGAGTTATTGTAGATTTCAGGGAACTGAAAGACCCGTTTTGGAGATGGTGGCAATCCAATGCTTCCTTGCAGCTTGAGGGCCCCAATCTCAGTGAAGGTGACCTCCTCTGGTGAAGAGGGCTGGGAGTGGGAAGATGGAGACTGGGTTTGATAGCCACTAGAGGGGCTTCCTGGGCTTGGACAGGCACTGCCATTGGTACCAGCATAGAGTATCACACTCCCTGTAGAAACACAAAAGTATATAAAGCCCTTGACTGAATTTCTTTTTAAAAATGGAACTTTAGTCAATCATAAAACTCTAAATGAATTTAAACTGATTCTTTAAAACACCTTGGCTTTAAACATGTTCAATCCCTAATCAAAAGTTGGGGTTAATTGTTCTGTCATGACAACTCTCAGAGAGTTTGGCATGGTAATAATTTTCATGTGTTTGGTCTGGGTGGAATAGATCTGCTACGCAGCTGCTGCTGCAGAACAAGTACGGGACTTGGCACTGCACAAACACACAACATGCTTCTATGAGCAAGAAAGACATGCTGCTGCTGTACAAGCATTCATGAATCACCCCCATAGCAAATCTACACAGGTGGAGCGGGGGAGGTGAAGAGTTTCTGAAAGTGAACTGCTACGGCAAACAATAGGCAAGAATTAGAATGTTGAGAAGCAAGCTCATTGGCTACCAATTCAGTGAGAACCAATCAGCTGTATAGAGAAGTATTTAATTGCAAGCAGATTGGGTTATGAGCCCATGCCTAGAGTTTCATGACAGAATTTGTTTTTTCATGTGTCCCAATTCAGGTTGTTGCATTGGTTAATTTGCAAATCAAATCAAATTTGATTCAGTCCGAGTCGACTCAACCAATTAACAAATAAATATCTGGTTCAAAAACTGACACTATTGTGTGCCTGTTTGATGGCTATCTGTCAGGTAAATAGGGTCATTATATGCAAGATATTTCATACAAAAAACGCTTACAGCACTTTTCAGAAGGAGGTGATGTAGGCTAATAATCTAACTGACTGGGAGTGAGTGAGGTTCCCTCAGTCAGAACGATCTCACGCGCTAAAAATAGTGACGGCTGCACAGCTACATAGTGCAAGTACAACGTTCCCGTTTGATGAAATAATAACCCAGGATGTGTTGTATGTTTTGATTTTAATATGCATATTTTATAGGCATAGGTATTTTAAATGAAGCCGTTGGCTTGTTTTATTTTCATTTCCACGCAGGTTTCAGGTTTTCTCCCTCTGGTTTTCTGCATCCTATCACATCCTCTCCGGTCATGCACGCAGGATGAGCTGAGGCACGGTCTCACGTGTTCACAAGCTCTCCCGCCTCTCCTCTCCAATAATAGCCCTGGCATAGTGCCCCAACCAAACTCCACAACACCTGACCGCCGCCTCACATGGATTCCTGACACCGTTCCTGCCCAAACTAAATCCGCAGTCTCGTGTAAACCGCTACAACAATCGCGAGTCGCGAGCATCAAAAGCATACACAGGGGGCGCGCACCGGAGGATGGCGTGTCAGCTTTGCGATGATGTTACAGTTCCCACACAGATGCATTGCCTGAGAGAGCGGGGCAACGAGTCACGTTTTGTTAGAATGTGCACTGTGGCTTTCTGTTTAACTTTTTAAACAACCTGTCCTGAGGACACAGTCGGTCTGGTTCAAGATAATGTGATTTAGAGCTGCACTGTTCAAAAATGTTTTGGGAATCACTGGCACCATGATTCTTTAACAATGTAATCCAGTAGTGGTTTTCAACAGGGAAAATATTTATTAATTATATTCTCCTAAACAAAAGGGTTCTTTCTTGTGAAAACAATGAGGTTGGCCTACAACAGTAGTTCTAGTAGTTGCTTACTGTCAAGAGTCAAAATAGCTCATGTTGTTTTGATTCCTATGTTCAAGGCCCCTTTTCAGTCCACGTTTAGGGAATTTTTTTGTTATCCTATGGGAATAAACTGTCTAAGATCACTAATGGCAAACATGTTCTCAGCATTCTGCATGATTTGAGGTAGCTATGATTAATATCTGTTGTAGCTGGCAAATTGTGTACTTAGTTTTGAATAACCTCTAGCCTTAAATGCTCTAGCACACACCACTAGAATATATTGATTCACACTGACACAAACATGCATTTAATGGGATAGTTGACCCAAAATTTCTCTGAACATTTACTCGATCTCATGTTGTTGCAAATGCATATGAGTATCTATTTTTAGTTTTTCTAATATACGTTAGTGGTTCCTATCCACTTTTATCGTATGTTCCTGATTGATAAATATCTCAACATGAGCAACATGAGGATGAAAGTAAATGATAACAAAAATGTCATTTTTAGGTCAACTGCCTTTACTGTGTACAATGAGAAATGACAACAGGGTAAATATTTCCTTAAGCAATTTTCCTCTTACTATCTTTCAATCTGTGTCTTATGGTGTACACATAATTTGAAACCTTTTTGCAGTAAACAAGTTCAAACTGCCATCAAATATCTGCCCTGCTCTGTTTTCTCATGCTGCACTCGGTATTTATTTATGCTCAAGTGTTTTCGTGATCACTCCACAGGCATGTGCAGCGCCGGGACTTATTATAACTACAGCGCTGGATTTTACAGCCTTGTGATAGTGAGCCCTACCTGAGCAATCTACTCAGCCCATAACCCCACCTCACCTATACAGAAATACTCACACCTGACACACACGTGGCCAAAGAGTTTAAAGTGACAATGATATTAAGGGTAACAGAACATGCCACTTAAACGAATAGCGAGGCGCAGCTGCACTTATTTCAAATGATTGCAAAACAATCTAAAACTTTAATCTGAAATGGGTAGGTGCGATATCATTTTCTTTGTCCTGCCCTTTATAAAAAATACCCAGCTTGTAACGAGAGGGACAGTGCAGCAGTTTCTACAAGCTACACGAGGAGCCATGCACACGTCATTGCAAGTCTGTATAAATTGGGGTCAGTGGAAACACCAGCATTAATTGAAGAATCAGCAGGTTTCTGGCAGCTCTGTGTGAGCTTAGGCAACCCATGCAAACACTAATCTGCTAGTGAGCTAAGACAAGCGTAGAAACGTGAGGACTTTGCAGGGACAATAAATCCCTCCTCCCTGACCTCAAACACTGGCGTGGTCTCCCTCCCAAGAAGAAAAAGCTGAAATGCTCTACCTTGCATGACCGCATGCTTTCTGCATTTGACTTGATGTACAACATCTTATCTGCATATGTGACGGTTGGGGATGCAAGAAATTTGTGCATATTCCAATTGTATAAGTAAAATTATGCTGTAATTTTTTTAAACACCTTTTTTCCCTTTTTGTTTTGAAGCATGCAGTTTGTTTGCTATTGAAGGAAATATGCTAACTTATTTAGAATATTATTTATTAATTGGGTTAATACAGACAGAATTGTCATTCTAAAGTGGGTCAAAAGCGCATGAATATGAACCATTTAAAATGAACCCCAATATTTACAAAATATATTGAGTAAGAATATTGCATTTTTGTGACTAATGTATTTTATTTCTTAATATTCATATCTCCTTGCAAAGTATATTAAGTAATGTAAACAATTTAATTGAATTAAACAAAATTATCTTATAGGGTAGGAAAAAAAGGACACACAATATACTTATAAATAAATATTTTCTATTATGTTTCATATTTGCATAATCTGTTCTGGCTTTATAGTGTTGTTTACAATGCTGAGCATTTTGCACAAACTATTAATATAATATAGCACCTGTTAGATTTTAGATGGATAATCTAAGAAAAAACAGGTCCTATGCGATAAAAAAGAATTAAATCCTAAACAGAATCCTAAATAGAACGCAAAATGTACGTTTGGGTGGGGCATTTCGTACAATACAGAATGTTCTCATGCTGTCATGAAGCTGTTTATGCGAACCGCTCCAAAGAAAAAGTTGCATGAGGCGGGAAAACGTGATGAGGCGCTACACTGACTGCATGAAATCGCTGACCCACTGACCAACCTCCCCCTTTCTAGCTTACAATCTTCACCAAAACATAGAATCACTGAAAGAACGAAGCGGTGATGGCGGGGGCGTGGACATCACGAGCCACATGCGGCTGAGAGAGCGCATGCACGTGAGGAGGATTGCAGGCGCGGGTGAGGCGTTTAGTGGGAAGATGCGCGCGCGCCCAAAAGCTCTATAAAATAGAGCAGGCGGCTATATCAAATGGTGGGGGGTGGATGGTCCGTTAAATCGCATCTGAAACCTCTAATTCACCTTGAATGAACTGGTGTTAACTGAGTAGCCTATAGGCTGAATGTGTGATGTGCATTTAATCACGAACATGTTCCAGAGCGCCAGAAACGTCATTAGCCTATTAGCCCATAGCGTCATTAGCAATTAGCCCAATTGTTGATTTTCACGAAGAATGAAAATAAAGCTTGCCATATAATGAAAATAATTCAAGATCCTCTTGCTGCACAATAGCTCACATCACATTTTCAGCAGAGATTTCATTAGTGATTTTCTAAAGCATCTTAAGTCAGTAGGTTAGTAAACCAAACCATAATTTCCATAGTTCAACAGTTCTGCATAAGGGACAAAAAGTTGGGGAATAAAACATTCAACAGTTTTGCATAAGGGACAAAATGTTGGGGAATAAAATGGAGTAGCCTACATGCTCCAGTAGTCCTTCTGAAGAGATATATATATCGACATTCATATATATATATATATTTTAAACCCCTAAATGAGTTTTGATGGTCAGGTAAATATTTTTTACCTGAATGAAAGCCATTTATTTTGGTATTACGTTTGGATACCTGAAAACATTTTTATTATATAGACTACATTAGAATTGCTCCGATCCCTCCATGTAAATGGAGATGCTACCTACCTTTTTTTTTTACCAGTATCAGACTGAATCTGATTATAGATTATGAATGTAGATATATTTTCATATTTCAAGTTTCAAATATACAGTACTGTACGTTAAATTGATTAACCCTGATTTCACTTGCAGCATGTGAGTGTGAACTGTTTTCTTTAACAGTTGTATAGATAGTATAGGTAACAAACATAATATTGGTAATGGGACATTATCAGTATATCAGTCAAAATTGCAATATTGTTGCATCCCTAATACAAATCCATGTGGGTTGGATCTAAACTCAAAGTCACATGTATGAGTTGATGTGTAGGCAAGCCCTTTATTTACTTCTGAGTAAAAAGATTTGTTTCCTTGTTTCCTGTTGTCTACCACTCAAAGGTCATGTGTTCGGATGTTATTATTTCCCTGTCTTTATTTCACTTTATGCACCATGTTATTGTGCCTTGTATTTGTTTTAGGCTTTCTGTCAAAGTTGAGAGTGTGCGCCATGCAGGCATGAGACAATGTTTCCATCACCTGTTCCGGAACGTGACTGCAGCTTTTGTAAATGAACTTGGTTGACTGAGCCAGCATGTAATTGGCCCTTGGCAAACCTCTGTAATGAACCACTACCCAGATCAGCTTAACCAGTTAACCTCCTTGGGCGAAGGCTATAGTCCACGCTCAAGTAAAGTTAAATTATTATCAACTTTAAGAAATATTGCATTAGTTCCAATGTTCCTCAAGAGCCCACTGACTCAAGTGCTGGGACTATGTCTTTTGACTTTTTTTTAGCCTAAATATATATATACATTACATTTGCATAAACAGTTTGTTTTGAATATCTCATATGATTAATGGCCATACTCTAGTTTACACTGGCAAAGTGTGTTCATAAGCCAGATCCAAGTTTAATTAACAGCGCTTTTATCTCTAGCTTGGACCATCTACACGTGAGTTCGTTTTCAATGCTACAGCAGCAAGTTGTCAGCACATGCGCGTGTTATTAAGCAGATTCCATGAAAGCAGTTACAGCAGTTACTCTAAGTATGGTAATGTTGATCTCCATCATTTATGTGATTCACACAGTAGACTGATACTATATATAGATGCACTTTGTAGTCTCTTTAAGCTGCACTGATGAGTCTGCCCAGCGCAATCATCAAAGCAAGCCAATTCCTTTATGACACATGTTTTGATCATCTATTGCAAACCCATGTGTATCATATAATTCATCACTGTAAAACCCCTTTCCTATGAGTATAGTTGATATGAAAGAACATAAAACCTTCTCTGTTAACTGCATTGTGCATCTAAACAGTTTAATCAGACAAAATCATAATTACACAGCATGAATATGCTTAATTGGAACTAAGCATTTGCATGAATTGCCAGAATATTTACAGTAATGATGAATATAACTCAATTTGTTAACCACAGCTATATCGACAAAAAAAAAATGCCACCAATAATCTATAAATAATAATATAGGTCACCCTTCAGATTAGGATCCAATTTTCACTATTAACTATGACTTTTGCCTCAATAAACTCCTAATTACTGCTTATTAATAGTTAGTAAGCTAGTTGATAACTTTAGGTAATGTATAGGATTAAAGCATACAGAATATGATCATGCAAAATAAGACATTAATATATGCTTAAATAAGTACTAATAAACAGCCAAAGTAATATGTATGCTAAGCAATTAGTTAATAGTGAGAATTGTACCCTAAACTAAATTGTTACCTTATAATAATAACCCCTTATCAGAGCAAAAGCATGCACTGAACGCACTGAATTATTTTCATGAAATTGTTATTATTTATTATTATTATCATTATGTTGTGGTATTAAGCACAATTACCAACAAAAATACAACCAATGTTATTTTTATTATTATTTTTCCTAATAATAGGCTATTATAATAATAGACTATATCAGCAAGAAGAAGAACAAGAAATGTATTACTTACCAGGACTATCCATCCTTGATATGCTTGTCAAGATCGTGTCTTCAGAAATCTTGTCTTCAAGAAAGTCTGTCAGTATGTTAAAGACTGGTGAAAGCAGGTAAAAAAGTCACGCGATGCCAGTGCATACAGTGAGCAGCCCAAAGTATCTCTCGCACAGAGCATTGGTAGCGGAGCCAAATAGTCGTTCGAAAATACAGTCTGTCACAGGTGTGCAGATGCCCCTTCCGCGCGCTACCTGTCCTGTTCCTATGCTCCTGAGCTAGTGTGAAGGAGCTCTAGGTATGCCTAGTGGTGATGTCTCATTGCCATCAGCCTCTCTGTGGGACTGTCAAACTTCACTTCCTCTCCTAGCCAAGCACACACCCTTCCACACCCACATAAATCACGTTTTCAGGTGACTGGCAAATGTGACTGGGTTTAGGGAACCCGTCAACCTCTGTTGTTCTCTTTGACGGGGATTTATCTCACTCTAACGTGCCAATGATCTCATAGCTTTCTCTTTTCCTCTTGATCCTAGCGTGCATGTTCATTGGGGGAGTGTAAGCAGCGAGCTGAGCTGGATGTGCTTATTCGAGCGCGCTACGTGCTGGTACAGCCACGCTGCATGTGCCCTCCGCATGTGCCGCGGAAAGCGCTGTCCTACTGACACACATTTTTTTTGCAAAACACAGCGTGAGATCAGGCGACATGAGAGGCACGCACATGTACTGCAGGCGGGGCTTTGCGTGACTGCTGCCGCGCGCTTCTTTTAAAATCTCTTCCGTCATGTGAATGATGCATGGAGTCATGGCATAAACAAGTGCATAAAAAACACTTGAATTTTATGTAAGATACAGTAATATGATATAGTCATGTAGGCTATAAAAAAAGTGAAATATAAGATAGCCTACACAATTTAAAAGCATTGTTTTGACCAACAAATGTTGCAATCAATAGGCTAACTGTAATAATTTATTTTTAAATTAGATAATTGCCCCATAACATCCGACAAAATGCTCTTATCTGATCTAAAACAAGTCAACAATCTAATTGTATTGTATAGTTAATTATTACCTTAATCTATGCTAGTGTGGATTTTTTTTGTTCACTTGTTTACCCAATAGTTAGCCTACAGCAAAAATATGATGATATAGGAGTTTTAGATTGGAGGACAGAATTCAAAGAATGTATTCCAATTTAAGGGGGTTTGAAACAACACACAAAACCCCCTGCTTAGAGATAAACAAAAACTTTGGACTCAAATGTGTACAATTTCTGAGCTATAGCCTAGCTCTCTTGTGGCAACTTCCCCTTGTGACAACTAGCCCCGGTCTAGTTGCCCCCCCCCCCCCCCTTTCCATAGACATAATGATTTTTACTGTACAAACTGTATATTATATCCCCTTACACTAACCCTACTACCTCTATACCCACAACAGAAAACTTTCTACATTTTTATATTTAAAAAAAACATTACTTAGTATGATTTACATACACAAGGACAAGGATTTCGGATATTGCCATCTTTGTGGGGATATTTGTCCCCATTAGCCTAGGGTTTACCAGGCCACAAACACGCACACACACACACACACACACGCACGCACGCACGCACGCACGCACACACACACACAAGTTTGAGTATTTTTTTTGTTTCTTAGTAGTTGGATTTGCTTTAACGAAAGCATTGTGCTAGTTTTATTATAAAAGAGTTTTGAGGATAATGATTTGTAAACAATATCGAGTTTAAACTGAAACTAAGGCCAAACAGCGTCCTCTTGTGGTCAATACTGTTTTGACACCTATCAAAAAACGTTTTGCCTATATGCTGTTGTGGTAGTTTTTTAAACATATATTTGGCAAAATACAATTATATTTACTTGCCATAAAAATACATGATATTTGGCAATATAAAATCATATAGCCTGTATTTAAAAAAGGTAAAACCGGAATGCGTGTTGTTTTGCAATCCACATTATGCTTTTAATTAAACTTAAAATAAACTCGACCAATCACTTTATCCTTACAAAGCCTTATAAACAGTAGAAATAAGTCCTATACACTATAATATTTTCTAAACTAGTGTTGTGCTACTTGTACGAAGTTTTAAGTTAGTCAAGAATTAGGCTACCAAACTAATCCAGCGAAACACAAAATTCCCATTCATAGTTTTTACAAACAATTAAAGTGCGTAAAATTTAGAATAATTATAATTAATCATTATGTATGGGTTCTTGTTTACAGTGGTTTTTTTTATTTTATTTTTTTTCCTTACAGTGCTTTCTGACGGCTTGATGTTGTGGTTTACGTTGTACTTCTTATGTTGACCACTAGGTGTAGCTTTAATGCAAGAATTGGCTCTTAAGGCCCTACAACTTCAAATCTTAATTTAGCATTAGGCCACACCAAGAGATCACTCACAAATCTCCCTTTTCAATTTCTTCCTCAGTTCTTAATATATTCTTTATCGTGAAACCACTCGCCCTTCCTCCATACACAAAATATGCCTATAAATGTGTACTAAGTATCTGAGAGATAGTTTGTGGTTTCAGTAGGCAACAGGAGAGACTAAAAGAGACTGCTATGTTAAACCAGCAGTATGCAACTCAACATATAGGCTAAAGAACCTCCTTTCAAAGTCTTATTTGGACATTGAGAAGAATCCAGTCAGACATGAACTGTTCTGAATCCATAGAAACCCGTTTACAGCTTGTGCACTGGACACTTTGATTTAAATGATACATTTTGCACAAAATAGAAATAATCTGAACAGAATACCTCGCCTTATGTAAACCCTGTTTCTGTGGTGTTTTGACAGTTGCCAGGGTTAATTGGCTGTGTTAAATTTGGAGATCTGTTCCACAGCAATGAACCCATGACTGTGGGCGACTCGTGCACAGGGGAACATGTTACAGCAGGGCACGCTGATAATTACAGAGAGAGCAGCAGTGTTTGGGAATCGAACAGGGGCTGCTGCCAACACGCACACAGTAGAAACACCTTGTGCCTCGGGCTAGGCAGACAGCCATCAGTGCCTGTCATCTTTCTGTTGCTCTCTCCTGCCCACCAACACTTACCTGCTCAAACTTTTTCGCTCTTTTATTGAAAGATCTGTTTGTGAAGTCATGCCAGATTCTCTGAGGCTGATGAGCAATTTAACAAGTTTAAACCAAGCTCTCTCACTATACTGTGGTGAAGAGGAATAGAGGAAAGTGTACATGCGATTTACTAAATGCTTTCAGATTTAAAATGCTTTCAGATTAGAGGCTCTCCTGTCATGATTTATAACTTCTTAAAGGCTTATAGTTCCCCAAAAATGAAACTTCTGTCATCATTAACTCACCCCAAGTCGTTCCAAACCCATAAAACTTGCATTCATCTTCAAAACACAAATGAAGATATTTTAATGAAATCTGAGATTTCTGTCCCTCCACAGACGACCTTGACGTTTCAAAAAGTTCATAAAGAGATTGTTAAAATCCATATGAATCGAGTGGTTTAGAGATTTAGAGATCGCTTTATATATATGATGAACAGATTGATTTTAAGATTTTGTACACATATAAACATTCATCAAAGCACACATCAGTTATGATAAACGGAAGCGCATGTTCGCTTGACGTGCGAGAACCAATGAGGTTTATTCCCGTAATACACAAGTTTGAGCTTCAGCAAGAACCAATGACGTTCATCATGTTACGCAGGAGTTTGAGCTTTCTTATGTGAATAAAAGCCTAAATTTAATGTTCACCAGAAAAGCGATTGTGTCAATGCTTATGAATTAGTTTTACAATCTCTTCATAAAAAATGTAAGCAAGTGGTAGCCTACATAGACTGTAAGCGGAGGTCTTATTTTTAAATCTGTTCCCCTATGTACCGTTAGGTTACTGGTGGGTTAGGTTTAGGGTTAGACAGTCTAGGAAACAAAGGGGGAACAGACATCGACACAACAGAGGGACAGAAAATTCTGATTTTTTATTTAAAATATCTTAATTTGTGTACCGAACAACATGAGGTTGAGTAATTCAAATTTTAAAAATCATTTTTGGATAAATTAACCCTTTAAGGGTGCAACCTGTGTTTTATGACTTTTTTTAAACAAATGTGACAACTTGCCTCTATATGTCAAAATTCTAATTTCAACATTTCTTTAAAAAAATGTACCTTAGTTTTTGAAGTAAATAAAACAAAGCTTGTTTAATTCAATTAGATGCCATTTCTTAGTCATTATTGTGAAATTTACAAGACATTTCTGAGTGAACATTAATTCAAAGTCTTTCTTTTGTTCAGTGTACAATGGCAGTTTTATTTGCTAAGGAGAAGGCATTGAGAAGGGGACCTTTCCTCTCGAGCACAAAGATTTGCCTCAATTACTGAATTGCTTCCATATGTGGATCTGGCAGTTTCTCCTGCTGCCCCTTCCAGCCCCTCTCTAGCTTCTTCCCCTCTTTCTCTTGGTTCTCTCTCCATGTTTTTAGCGACTTCCTTCCCCGGCTTCTATCTGTTTTAAGCCGTATAGCCTATTTTTCCGCCTGGCTTTCTTTCCCTTAGTCCCGCGAACGATTTTTGAAAAGCCCACCTTCTAAAACAAAGTCCGTCTTAATCAGAACATCCTGGTACTTTTGGCAGTGCGCTTCACGTGTGCTGATTCAATTAGCGAGAGAGCCAGGGACAGAATGCGCCTGGACCAGAAAACCAAAGAGGGGGGGGGGGGGAGAGAGGGAGAGAGAGAGAGAGAGAGAGAGAGAGAGAGAGAGAGAGAGAGTGTTGGGGGGGGGGGGGGGGGGGGGCATGAAGGGAAAGCAGAAAGAAAAAATGTGGTTTTACCAAAAGAATTCGGACTGGAGGGAGTCAGCCTGGTGAGTGCAAAAGGGAAAGGTGGAAATGAGAAGCGAAGTGAGAGAGAGCGAAATGTTTTTTGACAGGTCGGTTCAGAGAGGGTTCATGGTGACATCATGGCTGATTGTGAGGAAAGTATAGACAGGAGGGCCATTCACCTTTCATTGGACACATATGTTGGAGGGTAGGCTCATTTGCATGCGCGAATTGGCACTCTGTTAGGGTTTTTTCGACTGTTTGGACCTCCAAAGCGCGCTCGCGATTTTGACTCGCGCACACAAAGATACAAAAATAAGTGCAAGCATGCGCACACATGCAACCGCAGATTAAATATGACATGTGGGTGATACATTTACATGAACTTTAATGCAAAATATACACCACAGCCTGACCCCTTTCCCCCCCTTAAATCTTTTTCCAAAAGCTCTCTATGTTGTTCCCCCCCCCCCCCCCCCGTGTATGTTATTTTTTTCATGTCTGTTGGAGTTTAAATGTGTACATTTTGCCAGGCGGAATGAATGAGGCCTTTTATAGTCGTGCGTTTGACTTTGAAATTGAAAACTGATGCTTTCCGTGTGCGTGTTTATGTATGTCTTTATACGTGTGCGTGCTTTTAAATTGACGTTTTGCTTATTTGCGCGCGAGGGGTGCGCGCGCACATGCCCGTGCCTCGCTCTCTCAGCATGTCTCGTTGCAGCACATAACTTCACATGACATCAATCTGCATGCAAGGAAATAGTGATCTCATTACAGGCATCTTGTTCCTGATTAAAACCTGCCGTATAGCCACCAGCCTCTCTTTCTTGTGTCTCTCTCTCCTCCCTTTTTCGTTTCCCCCCTTCCCTTTCCATCCAGACCCACTAGTCCTTGGCACAAATAAATACACTTCTTTGTGGAAATGTTGTTTGTTTTATTTATTTGCAGGGGAAAGGCGGGTAATGGACTAAACAAAATTACTAGGAAGGGGAAAAAATTAATCAGAGGCCTTAAAGATGAGTTATGATGTCATAGCGAGGAGTGACAAATGCAACTGTTGTGAAGAAGAAACAATTAGGAGCGAAAGAGAGGGAGAAGTGGAGTGAATGACAAAGAGGCTGCCTAAATACTTCTTGATTGTTGATGAGTGCATACCACATCCACCTTATTGGCATTGAGACTATATGCGTTATTTGACCTATGACCTATAATAACAAACTGCAATTTAGCAATTTACTGAAGGTGTTTCAAAAAAGGAATATTTAAACCCAATTAACATTCACAACTTAAAACAAGCATGCGGTTCAAAATTCAGTTTTTGTTGTTGTTGTTGTTGTGTCTTAATCTGATGGCTCCTCAAAACTGTGACTTTATAGATAAGTGTCCGTTAGCATACTTGAAAATCTCAGATAATATTTTATGACTGCTACTACTCATTTGATGAACTGCTTATTCATGCATATTCAAAGAAAGAGTCATTCATTTATTAGTCCGTATTGGTTAAAGTGCCACTATTATGGATTTTTGAAAATTACCTTTCCACGTAGTGTGTAACATAGCTCTGAGTGAATGAAAACATCCTGCAAATCTTTAAATCTGAAAGTGCACTGTATAAAGTTATTGTCTATCAAAAGTAAGAGTCGACTCTTGAGTCAATGAAATGAATCGTTTTTCAAACGAGTCATAAGCTGTTTCGTTGTAACGCCAAGACAAAACATTAGCATATTGGCCCGCCCACTTATTGCGCGCGCAGACACCAGGGAAAACTTGAATCCCCTCTAACCAAACCTGATTCCAGTGGATACTGGAAAGCATCATGCCAAGAAGACGCTGTGCTCTAATGTGAAGGTAAAGCCAGTTTTGTTTCACTGCCCAAGGACGAGCATGTGAAGAATCAGTGATTAAAATTCATCTTTACCACGATACCACAGCAGTATAATCCTAAACTTTTGCTGTGTTCCCTTTATTTTACTGACTGAATCTCAATCAGAGTTCAATGCAGGATCCTCAAACCGCTTGCTCTTGAACGATGGTGTTCAAAATACTTAGTTTTGAGATTTAGCAATATTGTGTTGGTCTCCTGCTAACTGGTTAACTTATTTGGTTAACTCATAACATCACTTATTACTGTCTTGCTGAAATACTTTTGCTAATCAGCTGTGGGCCACTATTACCTAAAACTATGTCTATTAATGCAGATTGTCTGTTGTTCTCACTACTTTGAGGAAAGAATAAGCATGGAGCAATATCTGTTTTGCCAACGTTTATGTTACAGCAGAGACTATTTATATAGAGACATGCCACTTACTCAATCCTCAATACAACTATATAGGGAAAACCCGTAACCCCAAAGATGGCGGTTGTATGCACATGTCCCGCCCCTCCCGCTGGAAAGCCAATCGTCTGCTTTTAACAGTCAAGCCGGGAAACATTTAAGCCTATCGTCTGGTTCCTCTGACGCATGCCCACAGTTGAGGTTTGCGACAGTGGAAAATGTTACTGTTTGAAAAGGTGGCAGATTTGATATGCAGTGTATGTGTTTGTTGTGTAAATATCAGACATCCCAAGTGTCTACCGCATATTGATAGCGGCTCCCTGATGCCCGCAAATTAGTTCAAATCTCCCAGAATCTAGAGCGAGCGAGCGAGAGCTCACACATACTGTGTTTCAAAACCGTGCCGCGCGCGCACGTCAGAGAGGGGGAGAACCCTTGCGCATGCGTAGTGAAGTATAACCTGTGGGGGGGGAGGCGTTTTAAACCTTATTTTGGGGCAAAGTCATCAAACTTTTTCAGCGATTTTTATCATATTTTACTGCTGTTTCTATACATGCAGTTTTTATGTCCCGGTGACCAGTGAAAGTGCAGTTCTGACTCTCTGCCCATTCATTTAGATAGGAACCTGGTCTTGTTAGTCCGAAGTAGCTGCCCGGAGGCGTTGCCAAGATGGCGGCCGAGTGGCATGATTTGCCTAAAAGGACTTTGGTTACAGTCATTCACTAGACCTCGGCTAATGTATGAACTGTTATTGATACATTTTCCACATGTTCACCGCAATAAGTTAGATAAATTTAAATAAATACATAAAAATACTCGGTAAATAAATAAATAGCCTACAAGTAAAATAATCGGTATGTTGATGGACATTGTTATTGCTAATGGTTAAGGAATTACAGTAGCAACATCTCATAATGTACCTCAAACTGAGTAAGTTAGTGTATCACTGAGAAACGTCCTGCTCGAGTCTCCCTTGCGATGGAGGTTCGGGTTAAATTAATTCTTCCAATGTTTCATTATTGGACTCGCCGCTCGCGCTCGCATTGATATGGTAAAATCGACGTCAGGAAGGCAGGACAGCTGACGTTGTTATGGCAATGGACGTTTTTCTTTTCGACACGCGATAGACCAATCACAACAGACTGAGCTGTCTGGGCAATCAGAGCAGAGTAGCTCGCGGAAAGGAGGGATTTAGACAGATTGATTCATCTGACGAGTCGTTTGAGAATCATTGAAATTGTGGTGATTTATATTAAGAGAAAATTAAACCGTTTTTTTATTTAATCTTTGATGCATTTAAACCTGTTGTAGGAGACTTTACAAAAAAAACATTAGGAAACTTTAAAATAGCATAATAGGGGCATTACGGACATTTCTTTTAACCCTACACTGTAAAAAAAATGTTTTGTGAGTTCTACTTAGAAAATCTACTTCATGTGGTAACATCTACAATAACTGGTTATGTTGACATGAAATAAACGATTTACTGATAACCGAATTTAACTAACGAGATTTTTTTTTTTTTTTTTACTGAAGTATAACTGTCAGTAGATATAATCTTATTTCACCAGCAAGTCAAATTAATTAGTAAGCTTGATATTTTTTCATTGATATAAGTCATTTTCCACCTGAATGTAAATTTATTAAAAACAAACCAATTCCTTTACTTAATTACCTCGATGATATCCATTCTTAATGAACCAGGATAGTATGATCAAAAGAGTTATCATTAAGATCAAAATCATACTCTTATTTCGATGTTTTCTGGCCACCCACACACTAACCACAAGCGCTACTCTTCAGCACAATGGTGACCACAAAATCAATAACAGAAACAACTCTAAATGTCCAACATAACTGAACATTTAACATTAGCATAAACTATCAACATGTTTCCCTTTACTGAAAAACACATAAAATTACACTTAATCCCTAAAATTACTCTCCTAATGCAGTCCCTTGCAAAGCATGCTGGGAACTACAGATCCACTGCCCAGAGCTGCATTTCTCAAAAGCAGCTTGAGCTAAGGTGATCGAAGAGACCATCGGTGGCAATGGCTCTACAATCTAATTAGGCTTATGATGCTTTTGGGAAATGCAGAGCGCAGCCCAGTTAGAATATGTCAACAAAAATGATTCATTGTGTTACTTTAGCTCATTTTACTTTTAATAATTTATTTAATTAAATTTGTCATTTATTTTTAATAATAATATATTTAATTAAATGTATTTTATTTTATTTTATTTTATTAAACTGAACAATAGGCACAAACAATTTTTTTTGAGTGAATGTTTGTTTTATAACGCCAATTGTGATTTTCACTTTGATGCGACATAATGTGTATAATAACCTCAAATCACAATTTCTAATTGAAGCAAAATTCGCCTATCAGCAAGGTGCAGCCAAACACAAACCTTTTCTTCTTCGTCGTCCTTCAGAGCAGATGTCCTGTAGCTGACAGGAGTCACTACTACTGCCCTCTATAGGTCTGGTGCAGTCATAGTTCGCACATAGACATCGAATGTGTCCATCCTCATCCTGAGTTCAATTTGAAATTGTATATTGGATCAATGTAACTCAATTAAGTAAAATCAGGATTCCCTTGTTTTATGTTACATAAACCTGATTGAATTAGGTTACAATGACAAAATTAGAATTTGTAGGAAGAATCAGGTGAAATACTTCCTTAGAGCAAAATATTTTACATATGTGTGAATGTGTGTGTGTGTGTGTGGGGGGGGGGGGGGGGGGGGTTATGATAGACTTTTTATGATAGACTTTTGAATGCAACTTGAGTGAATTACACTTTTCATGCCATTTATTATGTTCCTGACAGTTATCATACAATTTTTACATTACAGCTTTCTGTACATCATGAAAGAATATCTTAACAATCATACATTCCAGGGGCATTTTAGGTCATTTTTATAATATTATTATTATAAAACCATATTAAATTTATCCGTGTTATCTTATATCTCAAATACTTCAATTAAGTCAAATATTTCAAACAATCAGAATAATGAGATAGGCTACCAATAAAATGATCAACGCAGTGATCTTTACCTTGAGAGATGGAACAGAAGCTACACCTGATATTTACACACACAGCTTTGATGCTGCCCAAATGTGGCAAAAATGTATATACAAGACAATTGCACAATTTTATGAGAATAATGTAATTTTAAATAAAAAGTATACAAATAAATTATAAAAAAGCTCTATCCTGAAAAAAGGTTTAAGGATTCTCCGATGCCTCTTTTCATTTACACAGAACCAAGCAACATCAGAACTTAGGACAGAGGTCTAGCTCAAGATCATGACAAAAATATTTTTTTGTATATTATTGCCCCCCTTGATAATGTTCTCATAATTTTTAATGTGGATAGAATACATTACAAACGTTTTTGTGTGTGGGGAAACAGCGCACACACTGACAAAACAAGCTGAGAACCATTTATACATTTGTTTTAATGAAAAACAAAACGGTTATTCAAATTGAAAAAAATGTACAGAAAGCGAGCAAAGAACATTCGCAGTTGCACGGACAGTGACTTTAGTCAGTCTCGCAAAAACTCCCGTTATGATCTATAAAGCTGTACTATGAATCTATACAGTACATTGTATCTGCACTTGTTTATGATGAGAGAAGTGGAGAATGTGCAGAACTGAGTGCTGAGTGTCAGTGAGCATGTGCTGAACTCACAGCAGATTTCTTCTGTTGACTCATTTAAATGCCTTTGATTGGCCATTGCATTCCTGTGCTAAACAGACACATCTGTGATTGGTTGTAATGTTCAACGCTGCAAAAAAAAGTAGGCCTAAATGTAGATGTAAAAAGAAATCTTTGATGCAAACTGATCAGATCAAAATGTAATGCTGTTATAGACACTCTTCATTCATTTTCACATTTCACTTTAATCAGTCAATCAAAATTATTGCAAGAGACAATTCAGTAGTTGCTGGGTATTAGTAGGGACAAGTCCCTATACCGTCCCAACTAAATTGGACACCCCTAATGACATCTCTTCTGATGATGTTTGCTGACGTGAGGGTGTCACAACCTGTCAATCACATGAGATCACAGAAAGCCACAACGATTAAATCAATTCCCGATGGACAAAATTAAGTCCTGTCCTACATTTTTTCTTGTTCACGATGCCGTTTCACTCTGATATACGTCACAATAGGGAAGTAAAGACTATCTAACCGCTAAAGACTAACTTCCGTTTCATGCTGACTTTAACAGGATATTGGGCCCTATTTTTCTTATAGCTTACAACACATTTGACACACTGAGTTTTGCATGCTAAGTAGGAATATACAGATGAAATAATTCTATATAAAAGCAGGTGAAAGTGAAATGTAATGTGAAAGACTGAAGGACAAAGACAGAAAGACAGACTGAAAGATAGGTAGTCATGGGGGAAAGAAAGAGAGGAAGAGAGAGAGAGAGAGAGAGATAGCAGTCTGATCTATCTTCATTATCCTCCACTCTGCAGTCTCCCAACACAGAGATCATAAATCTCAACCTCCAGCACACTTCACTGACAACGAAACACAAACACTGCTAACCTCTGACCCCTCTCCTGCTACTGACACGCAGACACATACTCACTCAGAGACACGCGGAGAATGACAGCACATACTGTAATGTTATTTGAAATGGTAACACTTTAGTCAAGGGTCCAATTATCACTATTAAATGCTTACCATGCCTGTTACTCGGATAATTATTACTTAAAAAACACATATTAATGCCTTAATCTGCATTACCATATTCTACATGCATGCCTTAATCAATACCTAAACTTAACAACTACCTTATTAACTATTAATAAGCAGTAATTAGGAGTTTATTGAAGCAAAAGTTAATAGTTATGTAATAGTGAGAATTGGAGCCTTATCTAAAGTGTAACTGAATTAACTATATAACCTCATATTTAGCTTTGGACAGATAGTTATATGTTTCCATAGAGTGATCTGCAGATGAAGCTGTGTATTGTACAGTTGTGTGGCAAAGCAAACCACTTCCTGTTGACATGTATTGAGACCTATAATGCCAGCCCTGCTAAAGTGTCCTACTTGCAGACTTTAGCTAAACTCGGTTTAATCTTAGCAAATAAAAATCTGTTGAGTTTTGAATGCTGAAAATGTTTTTAACTGTTATTTGACAGGAAGTTCATATTTAGTCCAGTACAACCTGAATGGAACCTTTGTACACAGCAAAGTTGTTTTATGTGCAACTGTCCAGTCAAAACACATTAGAATATGATCATATGTAAATATATTGTATATTGTGAGTTCTATTTGATAATGGTTTATTTTCTAGACTGACCGACAGACCCCAGGCTGAACCTGATGTACACCTCCCTGAGCTTGAGATGGCACCGCCAAAGAGGAGCCAGTTAAGGTGTGTCTTCATAGTGAGGTTTGTGGGGGTTTCTTTTAACCGAAGCCAGTGCAGAATGGCAGCTTTAGGAAGAACCAGGCAAACGCCCAGAACCACAAACAAGCCAGCGCAGAACTGTTCTATACAAACACAAACTGCACACTGTACTGATATAAAACACATAGAAAGTGTCATATAGACGGACACACCCTCGGCACTATGAAGTTTGGAACTTCCCATATATTTACAGACTCCCCTAATCAAAACGATGACATTTTCCTGTGGACTTTTGTAACAAATTCATTATTATTATTCATGACAACCATGAAATGATTCATCAATGGATGTTATCTGTTTTATGCTTTTCAACTCGAAATGGTTTAATCCAATACATGTTTATGTTTAACATGTTTTATATTTAACACTGTTCATTCTATATCTTGAGTTCGTAATCCACACTGTACAGCTTTGGCAAATTGGCACTGTTTAGGGTTTTCACACTTTCATGCTGTTTTAGTGCACGGTTATTACATTTTGATGCATATTACAAAGGCATTTTCCCCCCACTGGAATAACATGCACCAGTGAATCGTTCACAATAAGACCGGGAACATGCATAAGTCAATTTTGATTTCATGTTGAGGGGAAACTGTATCCACTTTAAGGAGTTACTCATTGCCATTCCTACATCACGTGCTACTCAGTGCATGCCACTTTGTGAATACACAGAGTTCAAGGAGTGAGAAAAAGAGGGAGAAAGAAAGAAAGAGAGGCAGAGAATTAAAAACAGAAATTTAAGCTTGCCTCTGTTTCTTCCCTCTAGGCATTTTGTGGCTTGTGAAAAATGTGCTGTATATTTGAAGGGTGGAGTCACGTGACCCAGAGAGGGTTCATGAATCAGAGCGCATAATTATTTCTAAGAGAGACGAAAAGAAGAGAAGGAAGGAGGGAGGGAAAGAGAGAGAGAGAGGCAGAGAAAAGGAAGAAGATAGAAAGAAATGACCGTGTAGTGTGAAAGGGACTCTGATGAACGGATAGCGCGAGCTTTTCTTCTCCTCGCGGATTTCAGTCACAACGGGTGAGTTTAACTTTCACAGAACCGATCAAACGATGTTTTGAATAAGTTTAGCCTACTCTATTATGTCTGTCAGATATGCTACATATAACAAATGAGAAACCGGATTGATTTTAAACTAAACTTGAGTAGGTGCGAAAGAGAAGCGAGAGAGTGATAAAAGAATTGCATTGATCGCTCGCAACGTTTTGTTCGTTCGTTCGACTCGGTTCTCTTGAATTCATCTAATTGCAGCGCGTGCGCTGTGCGTGTGTTTTCATTTATTTTCGTCCGGCGTTGATGTTTGGCGTGCAAGTGTTTTCTCGATCCGCGATGTGTGTGAAGAGACGACTGGTTACGTTTCTCGTCCTTACGCATACCTTTTCCTAGTGAGTTGTATCATGACACACATTTCTCTGACAGGTCTTTCTTGCCTTAAGTGTTAGGTGTTGTGTTTATGCAATAGCCTTGTGGTGTGGCATACAAGTTTTAAGCGTGTTTGTAAATCTGAGATGAATGTGTGCAAAACCCAAGTGTTGTGTACTTACAACTTGTGGTTAAGCGAAAGGTGTTTTCACAAACATCTCATGCAACGTAAAAACGTTTAGTCAGTTAACCTAAAATGTGGTAACAGCTAAATTAACTATTTATTTTTTCTAAGTTAAAGATATGATTTAATGTTACAAACCTAGATACATTAGAGACATCAGTGAAGTGTAGTTTAGTTTCTTTAAATGGACTGTTTAAAAATGTGGTTTCCTTGCAATGACAATGAATGAATGGTGACTAAAGATGTTGAAACGGATCCTACAACTCACAGTCCTACAACTCAGAGCCATTTGATAGCGACTGTGCAAGGAGTAGATATAAAAGTTTTCATCCACTCATCATTTTGACATATGCCCTTGCTCTTAATGAGAAAAGTAGTCATTTGTAAACTATTTGGTTGATCCAATTCACAAAACCGATCTGAATGATTTGTTCCGGTTCTTGATTTGCCTCAATAGTCCAGACACAGGGACATTGTCAGTTAAAAACTTTAATTCATATGGCTTCCGAAGACTTATGAGCATGAGTCATATGGATGCTTTTATGATCTTTTCTTAGTGATTCTACATCCCTCTTGAGGTTTGAAAGCATTCAGTTCATTATAATTACATGGAAAAGACCAACCTGGAAATTTTGCAAAACATATTCTTGTGTCCAGCAGAAAAAAAAAATCATAGCAGTGAGCAAGTAATGACACACTTTTCATTTTTGAGTGAACCTTTACGGTAACAACTGCATATTAGTGTGGTTACAGAAGTTTTTGTTACTCTTTCTATTGTATTACCTGATGGGTGAACTTACAGGACTGTGAAACTCATTGCATTGATTGCAGCACCTGTTCTTTGTGCTTTTCTCTGACTCACTCTGTGATCTGACGGAATTTGCTTTCTTTTGCTTTTCAACATGTTGTGTGTGAGATTTTCTTGAGTTGAAAGTTTTTTTTTTATAGTTTTTTTTTTGTTTTGTTTTTGCCAACAGTGTTTAATAGTGTCAAAGCCAGCCGTGATTTATGAGGTCTTCTTTTAACATGTGACAGAATGTTCACATCCAAACACACATCTGGGGCTGAGGAGAGTGCGTTACAACATTAAAACCAACAGACTTACTCCACACATGCACAAACAAATGCATGCACTGCTCCTTTTTTTTAAATGAGAAAGGAATGGGCCAGCCCAATTCTGTCTTTAGCTGTTTATGTCTCACATATCAGCTACATGAGTTTACAAGAACTCAGAAAAAAGAAGCAGAGACAAGGAAAAACAAACTATTGTCAAACCAGATATTCACGTTCCACCAAAACCAAAACTCCCACTCTGACTCCAGCGGGACTTTAGAGTCTGATCTCAGCGGCACAGTAACTGTAATGGAATACGGGAGTGTCTTAATGTGTTTTTGTGTTTGTGTAAACTGCTGTCATTATATTCTTGAGTGCATTTTCCTTCTCTTTTGAGTGACAGTGAAATTTTATAGTATATTCACAATATATCAACCAACGCTAACCACAATATTAGATTTTCAGAGTTACTTGCTGGATCTTCTAGTTTATTCATCTTTTTTTATGATTGACCATGCGTGTTATTATATGAATAAATGAATGTTTTCATGAAGACATGCATGGTTAGACCCACTGTCTGTCAATCTGTCTAGATCCCAATTTTACTTCAGTCTTCATAGCTCATCTGGCAGCTTTCTGACTTGGAATCATAAATCCAGGAGTTTATCCCTGACTCTCTCAGGGGGGGGGGTTGAATATAAGTGGGCGGGAGGAGCTGAACAGGTGGTTTATGGGGGAAATGGGAAGGTGGAGGGGATTTTGTTCTGTACTCTGTAATTATGAAGGAAACCATCAGATCACTATTTCCCTTGTATATTTTTGCAGGTGTGGAGGGATGTATCTCTTTTTGACTTTGTGCGTATATAAAACTTTATATGTCAGGCTGTGTGTGTGAAGGGGAGAGTGTCCGACATCTGCTTAGAAGTTCCTGTGTGTGTCAGGGCTTTTATTAATGTGTCTATGCTAGTGTGTGTTTATACTCATGAGCGTGAATGCTCCCCCGTGCCAGTGCTACTGTAATGAGCGCCATCTATTACCTTCTATTGCCTTGATTAAATAAACTGTGTTCATCTGAAATGGCTAGTTTAGCTCAGAGGCCATGTCGTTTGTTTTTATAAATCTGATTTCTTGTCTGATTACGCTATGTAATAAACCACAACTACAATCTAGTGGCGATCATGCTAATGCTCTGATCCTTAACCAATTATTTAACCCCGTTTCCCACAGAGGAATACTGCATACTGCAAGCGTAAATAAGCTTACTGGTCGTGTTCGTTTCCTCTCCGTTCAGCGGTTTTGTGAGTCTTTAAAAAAAGTTTCTTTTTTTATGTTTATTCGTTCTTGCAATGTGCCTGCGCTCACCTTGTCCACATCACATCATGGAACAGAGCTGTCAGAAACTGTCAGAACAGTCTTTCGTCCACTCCATTTATCCCATCACTCTTTCCATTGCTCTCTCTGTCTTCCATGTGTCACAACCACGTCCAAACCTCGGAAGTTTGTTTTTATTTATTTAAAAACAATACGAATTCAGAACCTAAGAATCCAAGTAACAAATGTGACTTGCACCTGTGTTTTGGGAGGGTAATATATATATATATATATATAT
Organism: Meda fulgida; assembly: GCA_030578275.1. NCBI lineage: Eukaryota > Metazoa > Chordata > Actinopteri > Cypriniformes > Leuciscidae > Meda > Meda fulgida. The sequence continues at coordinate 23,651,691 of CM060638.1, forward strand.
ATATATATATATATATATATATATATATATATATATATATATATATATATATATACTGTATATATACTGTATATACTGTGTATATATATCTGTATATACTGTATATATATGTATATACTGTATATATACTGTATATATACTGTATATACTGTGTATATACTGTATATACTGTATATATGTATATACTGTGTGTGTATATATATATATATATACATACACACAATTTATATACAAATTTCACTTCAATTTTCATATATATACTGTATATACTGTATATATACTGTATATACTGTGTATATATGTATATACTGTATATACTGTATATACTGCATATACTGTATATATGTATATACTGTGTGTATATATATATATATATATACATACACACAATTTATATACAAATTTCGCTTCAATTTTCATATATATATATATATATACTGTATATATATATATATATATATATACTGTATATATATATATATATATATACATTTATATACATACACAATTTATATACAAATTTCGCTTCAATTTTCACTTGCTAGTAAATTTCACAAATAAGTACAAACAATATTTAACAGATTGAATTAAACATGAAAAAACGACTGAAATAGCATTTTCTTGTAAAACGTACAATAATATATTTTATTTACAAATAAATTATTTAATATATTATTTATTAAAATGTTTTATAAATAAAAGTTTGTACATATGTATATATGTATATAAATGATTATAATATACATACTATTATTAATTAAATATAATAAATATTATATAAATATAAATATAATTCATTAAATGTTTTATAAATATTTTTCAAATTAATTAACAGTAATTTATGTAGTAACAATAGTTTATATAAAACGTTATATATAATGTAAATTGTAAATATAAACATTTTAATTAATACATATTTAAAAAATGCTTTTTAAATATGTAATATTTTTAATAAAATGTAATATATCATATGTTTGCTAATTAATACATATTTCTCAGACTGCTTCAGCTTACTTAGTGTTTTACAATAACTGAATTGATTGTTTTAGTTTAATTCAAATGACAGCGTTAATTTAAATGAAATGCAGTGTGATTTGAGGTAGAAAGCTCACATGGTTTATTGTGAATGAAGTGTATTTGAGCCTTACAGCTGGGGCTGTGGCAGTTCATACTTTTTTAAATTATTGCCGAGGGGCATGTTATAGTGGCGTGATAGATATTATGGCATTGTCAGTGTTGTACGGTGATTGGGTGTGAAGAATGTTTGTAAGGTGCCAGGAAAGGGCTCAGTGTCAGACTGGTTTTAATTGATGGGTTATGTGACTCCGAAGCAGAAGATCATCTATCACTCTTAATGTTGTGTTACCATTTGACCTGTCAGAAGGCAGAGGAATTCGAACGTGTCAGTTTTATCTCCCACAATAAAAAGGTTTATGAAGGGCTTTGTCGGAAATGACTGCCTGATGACAATGATACGCTTTGTTTAATTTTGCAGTGGTCCAATTTGGCGAGGCTATATTTTACTATTGTTTATTAATGTCGCTTGACAGGACTGCAACCAATGTCCCCTGCTGTGGTGCTTTCATAGGGGATGAAGAAAAAAATATTGAAAGATAAATAAATGAGTCATTAATAAGTTATCTTTCTGCATTTGTGTGTGTTTGTATGTGCGTGTTAATGACGTCTGGCCTTTGAACTTTCAGCACTCAGCTCTGACCCTCCTTCTGACCATGTGACCTCCAGAACGCCTGGAGGTTCCTCAGTCGCAGACTTTCCACACAATACGTCTCGTCTCCCAACATCTTTCTTTAATTGATTCCACACAGATGTCTTTCAAGGTTACAGCACATTGTGCAGTCTTTTTTGTAATATCTACCATGCATAACAAGCAGACAACTTTTTAACCATCAAGGTTTTCTGTAAATATCCCTCGGACACAAATGCTTGTGTTTTATGCAGGATATGACAATTATTTTTTTCTCAGAAAATATGCAAGCTACAAGCAGAACTCTTAGTTTTATGGTCAAATGATGTGGTTTGTGTTTTCTGGTCTTTTTTTTTTTCTTTTCTTTTTTTGCGTATTTAAACTGTTAGACTGCCTCTGAAATATGAGGCCAATTGTGAAGCATTTAGTACTTTTAGTTAGAACTCTTTTTAGTACTTTTGGGAAGTTGTGGCCTAATAGAGAGTCGAACTCATAACCAAAAGGTTGCGGGTTCGATTCTCCATACCGGCAGGAAACGACTGAGGTGGCCTTGAGAAAGGCAACTAACCCTCAATCACTCCCTGGGAGCCACAGAAAAAATGGCTGCCCATTGCTCTGGGTGTGTGTGTCCACGGTTTGCAGAGTGTGTGTTCACTAATGTCTATATACTAACTTGGATGAGTTAAATGCTAGACAAATTCTGAGTATGGGTTACCATACTTGGGCTTCACGTCACTTCACCGTCACCTTCACTTTTTCAGTGCCTTAAATTCAGTGTGTTCTCTGAGAATCAAACCCCTAGCCTATGGGTTCCAATGAGTCTGATTAGGTGAATGTCTTTCTCTCGTCGTTTTTCCTTGCTTTTTTTTTTTTTTAGGAATGGAACAGTTTATACATGCTCTTTAAGTGAGCTTGATGCCTCTAGTAGAAGTTTCCAGATCCCTCGTCCACAAGACGTTTGATCTGAATCCATACGCCCCACTCTTGTGGCCTCCGCTATACAGTTCCGCTGCCTTTCTGGGGGTGTTTGAGTGTATACGGTCGGATGTGTCAATCCGTCTTAGAGCTGATCGACAGCAGGAAGGCTAATGTGGAAAGTTGAAGTACCTTTTAAAGTAGAGCGCCGTGAGCTTAGAATGAAGGAGTGGAAATATTCAGAGTTGTAGACAGGAAATGAACCCAAACCGCTGTACCATCCCAAATCCGTCACAGCTTTGGAGGAAGAATGGATTGCGGTTTTAGCCAGGCTGAGGGAGGAAAAAAATAACTCCCCATCGGCTCCGACGGTTAATGCCTCCTGTGACGGCTCTTTTTTTCATACTTTTTTTTATTTGTGTACCAGTTAAGAGCGACTTTTGTGACGGCTCGACTTGGTCTCAAATTGTTGTTTTCCAAGCGAGAATGTGATACCTTCGGCGGTAGGGACACTTGATGCGCCAGAGGCAATTCTCTCCTGAGTTGAAATGGATACTTTTTTTTTTCTCTTAACACAACCTGCTTACCCTTTGGTAAGTGGCAAACTGCAGTACTTCAGAGAGTAGACGTCACCAGCCCCGGCTTGGCCCAGCCCCGAGGAGCCATGAATCACATAGAGCTGATTCTGTCAGAGATACACAGCGCATCACCCAACCATGCCAGGAGCATTTTCTCTCTCGCTTAATCTTTCTTTCTCTGTGGCTAATAGGCCTCGGCATGCTCTGCTAATGATGTGTTTGTTCTGTGAGGAGCAATGTAGAAACGGTGGTGAAATCAGGGTTTTGGAAAGTCCCGGCCTGTTCTTATAATCCCTGCGAAGGTCGGGTCTGCGGTGGGTGCCCGCCGCTGCCCTCCTCTCAACCCAGAGCGGCCTGAGAGTTTGAATAAGCGTGTGTGTAAGGGTCAGCCAGAGAATAGCTGTAATAAGAGAACACGTGTGTATGTACTTATACATATGTGTGTGTGTGCGCGCCCCGGGGGCTTGTGCCAGAGAGAGAGAGGGCGAGGGCCCTAAAATGAGCTCACTTTCTGCACAGCCTGCCTGCCATAAAAGCAGAACATACTCTGTAAAACTCTTTGCCGATGTGACTCATGAAAATACACAGGCGCCAAGTGTTTTATTAATTCATTATTGTGTTTGGGAAAATTGTAGGAACACACAGATCCCTTTTCAATCAGTTCCCCTCTTTTCAAATGGTTGCATGATATTTGGATTTGGATTTTCCCTTAGCCCCCCCCCCACCCCTCTTTTCCACTATTTTTCTGCTTTTTTATTTCTCTCCCTGTAAAAGTTTTTTTGGGTGTGATTTTGATGTTTTTCTCCACTGTCTCTCTCTCTCTCCCGCCGTTCGTCTTGTTTCTTTTCTTCAGCTTTTCATTTTATTCTCAACATTCTCCTTATTTTGTTTCTTGATGTACTTACTACTGGCAGAGTCAAAAGTTCAGAAGACTTAGAGTTAATGCAAGCCCTAAAACTTTATAGTCAGAGCCAGTGATATTTTATTTCCAGTAGATTTTTTTTTATTTAGACAATTTTGTAAAGCTGTATTTACCCACTCATACTTTTTTTAAATAATTGCTGGAACAACTCATTTTCCATACTGTGATCAATAATCTTACTTTTTAAATGCATTAAGAAAATAAAAAAATAAGTAAAAATGTAAAATAAAATAAGTAAATATCTTTTAAAATAAATAAATACATAACAAATACTAAATACATTATTTAAAAAAAATTAATTAAATCTTAATTTTATCTAAATCTGAGGCTTAATCTAAGAAAATATAAACGATTTTTAAGATTTATATTTTGTCTATTGTCTAATAGTCTTTTGTCTTATATTTGTCTTATCTTAATTGACTGTTTTATAGCACAAAATGATATCTAATTATATTTTATGCCTTGGAGCATTTCAAATCAAATAGAAGTCAGGTAACATTCCCGGTGGATATATAACAAATATTTCCTAACCTTGACTGATATGTGTGGAAAACATAATTACGATATCATTTTAGTTCACAGTAACGATTTCAATTCAGCGAATAGAGCATTTGGCCCTAGAGCGAGCGGCTTCAATCTGCTGCAATTGGGAAGAATTTATTCTGTCCTGCCTCGGTCTCCGGGGTAAACACGTTGACTACGGCAATGTGTGGTTTTGAATGGTGAGCTCTAAATGATATCAGTTACATATGGAACAGTTCTGAGGGGTCATGGACGCAGCTGGAGCGGGAGGGGGTTTGGGGAAGGGGGGCGATGTGGGCAGGGATGGGTTCGAGGGCACACAGTCTCAGATGAAAACCAGACCTGGAGGAAGGCAAGGCCTTGTTATGGCTGGCTATGGGCGTGTGTCTATCTGAAGAGCTTCCTTAGACGTGGCCACCCTAGCTTGGATGCACATGTGGAAGAGTTTACTGTAATGGAACTCTAAATTAGTGGTGGTTTGAAGCTGCCTGCAGCAGTAGGCTGTAATTAACTGGCTCTGTTGAAAGAAACAGAGCCAGAGAGGCCGGTGTGTGTGTCAGACAGATGTGTACTGGAGCCATGGAAGAAAATGGCACATTGGGAGAGATTTTTTTTTTTTTTTTTTTCAGCATGCATTAATAAATGCTTTTGCTTTACGTTCTTACAAAATAATTCGGGTGTTTCTTTGTGTCCCGGGGCTTTTTTATTTTTATTTTTAGGATTTACAACTTTTTTCTTTTTGTGATATGACAGTCTTTTAAATTATACCTGCATCCCTTATTTTTGCTACTTTTCAAATGCATTTTTTTGTATGGATTGTTTTCAGCTTTTCACTTAAAAACAAGAAGTCCATATTTCATTAGCCTATTTATTGTGTGAAATGATTTATATGATTATATATTTGATTTACATTTTTTCTCTCTCAAAATATTACAGTTGTGGCATCTTGCACAGTTGTTAAAACAATTTAAAAACATTTTAAAAAAATTAAGAAAATGCACTTGGTTAACAGTGTTAATGATGAGCTTGAGATGAAATATGAGACATCAATAAAATCAATAATCAAATATTAAATATTTTATTGTGTGTAATTTCCAGTCAAGCCGTACATTTGTCAAATCATCCTAAAAGTGTGAAAATATAATTTAATTGTGTGTATTTAGGATACTTAAAATTCTACCTATGAAATTTGGAGTCAAAGGAGTCGGCCAGTTTATTCCAAAATGTTTTACAATGTCATTTCCACCACATAATGCAATTAAAAACAATCTGTAACTTGAGAGTGTTGGAAATTATATTATATTATAAATTTGACCAAAAATAACAGAATTTTCCTGTGTTGCATGCATATCCACTGTTGGACATTATTAATAGATAACTTAAACTAATAAAAGTGTGTTTTTAAGAGATTCTACAAAAGTGCCCAAGAAACACCCTGGGGGTGTGTGTGTGTGTGTGTGGAAATATAGGTTTCTTTGGGTTTCATTGTGCGAATTACAGTAGAGCTGTGTGCATCTGTTATGGAAAGAGAGCACAGTATTTCTCTCAAATACTATGTGTTCAGGTGCAAGTGTTTTTATGCGACAGTGAGAAAGAGACTGTATGAATGTGTGTTTTGGAAAGCCCAGGCTTCTTTCCTGGCCAGAGTGCCGCCCCCCTAGTGCCCCCCAGTGCCCGGACTCCGTCACTGAATCAGTCTCCCTTTTTTTTCTCTCTCTCAGCCCGGTCTATGTTTATGCCGAATTCATGTGCACAATTTTTCCCTTGCTTCTTACCCTGATTCACAAACCACAGCACTTCCAAAAAGCACTGAATTCTTTGGCTCAGCTCATTTTTCAAAAACCACATTTAAACAACAAGCCGCCAGCACCACCCACTCATAAAAATCACTCAAGGGAGAAGGAACAAAAACTGGAAGGGGACAGCCCAGCATTCACTAGTGATGAAGATGGGCTTTGTCTTATTGAAAAGTCTGCATAAGAGAGATTTGCATTCATTGCGAAACAACGTTATATATTAAGACATCAGAAATGTCAGCTTCTTGTTTTAAATTAATTAGTTGTAACAGAATTCAGTGAGGATTACAGAGTTTATGGTTCCAGGAATCTTGCTTTCTTCTTTTAAGCATAATTCTAACAGAACTGGTTGAGGTTTACAGAGTTTCTGGTTTCATTTTTGACCTTGCATCTCCACGAAAAGTTTGATAGAATGAATACAAAAAGTGTTTGTGAGAGAAATCCAATAGAAATGTGTGAAACGTGTCACATCTTCACTCTTTCAGTTCCTCTCCAGCTCTCATCTTCTCAAATGGAGCCTGCGTTGGGGCCTCAGGTCTGTGAGAGGGCCGACTGTAGTCATGCAGGGTTGAGAGACTGGCAGCACTAACAGAGAAGCTCTTTCTTGTGGAGTTTGGGTGGTTTAAATCATATGGAATAGCCTGGAAACACCACAAACGTCTGGACACCTTTCAAAACCGAGCAGACAAGAGCGCTCTCTTTCTGCCCTCCCTCTGTTTCTCTTCTCCTGCCTTAACCTAACTTTTTCCTTACCACTTTATTTTTTTCCTACCTCCCCTTCATTTCTTTTTTTTGCTCTTTCTTTTCCTCCCTCCATTTTTACATATCACCCCATTGTTTTCCCTCAGACTCCACCCTCATCTCAAACACACAAGCGCTCTTTTGCAGTGATTGCTGGGTTGTTGTTGAACTGTTGTGAGAAACTCTCAGATTGCTGTTTCTGTGATGTTAGGGGTTCTTAAAAGATTAGTTCAACCAGGCATTAACATTTTGTTATTATTTATTCATCCTCATTTCATTCCAAACCGTAATTTCATTTTGAACAGTACTAGTCACACATTCCATGCAATATTACAGTGAATGCAGCTGGAGCTTTCAAGCTTCAAAAAGGATGCAGATGACCCATATGATTTATGCTTTTATTTTAAGTATTCTGAAGCCATATGATAGGTTTGTATGAGGAACAGACATATTTATTGGCTGAAGGCCTGGACTCTCCTTAAAGGGATAGTTCACTCAAAAATTAAAACCTGTCATTCTAAACCCGTAAGACTTTTGTTCATCTTCGGAACTGTTTTCTGTCCCTCCCTTGACAGCTCCACAACTACCACTTTGTCGCTTCAAAAAGTTCATAAAGAGATCGTAAAACTAATCCATATGTGAGTGGTTTAGTACAAATTTCCTGAAGAGACGATCGCTTTATATGATGAACAGATTGAATTTAGGCTTTTATTCACATGTAAACATGCATCAACTCACACATCAGGCTATGTTTACACGGAAACGATCTGAAGAGAAAATACAAAAGTGGCGTTGCGTTGTCACTTTTTATTCTGCGTTTAGATGAGCGTTATGAGGGGGAAATCTGCGTGCATATGGGGACGCAAAATTGTGTGAAATTCGATGTAGTATGCACTCCAGGCGGCTAGGTGGCAATGTGAAGCACTGCCACACAACAACACCAATATCTGAGAATATTATGTACAAATGCTGAAAAGACTCTAGTACGTTTATCAGAGCTGCTAGGGCAACTTGAAGGTCCGCCGTATGGAAATAATCCGACATGTTGGTTGTTGGTATATATTTGTACTGGCGCATGCCTGTGACGCAAACGCGTATGCGACGAGAGCCACCGTGAGTAGATTTGGGTTTTTACAGTTTAGACGGGAACGCGACGGTGGAGCGTTTTTAAGATTTCCACTCTGGAGGGTAGTTTCACTTTTTTGCATTTTTAAGCCCCAAAAACACCGTCGGCAAGTAAACGAAAGGCACATCTGATAAAATATTTTTACGTTTTCACCCGCGAGCATTCTCGTGTAAACAGGGCCTCAGTTATGATAAACGGAAACTCAAGCATGTTCGCTTGACGTGTGAGTTATAAGTTATGTGAGAACCAGTGAGGTTTGTTCTTGGTCATCAAGCTGGTTCGGTTGAGCTTCTGTTTATGTTCGCTGATCAATGTTTATATGTAAATAAAAGCCTAAATTCAATCTGTTTATCATAAAATGATGATGAAAAATTTGGACTAAACCACCCAATTCATATGGAGTATTTTTACGATCTCTTTATGAACTTTTTGAAGCATCAAAGCGGTAGTTGCGAAGCTATCAATGAAGGGACAGAAAGCTCTCAGACCCAGATCTTTGTGTTCCGAAAATGAATGAATGTCTTACGGGTTTTTGAACAACATAAGGGTGAGTAATTAATGACAAAATTGTATTTTTTAGGTGAACTCTGTAATGAGTGAAATAAGTGAACAAATTTTTCTTCAGCTGACTTGATTCACAAAACCAGTCTGAGTGATTCGGTTTCAAATTGGACTGCTCCATTTAACCCACTAAGCAGGTGATCCAGTCACAAGTGCTCTCAAATTTTGGTAGTGACTAATGAAAAAACGAAGTAATTCGGGTTTAAAACAACACAAGAGTGAGTAAATGTGCAGTTTGTGGATGTGTTGCTGCTGCTTGAACTCACTGAACTGTTTTACTACTGTTTATTATTCTTTGTACAAATGCTTAACTTACCACATATGTTTCCTCCTGAAGGTACGTCCTGCCGTACGAGCCGTTACGCATATTTGAGAAGTTTGCCAACATTGTCACACAGTCCGTTGAAGCACACGACAGGCCCGACCAGCCTTTGGCAAGAAACCGTCACCATGTCAGCCAACCGGGAACGGCAGGTGGGTCACATGACCGGGTTCCCACCTGCTGTCTACCCCTTTGCCTTCAATTCCATTCGGAGCCACTCCCCCTTCGACCTGCTGGCCAATAGTAGCCTGTTTGGGCGGTTTGGGGCGGACCTTCCCAAAGAGATGGCAGCGTTGTGTGAGTATTGTACCTGTTCTACTTTAGTTTATTACATTGTTGAAATTATGTTACTGAAAATGTTCACATTACATTCTTACAAAAGATTTTGATTTAGGGTGTTTCTTCGGGCACTTCTGAGGCCTAGTTTTTTTTTTCTACTACATTTGAATTGTTTATAATGTCTTGGAAACTTTTTAAACATGCCTGCATCATGCTACTTTTCACAACAACAAAAAAGTCAATCATAAAAATAAGATTTTTTACATGGTAAAATATTTTACATTTTTAAAAAATAATATATGTGAAGCAGAATGAATTTTGAAATTTAAAATGTATAGCTTGTGTCACATTCAGTTGAATTCAGACTAGGATTGTGGCATAAGTGCAGTATGGATTGTTGGATGCTGCACATTTTGGTAGAAATAGTAGGATATACATGCAATGTTTAAAGTATACATAGCATGAGTAGCATGGTATTTCAGAAACATTCTTATTTTGCTGTGAATAAGTAAGAGAAAAAAAGAAAACTGTCTCTTTAAATAAATTTGAGCATCAACTGAAAGTGTTTTATAACTGTATTCTTGTTTGATTACAATTAAATGTTTGCTAGATAGTTAGCTTGATTGTTCACTGGATAAAAGGCTTTTTTAACCGGCATTTTGACCCTCTATAGAGAAAATGTTCAGCATTTTATTTCTAGTGTCACAGGGGGCGCTGTTTTACATCCTACTGCAGAAGTGTGTGAGAGAGGATAGAGATACAACAGATGGCAGAAAGAGAGAGAGAGGAAAAAAGCCATTTAACAGATATTTTATGCTGCAAAAAAAGAACACTTTTTGTCGGTTTAATATGTCAAGTTTACATTTTATAGCATTCCAAAAAAATACCGGATTTCACAAACCAGCTGTCAGAGTTTTTCAATAAAAGCGAATCTGTTTTTTTGTTTTTTTGCTTTTCTTTTGCTGAGGTGTAGTACATTCACTGGCTCTTTAGATCCAGAGTGTGTTGCAAGAATGTGAGCAGTCTGTGGATTTTTCTTGTTTAGACAGTAGCTAAGGGGAAAACATAAGCTGCAGACATCTGAAATCTCATCTCAAGTCCTGAGGGGAGAATCTGTGATGGGTTTGGATGGCAACAACAAAGCAGAAGACTATGTGTTCCCCCTCCTCAAAACACACACACGCACAGATATACACTACTCGCCATCTCCTGCTGTGTCTCTTTTACTCCTCTGCAAGTCTGAACAACACTCCAGCCTTTTAGATGTCAATCAGTACCCACCCCCCTACAGCTGCCCACCTAATCCAATAGGTATTTACAGAGAGAGAGAGAAAGAGAGAGTGAGGGAGGGGTGATGGAAGCACCTGGGGATGACGTCCTGGTGCGGTGGAATCCAGTAACACACCCTGCTGTGAAAACACACTGACAGATACACAATAAACAAGCCTTCTCTGTCTCCTGGTCATGAAAATTAGAAACATATATCGTCTTGCATGTGTATGCAGATGGCCTGAATACGAAATTGCCCTTGTGGAAATCATTGCAACCTTAACCTTATTTACATTCTTGTTTTACTTCCAATTTTTTTGGTCAAAAGGATCAAACTTATTCTTCCTCTGAAACCTTTCCGTTGATGTCACTATTGGATAATGTTAACAAATAGCCATTGTTTTGGCAAATCCACATTCAGTCTGGCTCCTTTCTGATATACAGTACTGTAGGTTTCAGGTCATTAAATATTTTTTTTGGAAAGATTTTGAGAAGTTTTATACAGCAAGGATGCATCCAATGAAATCCCACTCTATTTTTCTACTTTTTCTGCTTTACTCTGAAATTGAATGACTGAAATAAAATGAGTTGCAAATGGTAATTCACAGTGACTTTTAAAAAGGCAAATTTAAGTCATTTTTGAACTGGGACATTTTGAACATTTTTCTGCCTTACTCTGGCCAATTGCATATCCAAAGGCACATTGGGCCCTAAGCAATGCCAGGAATTGGGTGAGAGTCAAGACCACAGAGGCCCTAATTTGCTTTTGGGGACGCCGTTTGACATTCTTTTTAGACAGGCATGTCACAAGTTGTTTTACTGAGCCATTTTCATCCCTGGCTCTGAGACGAGGGGAAAACAAAGGCAGACGAGCAATCGTCCCGGTGCTGTTTTTTCAGGAGTTGGTTTAACAGGCCTCTTCATTGTTGTCAGAGCTGTCTGTCGGCTAGAATTCCCAGCACATAAAGGCCCAACATACTGAAGGCCCTGTCTTTGAGTGCATGTTAGTCCTGCATTCTTCTATAGACCGGTGTGTATAATTTCCCAGAGAAGATATACACCAACTTCAGATAGGTGTGTTCAAGCAGATATGCTGACAGGTTCAAGCGACCTTCCAAAGATGTGCAGTTGGCACAGAGCTCTTACAAAACTTATTGACAGCTGGCATTGATTATTGCAGTAACTTATTGCAGTAACAGAATGAAGAAGTGAGTGATGTATGTATATTTGCAAATAAACATTCCCTTGTAATCAAACCCATGACCTTGGCGTTGTTAAAGCCATCCTCTGCTGTATGAGCTACAGGAATGTAGTCTCAAAATCAGAGACTTTGCCCTTGAAATAGTGATCTGTCTTATTGTGATTGGATCAACTGAGACAGATCCTTATTCCAGATGACTGGGAAACATTTCTCTACACCTGCAGTTCTCAGCTGTTTTGATGAGGCTGTGGCTACAGGGAAAAATAATTAAAAATATTAAAAATAATAAAACTGCACTTGAAAAGTTATTTACAACTTAGAATTGTTTTTTTTACAGTGCAGTTTTATTGGAGGACAAATTACAAGAAAATCAAAATATCATGTTTAATTCAGTGTGTTGCTTGCTTTTTCTTTGTAATAATAACAATAATAACAACATAACAATAATTGGTGGGTCTGTGCAGTTCTTCGGGGTCAGGGTCAGCTATCCGGTTGGTGTCAGGTGAATACAGCCTAATTATATAGGGCTTTCTTAAGATTGATTAGTTGACTAATCATTCAGGAATACACTGACTAGTCTGATTTGAAGAAATGGTTGTTGTTTTTTTCAACCCTACACCATAAAGCAGTCCTGGTCCAGCATGGTAATTCTGGTTCTCTCTTGCTGTTTTTCTTTTTCTTTTTTTTTCTTTTCTTTTTTTTCAGCATGCTGTATTTTTTCATATAACACAGAGGTTTCTCTCTCCTACTCAAAGCTTTTGGGGTGAAAAATCCATCTGTGGAGCTCTACCGTTTCTTTGACACAGAGTTTATAAAGCAGCTGTGCATATGGCGTCACCGGTCACTGTGTGCGAGTCTCCGTGTGCGAGTCTCCGTGCCGGAGTCTTGCGTGCTGGCGTGCAGAAGCCACTATCAGTTGATCCCTGTCGATATCGGAGCTCTTCAAACAAACTGTTGGAAGCCCATTACCAGCACTTACCATGTGATAGCATCTCAACTGAGCCCTCAAACTCTCCTAAAACCTTTTACCAATCAGGGGAGGCGGCCTTGCTCCAAGCCGCCAAGAGGGATGTTTTGAAAGGCTGCTTGGTCATTTCCTTTAACCAGACGGAGACCGTGTGGCTCTAATCTAATACTCCTGTTAGGGCCGTGCACGGTCCAGCTGTCTCTCTCGCTCATTTGCCGCACATATCAATGATATTAGTTCCCTTTTGGCTTGCGAGCTTGAGTTTTTATTGTTGCGACTTGGGCCAAGTTGTTGTGTTAAGGCATTTGTATTGTATGAAAAAGAACAGCGTGCTTGTTTCAGCTTGCCATCTAGAGAAAGGCAAACATTTTGTTGTTCGCTACCCCTGCAGGAATAGATCAGTACAGTCACACACTTGAAAAACACATAAATATGTGCCTACTTACTGCACTGTAAAAGTGCTTTTGTGCATATATTGTGACATGTTTGCATATGACAAACTGATTCAAAAGCTCTAGGAGATGTCAAATTGAAACATTATATGACAAGCACTCATTTAAGGGTTGCACATAATGGCCTTCACTGTAATGGCCTTCACTGTAAAACCCAACAAGTTAAGCTAACTCATTTCATTTGAGGAAACCGATTACCTCAATTCATTTAAGTTTATAAAAAACAATAGTTATGAGTTCTCTGAACTTATTTTATTCGAGTTTACTAAAACAATATTATTTCTTAAAACACAATTAAACTTTATACTGCATTTAATTAAGAAATATTACTGTTTTAGTGGACTCGATTAAATTAAGTTCAGAGTACTCATAAGTATTGTTTTTTATAAACTTAAATGAATTGAGGTAATCGGTTTCCTCAAATGAAATGAGTTAGCTTAACTTGTTGGGTTTTATAGTGAAGAAATGTTTTGCAATCTGATCTGCAAATGACTGTTTCATTCTTTACTTCTTTTTGCTTTAGTACCCAAGTGAGAAGATTTGAATTTTCTGCCACTCACTTGCAATGTAGATGCTGTAACATCCAATATACACTGCAATAAAACAATTAGGACTGGATTTATATTCCAGTAGCTTTTTTATTATAATGGGAGTTTTACAGCATAATCACTTTGCTGGCTTTTTGTTTATAATTTCATCACAAATGTATTTACTGTTTCTGTCTCATTTAATGGTGTATTAAAACAGCAAACAGCTAAATTAATCTTTTTTTTAAACTGTAATTTTAAAGTAAATTATGTTATGCAATTGTCAGTAAATTAAAATCAATCAATAAATTAAATATCCTAATCCTAATTGTGCAGCCCTAAGTGATCACACATAGAATAAAGGATCATTGAAAGGGATAGATGTGTTCAAAAAAGAGGAAACTAGTGAGTCTGTGTCATTAAAAGGCCAAGGCACAAGCACTACATTGTATCAGATTATTTATTTACCGAAACATTTTCCCGTTAAAGTGTTGGCTTTCCTTCACAGCTGGCATGAGTTTGTGTGCAAGAGGGATCAAAATGAAATGAGAGCAGTGCGTGTGTCTGAACACTTCTCCATTTCCTCAGAGATTCCACCATCTTTCATCTCCACCTCTGCTTTCCTGCCAGGTTCCTCCGTTCCTTCACTCATCACCATCAGCACTTACTTCTACTGTAAACAGTCAGACATTGAAACGTTCTGGTGGATGAATCAGTTATCTAAGGATCTTATTATTCCTATGCATTTTCCAATACATTGTTTTTGGCTTGACTTTAATTTTAAGTCTAGTTTGGCTGGAAGCAGATGAAGTTGGCCATGAAAGATGATGGAGAGTTCATTTTGCAACACATTTTAATATCTTAGAACTTAATAATAGTAATATCACATCTTAACGTGGTACATTTTCTGATTGAAACGAAATATGGAATGGAGCCAGAATTGGATACAAGTTTGCAGTTTGATACTTCCCTTCTGAAACATGACTGACACTCACTTTTGAGGACATGGAGGCAAAAGGTCAAGGTCACCCACAAGAGCATCTCAATGTATCCCAATGAAAACATTTATTTTTCCAAATTTTATTTCCAAACTTTATTGGTTATTAATCACTGTAAAAAAAAAAAATCCTATTAATAATGAGTATTTGTTTGTCTTGTTTTCCAGTTAAAATATCTCAAATATAAAAATACTTGTTTTCATTTGATCTTGAATATAAGTATATTTTGTCTTACTGATCTGGCAGACTTTTCACTTGTTTTGCCTGGTTTATAACCTAAAGTGCCAGTGCAGTAAGACAAAATACAATTAAATGATAGATTGATTTTCTGACATTTTTCTTTAAATATTTTGCATTACAAAACAAAGGCTAATTAAAAAGTAATTAGTCATTAGTACTAAGTAATTTTGGCAGTTTAAGGGTCGGTTCACACAGAAGGCGTTTTTACTGTTAAACAACACAAGACACAGGTCAGTGGAACGGAAAAAAAGTGCAAGGTCTAGAGTTTTAAAAGCTTTTTAAAAGTTAAACTTATTTAAACTTGAGCGCCAGATTTTTAGAATGTCGTGTCATGCATAAAGGTCCTTGCACACTGAGTCCGAAATTCACATGTGAAATTTTCGCACGATAAAAAATAAATACGACCTCATGTTTTGTCAATCACGCTTACACACGGCCACCGAAGCTTTCGTCTGTCATAAAAAAATTTGCATCGGGTTCAATTTTCTGCGTTTTTGTATCCGTAGCAAGCATTTTGAATGGTGTTTTGACAAGCCACCAAATCACGAATACGAAAAAAACGCATATGAAAATTTCGGACTCAGTGTGCAAGGTGCTGCAAGAGACGCGAACGCAACGGTCATGCACATACGTCTAGATTGTGTTTACATAGAAAAACAACGGAAAAGTGGTGCATTGAAATGGAAAAATGTATTCTGTGTGAACGGATCCTTAATGTTCTAATTTGAACTGTAACTTAGTGTTTTAACTATTAGCAGGATTTTTGAAAGACTATTGCCTACTAGAAGTAGCCTAAAACAATGCCTAAATATATATTTGGCTGTTGTTGACACACACACACACACACACACACACACACACACACAGACACACAGACACACACACACACAGACAGACACACAGACAGACACAAACGTATAAATATATACAGAGTGCTTCAGTGCTTTGTTATTTGTCATTGATAGAGGACAGTTCTGCTTTTTATTCTCTAGTATGCTTGCTGTCTTTATTGTTGTAATCACACATGCAATGCAGGGCCTTTTGTGTAAAAGGAAATTCATAAAGTCTTTGTTAATATTTTGGCCACAAGCAACTCCCACACTTGTCTGTTTTTTGGAGAGTTGGCGTAACCGCAGTCGGAGTGGCCTCTCTTTGCCAGGTCATTAAGAGCTCAGTTTGGGAATTTTGCAAATTGTTCACAAATGGAATCTCAGCTCGACTGACTCTATCCCGAAAATCCGGTGGATTACTTTCCTCCCCTCTGCCCCTTCTATACTCCTCCACTCCTATGTGGATTTCCTTCCTTGATCCCACCGTTCCAGGGAGAGAGACTATATAGCAGAGGGGATAGACTGCGTTACGATGAGGCACAGAGTGTGAGCGAGCATTGAAAGGTAAAGAGTGCACTGGCATTTTAGCAAGATGACAGATGAAGATAAAGAGATCATCGTTGAGAGGGGGCGGAGCTTCAATGTGTGCAACAGGCAGGACTGGGCACGTGCAGTATGAGGATTCTGCCATGGCGATCGGGTATGGGAGGGGCTTCCTAGTGGATTCAGGGAGGGAACTTGTCCTAAGGGGTGTGGCCTAAAAGTCAGGGGAGGAGCTGGTAACTTTTTGCCAGTCAAGATCATAACTACAAAACATGTGGTTTCCAGTTTTGAATACCTCATGTCAAAAGTCATGAGAATGCTAAAGAAGCAAGAATACTGCCATGCCAAAAGAGAGAAAGAAATGGCGGGGGGTGGGAGAAAGAAACAGGCAAAGAGAAGGCTTGTTTGAGAGATTGCCAAGTTTGATAAGTTTGTGAAAAGTTTTACTGTTTCTTTTTTATGCGGTGCAGAACACGAGGAGACTGAGTGAGGACTGGAACAGCCTGTCTTCTAGCTCTGTTTTCCCCTCTGGTCTGGTCTTCCAGTGACACTTCCAGATTCTCGGGGAGATGTATTGTGTGTACGAGTAAGATGTCAGGATAAGATTTAATATCTCCTCAGAGCCAAACATGTGTACGATATTGCTTGAGGTGGACGCCATGATAAATGTCCGATGGTGTTGGGATAGGAGTTTTGGGACTGAGGCAGTACTGGTAAATACTTTTATGCCTCAAGCTATTCATGAGTTTTAAATAGTTACATTTTAGTCACACTACTCTATTAGAAATGTTACTTTAAACATTTTTTTTAATGATTAGTGTTTTTTAAATATTAACTTTAACTTTGATTAACTTTAAGCATTTAAAATGCTGCAATGAGACTTGAATCAGTGAATCGTTTTTTAATACATTCATTGGCATGATCTGTGTGAATTAACTGATTCATTAGAAATTGTGTCTGTGTGTGTGTGTGTGTGTGTATACAGGTCCTTCTAAAAAAATGAGCATATTGTGATAAAGTTAATTATTTTCCATAATGTAATGATAAAAATTATACTTTCATATATTTTAGATTCATTGCACACCAACTGAAATATTTCAGGTCTTTTATTGTTTTAATACTAATGATATTGGCATACAGCTCATGAAAACCCAAAATTCCTATCTCAAAAAATTAGCATTTCATGAAAAGGTTCTCTAAACGAGCTATTAACCTTATCATCTGAATCAACTAATTAACTCTAAACACCTGCAAAAGATTCCTGAGGCTTTTAAAAACTCCCAGCCTGTTTCATTACTCAAAACCGCAATCATGGGTAAGATTGCCGACCTGACTGCTGTCCAGAAGGCCATCATTGACACCCTCAAGCAAGAGGGTAAGACACAGAAAGACATTTCTGAACAAATAGGCTGTTCCCAGAGTGCTGTATCAAGTCACCTCAGTGGGAAGTCTGTGGGAAGGAAAAAGTGTGGCAAAAAAACGCTGCACAACGAGAAGAGGTGACCGGACCCTGAGGAAGAATGTGGAGAAGGACCAATTCCCCGACCTTGGGGGACCTGCGGAAGCAGTGGACTGAGTCTGGAGTAGAAACATCCAGAGCCACCGTGCACAGGCGTGTGCAGGAAATGGGCTACAGGTGCCGCATTCCCCAGGTCAAGCCACTTTTGAACCAGAAACAGCGGCAGAAGTGCCTCACTTGGGCTACAGAGAAGTAGCACTGGACTGTTGCTCAGTGGTTGCAATTCATTCGGAAATCAAGGTGCCAGAGTCTGGAGGAAGACTGGGGAGAAGGAAATGCCAAAATGCCTGAAGTCCAGTGTCAAGTACCCACAGTCAGTGATGGTCTGGGGTGCCATGGCAGCTGCTGGTGTTGGTCCACTGTGTTTTATCAAGGGCAGGGTCAATGCAGCTAGCTATCAGGAGATTTTGGAGCACTTCATGCTTCCACCTGCTGAAAAGCTTTATGGAGATGAAGATTTCATTTTTCAGCACGACCTGGCACCTGCTCACAGTGCCAAAACCACTGGTAAATGGTTGACTGACCATGGTATTACTGTGCTCAATTGGCCTGCCAACTCTCCTGACCTGAGCCCCATAGAGAATCTGTGGGATATTGTGAAGAGAAAGTTGAGAGACGCAAGACCCAACACTCTGGATGAGCTTAAGGCCGCTATCGAAGCATCCTGGGCCTCCATAACACCTCAGCAGTGCCACAGGCTGATTGCCTCCATGCCACGCCGCATTGAAGCAGTCATTTCTGCAAAAGGATTGCCGACCAAGTATTGAGTGCATAACTGAACATAATTATTTGAAGGTTGACTTTTCTTGTATTAAAAACACTTCTTTTATTGGTCGGATGAAATATGCTAAAATTTTGCGATAGGAATTTGGGGTTTTCATGAGCTGTATGCCAAAATCATCAGTATTAAAACAATAAAAGACCTGAAATGTTTCAGTTGGTGTGCAATGAATCTAAAATATATGAAAGTTTATTTTTTATCATTACATTATGGAAAATAATGAACTTAATCACAATATGCTATTATTTTTTAGAAGGACCTGTGTATATATATATATATATATATATATATATATACATTCCAAAATTTGCAAAAAAATAATGTATGTATGCATGTGTGTGTGTATATATATATATATATATATATATATATATATATATATATATATATATAGATCCAAACATAATAATAAATAAAAATAATTCCAAAATTTGCTAAAAAAAATAAAAATAAAATATATATATATATATATATATATATATATATATATATATATATGTGTGTGTGTGTATATATGTGTGTGTGTGTGTATATATATATATATATATATATATATATATATATATATATATATATATATATATATATATATATATATATATACAGGTCCTTCTAAAAATGTAATTTTATTAATTTCTTTGCAAAATTTTGTAATTATTTGTATTTATTATTATTTGTATTATTTATAAATGTTTTACACATTTTTGAGCTATTGTCACACTACTTAAAATATACTTGATTTAATTTCTCCCCTTGACTGGTGTTAGCAGCACTGTTGTTATAACTGATTTTATTTATTTATTTATTTTAACAAGATTATATTATATTTATTCTTAATAATAATAATAAAAAAATTTAGCTATTATGTCATTAATGATATGTAGTTATATTAGTAGCATTGCTACAGGCTACAGTCGCTCTTATGCCAGGAATTCTGGAATGTGTCAATGTGTTTAAACATGCATACTTTTGAATAGGACATGCTGTTGATATTGAGTGTTTTGTGTGTGCCAAAGGTGTGTGTTTCATGACTCAAAATGTGTGTTTGAATGGTATGTGCATGTATGTCAACATCTGCCTGTTTTCTGAGGGAGCTACAAGGACTAGTTGTGGTAATCTGAGGCGTGCGTGCGCAGACGGAGCTAAAATGAGGTGGTGTTCTGTGTCTCTGTCATCACCGGCAATCTGTCTGGACACATCCACACACACAGAAACACATGACTCTCTGTTGCTTACACTCTGCACAAACTTCCTGAGCTGTATAACATGATACACAGATTTAAAAAACTAGCAGAATAGACAATGCATGCTCAATCAATCCTTCCTATAAACATGTCATCCCCCAGGGGAAATTTTCTTGCTCAGAGGTTGCTAATGGAGAGGTTGCAGAGGACATAATGGAGTTAATTATGTTTCATTTAAAGGGATAGTTCTCCCAAAAATGAAAATTCTGTCATAAATAAAAAACTATTTGACTTTTATTTCTTCTGTGAAAGACAAAATAAGATATTTTCAATTTCAATTTTAGTTTAAAATACAATTAATATTCAGTAATATTATCGATTTGACTGCACTGACATTATTGGATGAGAATAAAATGAAATTGAGCTGAATAATGAAACTATTGTCTTTGTAGGGCTGCTTTACAGCTAAAATTGTATTCTTTTCATAACAACAATAATACTGTTATTTTCTTGTTTATTACTGTAAAGCTGCTTTGAAACAATGCAAATTATATAAAGCATTATATAAAGCATTATATAAACAAATTTGACTTGACTTGAAAGTCAGTGGCATTCAAAAAACATTGGACCCCATTGACTTTCATTTTATGGACAAAAAGAAGAAAGTTCTTTCCTACAGAAGAAAGTCATACAGGTTTGTAATGACATGAAGGCAAACCATCCCTTTAGGTCCCAGATGTCCTAAATGCCTTGTAAATACAAATAGACAAATACAACATGAAAGGTTTTGAAAGGAGTTTTTTCTCAAGATTTTTCTCAGAAAATCTGAGAAGCAGTAGGCTTAATTTGCAAACAGTCGAGATATTAAAGAGATCTCCTTTGTGATTTTTCATTCCTTTGAGGCCACACACAAGCAAACCAGTCCTGGCTAATATCTCTAATGCATTGTGTCTGCTGTCTGGGGTCCACATCATTGAGTCATGCATGTTAAAACTGATTCTAAGGCTCGGTTTGGTGACTGGACGCCTGAGATCAGCTCATCTGGTGCGGCTAGTCTGGCCTGGAAAGCAGAGATGACAGGGAGCCAGCTAAGTGAGATGGATTCCTAGCAGTTCTGGGTCTGTTTGTCTTCGGAGTCTTGTCACATGACAGGAAGGAGGGAATCGTGTGTGTGTGTGTGTGTGTGAGAGGGAGAGAGAGAGAGAAGTATGGAAGAGCAAAACTTAACAAAACTATCTTTAAAGATGTTCCTCTGGGTTGTTTAAAAACTGTAGCAGGGTTGGATGAGTATAAGTTTGAAAACAGAAGGAAAATGAGGGAGTGGAGGTGATGGAGAATAGCTTGAGCTCCAGAGAGAGAGAAAGAGAGGGAGGGAGAGCAGGATAAGTTGGGGGAAAGTTAGTGGCCCAGTGGGGATTTCTTCTGGAGTTCAACCTCCTTGGCTGGGGAAGGGAGGGAGGGGGAGGAACTTGGGTCAGCACTATGAAGTTGGATTAAATGTCCAAGTCAACTTTTTTTTTCACTCTCAGACTACACTGAACAGTTTCTAACAAAAGATTTTCAGCGGGAGAGAAGAAATCGCAGAGTTAGAACAGTTTATGTCTCTGAATGACAATACACAGGCGCTTTTATCCATGAGGAAAAAATCAGTTCATCACAGAGGAGCCAACAGTATTAGCAGTACCACAATATCAAATTTCAACAGTAAGAAGTGTAGCTGTGGAAAATTTTGAGAACAGAGATGACGAAAAGTGTGGTTTGGACCTGAAGGAAAAGTCTGTGATCATTTTATATGCGTAATTTATTCACATATAAATGCTCAAATACATTGTTTTTGTTTAATTAAAGTCAAACACGAGCTTTAACGTGTTTGAAATTAAAAATTGAAAGTAGTAGCTTTCTGTATCTTTGTTTTGTTTTCAAGTGTAATTATATAAACCTTCTTAAAACAAGATTTGTTCACTTGAGAAGCAATACTGCATAAAAAATTAATATTAAAATAAAATTTCAGAGTTTATCTTAAATTAAGCTTTTTTAAAATATTTTTATTAAACTTAATAATGCTTAAAATAGAAAAACATGAAATGAAGCCAAACATTTTGTTAGATTTCAGAATCATAATGAAAATAAATAAATGTTGATATTAAATAGACGATTAAATAGTTGATACAAAAGAGATGTTACAAAAGAGTTCCATTTCAAATAAATGCTGTTCTTTTGACCTTTCTATTCATCACAGATTCCTGAAAAAAAGTTTTACGGTTTACACAAAAATATTAAGCAGCACAACATTGATAATAATCAGAAATGTTTCTTGAGCAGCAAATCAGCATATTAGAATGATTTCTGAAGGATCATGTGACAGTGAAGACAGGAGTATTGATCATCACAGGAATACATTGCATTTTAAAATATATTAAAGTAGAAGTTGTTTATTTAAATTACAATAATATTTAACAATATTACAGTTTTTACTGTTTGTTTGTTTTATGATAAAATTAATGCAAATGAGCATAACAGGCTCACAAACATAAAAAAAATACTTACTGACCCTAAAAATTTGAATAGTGGTGTTTTTTTTGAAAATGCATAATTAGGTGAAATGTTTTTTAAGCATAAACCTCAATATATTTGGTAAGATTTAGTTTTAAAATAAGTATTAAAAAATGTAATGAGGTGAAACAATAGCTTAAGTCTAACTCTTAATATCGGATGCAGTTATGCCTCTCAAGTAAAATTATCTTTTTTTTCTTTCTTTTTTTTTTAATTTTAAGAATTTTTGGATATTTTACTGAAAGTTTTGCTCCATCTTAAAAATGTGTTAGATTTTATTAGAATTCCACCATCATACTTTTTGATCTGCTCTTTCTTTTCTTCCTTTATGACACAACAATTACATGAAGAACCTCAGTGTTACAATTGATGTACTTTACTGTCTGCTCAAACAAAAGGTCCATTAAAGTACTCTACTCTTTCTCTCTCACTCACTCTCTCCCCCACTCATATTCTCCTTCTCTCTCTCTCTCTCTCTCTCTCTCTGTCTCTCTCTCTCTCTCTCTCTTTCTTCCTGTCTGTGTCTATGAGGGTCGCCTAAAGAAAATAAATGAGAACCATAACAAAGTCAAGAGCCACAAGATCAATAAACAGCCTAATGAATACCATTCTCTGCGCATGCCCCGACGTGCTCCGAGAAGGACTCTTTGTTTCTTTGTAAGTGTGAAAACGCAAAGGGGGTTTGGGAAAATGAAAAGCAGAATTCCACAGAGTGGGATATTGTGAGTGTATTTGGAAGGAAGGGCAGTATGTGTTTAGAGAGCTCGACCAGCAGCGCAGATTGACAGGAAATGGTGTCTTTTCTTAGGCGGCTGGGCCGTACCACTAGCAGCGGGCCGACGGGGGTGGGGAGGGGGGTGAAGATGGATGAGGCAAGGCCGAGACGCAGGCACCTCTGTTGCTCCTGGCATTGTGTTCAGCTGTTTGCTTGACTTGAACCCTGGTATGGCTCCGTCCACTCCCCAGCTGTTCACTTATTGAAAGCCATTGGCACTGACACTGGCAGAGCTATTTATTTCATTAGGGTTTTTTTTTTCAGGTCATGTAGTGCTGACTGTCATTTGGGGCAACTAGGATTGTGGGGGGTGAATGGCAAGAACTTGTTGAATTGACTGGTAATCTCTGAGCTGCTTGTTACATGATCTAGTGTTTGTAAACCAAACCCAATGGTTGTGGTCTGCTTTAAAGTATTTACTCGGCTAGATATTATGTATAGTAAAATTTGCCGCAAGTCACCACAGTAACATCTTATGAGTGTGCAAATGGCTTCAATATGTATAATCGCTTGCTTGTAGAATCTTTGTATCTGATATAGAAATGGAAATCTAGCAATCTATTAAATGATTCTGAACAGCTTGAAAGGTCATGCAAAAAAAGGTCATTAGTCAAAATAGTGCGGGAGACCTGAATAGTCAGTGTAGATGCCATTTGAATTTGTACTTAAATGAAAACAAGGCTATGAGGAATAGAATTACATTTCATTTTAAAGGTTGTACTGTATGGTTACATCTAATTGAGTTAAAAAAAATATTTTTTTAAAAAAAAGTTTAATTTATTAGAATATATAAAGCATCTCTTATTATTTTTTAAATATATTTTCAATTATTTATCATATTATTATTGTATTAATATTAAATTGTACATTTAAAAAAATAATTGATTTATTTGTTAAATATTTAGGACAGGAACGGTTAACTGTTCCTGTAGACCAATAGACCATCATCCAGGTAGACATATTTAATTGCATGCAAATGATAATAAGGCTGTGAGGAATAGAACTGCATTTTATTTGATAGGCTGTACTGTATGGTCACATCTAATTTTTGTATTAATAATTTATAACAGTTTTAATTATTATTAATAATAATAATGTTGTTGTTTTAAATTGTATTTATTTACTTATTTATTTATTAAGTATTTGGGGCAGGAATGTAAATCAACTAAGTTTGATTGGCAAAGATTGAATCACAGAATATCTGGTAATATCTGATTTGGTTTTGTGATGCTAAACCAGTAGACTATTGTCAATGTAGACATCATATTTCATTACATGATAATGAGGCTTTGAGAGATTGTTGTACAGCCCATTCAAGATCCTAGGTCATGTCCAGACACACTTACAATCTGTGCAGAACTCTGTAGAGAGCTCATTAAAAATACTCAGAAATGGATTGCATGTTTGTTTTATTAAATATTTGACTAATTAGATAATGCTGTCCGCTACCAGTAAAGGAGCTTTAGCAGTTACGAGCTCGCAGATTTTTTTTCACTCGGGAGAAATCGAGTGTAAATCGGTGATGCTCGTATGGTCGTGACTCGCAACGTGTGAGAGGAATTACGAGCCGAGCCGAGCCGAGCACGTTACGAGCACCTCCCAATAATTTTTATGTTGAAAGGAATGGCTCCTGTTCTCTGCTTTTCAACAAATTATTTGCACACACATTTCTGTAATTTTTCTATCTGAAGCTATAGCTGGCTGCAACATTGAAAGCTCCGGTCTCTGTGTTTAGCGCGAAAGCTCATGTGATTGCCGTCGGCTCGGGATAAAATTCGGGCAGGGCAGTTGTGCCGGGGTCCAGCTGCTTTGATGCGATGATCAGGTTAACTGACTAGTAACTTGCAATATCTCACGACCTCCCGAGTGTTCGAACTCGCACCGTGTACGCCCGCCTTTAGCGTTCTGGGATTTTTATCACCGAACATAGATACAGAACCTAAAGGCACAGGTTCACAACCTGATTGGTCGGCTTTTATGACGTATTGCCAATTTTGAGACGGAACTTACCGGACATCCAAAACAATGGTGTGTGCTGGGGTAAATGTGTGTAGCCTACATATGGTGGTATTTTGACCAGCTGAGAACTCGTGAAGAGCTTATGAAATGTGTAAAGGAGTCAAAACAGCGGCAGGAATCCCTCCGTCACACACACAAACGAAGATCAGCTGCGAGGAAAATCGGTTCTGACGCCTGGATTGAACTGTGATTGGGAACATCACGACATGACGAAAAAAAACGATATGCGTAAACATTCTGTCCTTTTTAGGGTCTCATCTTCCTGTTTTTGTTTCATTTGCATGTCTTTGGTCCATGCTACATTCATATTTTATTCAAACCGAGTTTGTTTAGAAGCAGACCGGTTCGGATGGCAGCATTCACACGTTCAAATGAACCGCAATCGCACCAGGGTCCGTTTTAATCCAACCAAACTTGCCAAGTGTGAACATACCCTAACTATTTAAATCCATCATTTAGATCGGCCGTTCATTTAGAACAGCCCATGTTTCCCCAGTTATTTTAGTCTCTGAATAATTTTTGTAGTTTCATCTGCTAAGCAATTTCAGCTTTAACCGAATGTATGGTTCTATCCCCTCACAGCCTAATTTTTACGCATGTCAAATGAAATTGACGCTGTCTACTGACTGTAGTCCATGGGAAGAGACTCAAATTCATCATGTCTTCGTTGGAAGTGTGAAGACAAGCCCTGACATTCCTTCCCAAGTTCATCTTCCTGTTGGTCTCCTGCTTGGCGTCCTCTAGCGCATGGATTCTCCCTGCAAACTGAATAAAGTTCTTCTTTTAAAAGCTTCTATGAGGGCCAGAGGGGGCTTTGAATATTCGCCACATACTTAATGAGGTAGAGACAGCAGCGGCCATCAGTCATTTACTCTGTTTTTGTGGAGACAAAGGCGAGAATTTTGCCCTGGCATCTGCTGCTTGCACAATGCTCACTCTCTCTCTCTCTCTCTCTCTCTCTCACTCACTCTCTCTCGCTTGCTCTGGACTTTAATGTGGTTATGATTAGAGACGGGGCTGAGGGATGGGTTCGGGGGGTGGGGGGGGGGACTCCTATGTACTGCAAGGGAAAAAGGGGGAGGTGCGCAAAGCAAGAGAGCCTGTTTGTGTGCAGTGCGTGCTGAAATATGAATCACAAAAGAGACAAAAAGAGGCCAGCTAGAATCAAATAAAAGTTTGTCCTCTAACCAGATCAGAGCTGGCAATGCAAACACACAAATGGCCCCTCCCTATGGCTCTCTCTCTCTCTCTCTCTCTCTCACTCTCTCTTTCTCTCTCTCTCTCTCTCACCCTCGCTCTCACCCCCCCCCCTCTTCTCGATCACCCTCTCTCTCTCTCTCTCCACCCCCCTCTGTGTGCGCAGGACTGAGGTAGTTGGTTCGCTCCAGTGTGTCTGAGAGCCGCGAGTGCTATGTGGGGCTGTTATTTAGGTCTGTTACAACACGCTAGGAGCAGCTCACCCCGAGCAACCAGCACTGCAGATCAGCCGGAGAGGGAAAGAGAAACAAGCAGCGTGAGAGAGAGAGAGGAAACGCTTACAAGAGCAAAAGCAGCGGGATCAGGCAGCACGTATATCCTGAGTAGAGGAATTTCAGCAGGGGATTTAGCGCTGTCGTAGC
Source organism: Meda fulgida (assembly GCA_030578275.1). Lineage (NCBI taxonomy): Eukaryota > Metazoa > Chordata > Actinopteri > Cypriniformes > Leuciscidae > Meda > Meda fulgida. The sequence continues at coordinate 23,678,635 of CM060638.1, forward strand.
TGCGGGTGTTGTTATTGTTTTTTTTGGTGACGCGAGGCAATCGGAGGCGGGTGGGCAACAGGGACGCATCATGTTCGACTGTATGGAAGCTCTGGGCATGGGTCCCCGCCAACTCTACGATGTCACCAACCGGGGTGCATGCATGCTTCGGAAGGCGAGTCCCTTTTACGCCGGACTGGACCCTTTCGCTTGGACAGGGACGGCTAGTGTACGCTGTAAGTGCCTTTTCTTATTCATCTAAACGGGGCCTCTAATCTCACGTTGACCCTCGGTGCCAAACAAACCACTCGAGCTGCATTTATCAAGCTGTGTTTGAGATGCTGTTTGAGTCGATCGTTTTCCATGATTGTCACGAACAGAGTCTGGTTTCACCAACAGTGTGGGTAACCTGATTTTTGACCTTGTCAGTTGATGAAAAGTTAAACAGAAAGGAAGTAATGCGAGAGGGAGAGATGAAAGAGAGAGTGTTTGAGAGAAAGAGAGAGAGAGAGAGAAGTGGGTGGGGGGGGGAACCTGACACTGTGCTATAATTTCAGTCATGCAGATTGCATTTGTCTTCTTCACTTCACAATTGTGCCTGACAGCTCTGGTATCCCAGCATGCCTGACCACGGCTCAGCCCACACAACAGCATCAAACAAGCGTAAAAGTGAAGAAAAAAAAAAAACGAGAGGGACATTACTCAAGTATGTGTCACTGATGAAACTCTTAGATTGGGAATTGGACAGCGGGTTGGGTGATTAGACTGTGACAGGAATCCAAATTGCAAACGGCATGAAATAAATAGTAAAGAATTGGCTTAAATATACTGAGTGGAAAGTTTATTAAGTATGAGAGCTAGAAACCTGGACAGCATTTCGTTTTTCTCTCTCTGTCTCCATTTCAATCATTTTATTTTTCCTACCCCCATTCCAGACTTAAGACAGCCCTTGGCTCTAAAAACAGTCCTGCTTTAGCAAAACTGGGGTCCATAATAATAGGGGATCAGACTGAGAGAAAGGGAAAACAAGCAATACTGCCATACAATGCGACACTGAGGGAAAAGAACTCAGATGTCCAGATCAGTAAACATTGCCGTTACCCTTTTCCCAAAATGCACACCGGCTTGTTGTTTTCCATTTGTATTTGTCGAAGCTTCTGCTTTTTGTTCCTCCTTCTCGGCCTCTGAGGGCAACTCATCTGTCTTCATTAATCGTGAAAGACACCAACGTTTCAGTGGCTGTCAGCCACACTGGGTTCTCTTTAATGAAGACAGATGCCCTGTCTGAGCTCGACCCGGAGGGGAGGGGAGAGAGGGAGGTCCATAATGCCTCTTCTCCTTGACCAGAGCCCCGATGATAACAAGATGAAATCTGTTTATTTAATCAGTCATGTCTCACCAACGCTACACAAGCACACAGTCAGGGCCCACGATGGAAACGAGCCCTCCGAATGTGCCACTGCTGCATCTCAGATTTTGTTCCTTCCTGGTTCCAGCAAATAGTGGAGATCGAGAGGCAATTGGACAGATCCTGCTGCCCTCAGGGAAGAGCAGAAGTGGTGTACTGTTACAAGCCACCATGCCCAGTAACCTCTGTAAACAAGACTAGTCTATCCAACCACAGGATACACTCAGTAGTTGCCTTTCATTGTCCTTTTTGACCAGATTAATCAATGTTTTAGTTCAGTATTACAGGCCAGCTGCAATGCATTTTGGGTAGTCTTCTCTAAGACATAAGTTTGTTTCACTGTCTCTTAAAGTTTCATCTTTTATGTGTCTTTATTTGATTAGCGAGCAGCAAAAGGGTGTAGTGAGACATTGCAAGACTCAAACCTATGTTGCCCACATGAGCACCATGGCTTAATAAATCTGGGAGATTTTAGCACTTTTTACCTAGTAATCTCTCAGAAGAATGTTTCCTTCTGATAAAAAAAAAAAGATTTCTGCAACTGCCCACAATTAAGTGGCTTTTCTATACTTAAGACTTTTGTCTTCGTAAAAATGTTGCTGGTCATGTGACTACAAAACTGTTCAATATTCAGCAAGAATGCATCAAATCCATCAAAAGTGACAGTAAAAACTTTATTTGAGTTCTATTTCAAATAAACTCTGGTTTTTTGAACTTTTTATTTATCAAATAATCCTGAAAAAGATATTAAGCAGCACAGCTATTTTCAACATTAATAATAATAAAAAATATTTCTTGAGTACCAAATCAGCATATTAAAATTATTAAAGGATCATGTGGCACTGAAGACTGGAGTTCTTGGAGATATTACATTTTAAAATGTTAAAATAGAATAGTTATTATAAATTGAAATGATATTTCACAGTCTGTTTTACTGTATTTTTAATAAAATAAGTGAAGACTTCAAATGTTTTCAAAGACATCTTACCGACCCCAAACTTTTGAACGTACATGGATATTCTTATGTGTTTGATATGCTAATTGTACATGTGTAGTATTGGATTTAGATGTTTTGCTTTTATTTTCACAACAGAGTGATTGGAATGTGCCAGTCTTTTGGTTGGTAATGGCTTCCAGGAAACTTGAACCACACAGTAAACCATTCTGACAATGTAGGGTCTTCACTTGCATTGCCCTGCAAGATTCACAAAACCCCTGCTGCCTGTTAGAGGTGAAAAGCAAGATAATCTCAGGCCACTGTCAGTGTGGCCAGTCTTTCCTGTTTTTATGTCCAGCAGTTCAAGACCTTTGCAGTTTAAAAAAAAAAAAAAATCAATGTCAGACGTTATGGAGAGGCTTTGCACGGGCCAATGTCGGCTTTCGTGACTATGTGAGCCGCTGTTGTTCCATCCTTGAAAGGAAAGAGAGCTGAAAGAGCTTTTTTTTATCAAGCAATCTTTGAATGTATTGTGCCATATGTTACAAAAAGGGAAGTACGCAGGTGATTTAGTAATCTATACCTAAGAAAGATAGCATCACGTCTGCTCTTGATTTCCTTTTTTTTTTTTGCTAAGAGGTTGCTTATTATGTGCAACACTAAAATTTCACCATTTTGTTAGACTTTTGGGAAGTTTAATTCACTACACTTTTGAAATTTTGCTGCATTAAAATAAGGACTAGAATTCAGGATTGTCTTCCTGTCCTGATCACTCGGGCTCATACACACACATCATTGTTTTCTGCAAAGTGTGCTGTCCGCATCAGAGTCTGATAAGCTCTCTGAAACAGAGCTGTGCATGAAAGACAGGGAAATGAGGGCTTCCTGTGTCCGCTGTCACATGTAGCCCTCTCTCATTTTTTGTATTAATGGAAGAGCTCAATTATTTCATTTTAATTACAAAAAGATTCAATTAAAAGATTAGAGCACCCGACGAGGCAGGAGAATAAAAAATTATCCTTGATTGATTTGATGCTTGTTGGGTGTGTGTGTCTCTCAGCGTGTGTTGGAGGAAATAGAAAAAGTGGTGGCTGTGAGGGGTTCACTCTGATTGCCTCCCAGTCCAACAATAGAGAGATACTCTGTTAGTACTCAACAAGCCATGAATAATGCTTTTACTTGTTAAGTTGTGTTATTCAATCTGGCACTTTATTGCTAGGACGTTTTAGCCCATAAGCAAGTGTCCCTTCTAGCTTTTGGGCTAAGGAATATCACTTCTGATGTGTTTTAGCCCTCAGTGGTGTTTTTTTGTTTGATGTCCTAATAAACTCTAAAAATATTCACGCTTATACAATTCTGTACTGGAATATTTAGTGTGACTTGTAAATGTGCAAACTAAGGATGTACTGATATAAAAATTCTGACTGATAAGCCTATAATTATTTTCATGTAATGGCCAATAACTGATAAAATATTTTGTCTAAATGAATTAAAAATATAACATTTTTTATATATAACATATAATATTTTTGCCAAATATTACAGTGTTAAATGATTAGTGAGTGTTAGATGACAACAAAGGTGATCTACATGTAAAAAATATGGGAAATGAGCATTCACAATTATATATCCAAACCAGAACGTGAGTTTTCAAATGTCGAATCTCATTAGACCCACAGTATCTGTGCTGTCATTTTGTGCTTATATCTTTTATGTCTGCATCCATGAATTATGCAAAAGGTGTTTCGGTGTGTTTTGATGATTTAAAGGTGGTGCAGTAGCTGTGTGTGGATGGCCGTTGAACCCTGTCTAAGAGGGAGTTGAAGGCAAACCCAAGAGAGAAGGCCTGACTTGGCCGCTGAGATTCCACAGTGTGCCGCTGGAATCCATTTGCTGCTGTAAGGGCAGTTTATAATATCCCGGCAGGGTCAAGGAACTGTAAATAAGAGAGATCCGCCTCGTAGAACAGAAACAATGACTGTTTTGCACTGCTTGAGGGATGGGTGAATTTTAGACCTTGTGTGAAATGTAGAGACCGTGTAATTGATCGAACCAAAACAAGCTCATGGTTCTGTTTAGTTCAAACAATTAGGGTGAGTTCAACACCTTGTTGTAGATTTCTGGACTACCTCGACGGTCAAGCCACATCATTGCACAGTCCAAATTTGTCCCACGTTCTATTCAGGAAGCATTGCTAATTAGCTAATCTTTCCTCTTCACTTTCATGGGTCTCTGAGAGACACAAACAAGGCCAGGCATCATGGGATTGAAAACTCTGGGTGAGGCTCAATGACTGTCATAGTTTGGACATCACCTCCCTTTTGTCCAATGATTTAGTGGATGTTTACTGAGTGCTCCAGTGCCTGTTTGGCAGTTTCTCTCAGGGGGCGAGGCGTTGGCAGGATCTTTGTCAGTCTGAAACCATGTGTGAGCTCAGTGTGAGGAGAGAAGTTCTGTTACCAGTGTGTTGTTGACTGACGGCTTGGCTCCGTCGTTACTAGGGCGCACTGTTATGTGAAAATGTTAGCCGAAAATATAGCCCCCCCCCCCACCCATGTTTCTCTGCAGAGGTGGCCGTAGAATCTCCCCGTCAGTTAATCATTGGTTTTATCTCAAATGAGAATCAGGTTGAGGGTCTAGCAGCACTGTTGATGAGGTGATGCTTCTCATTAGACATTGATTCTGGTATTGAGTCTTGTTTCATTGTTCAATGTTATCTCAATGCTTTTTGATACTTGGAAAATCTGCACATTGTTGTCAAGCCAACAAAGCGATAACAATACTTTCAGACTGATATTATCAGTGGTTTCATGTACTCTTGTTGCTCTTCTCACAAAAAACATCCTGTTGTACGATGGGTCTAGGGATGGGCAAGGCTGGTCAGCTAGTCGTTCACTAACTGAGTTAATCTAGACTTTTTGTTTTTGCTTTGGTATTTTTATCTGCAATGCTTTAAAGAGTAATTAAGACACATCTGAGATTTTTATGTGCTGTGGTTTAGCATGCTGAAACTGTCAGTAGGGTAAAACTCTCTGAGAGAAGTTTACCATTGAAATTCATCTGCTTCAAAGCACCATCTCTACTGCCATCAAAGCACCGCTTGAATTACCAATTCACCACCTTTGAATATAAATTTTAAGACATGTAAAATAATATGAAAATACATTCATGTATTTTACTGTTTTTTATTTTTAATTTTTTACATGTACATCCATATGGAGGTGAAAGGCCATCCTAAATCAGCCATAAAAGATAAATGGATACTCAAGGAAGAGCTCAAGGATGCTTGTTAGGGCAGACCATCTGTACTTTACCCCCACACATCCATCTTTTTAAACGATCATCTGCTGTCTGAAGACTCAGCGCAGTGTTTAGTATGAGCAGAGACGACACCGTCTGTCTGGTGGATGATGTCTAAGGCTCGGCTGATCTACGCTCCATTTAGAAAAGCAGTGTTGGCTCTAAATAAAAAGTGCATTGTGGTTTAGATTTGTTTCTCAAGGTGACTTCGTTCACGATTACGGGTGAGATCTGTCTGTTGATCTCCTGGGTTTCGAGAGGACATCAAAACGCACGCAGTATTGCTCTGAAACGTCGCTATTGCCAGTTTCCACAAAGTGTGCCCATGCACATCCTCACATCTTGGGCAGTCACAGAAGGCCGTGCTGCCACACCAAAGTGAAAAATTCCACTCACGTAAGCACACATCATATTGTAATTTCCCCTATAGTCAAAGCAGAAGTTTCTCACAGACTCGCCCTTAAAAAGAACAGAAGTGTGCCAGGCTGTTGGACTGATAGTGAAAGAGCTAGTATTTATACACAAGAAACCCTCAGCTACTATGAGCATCGACCGCAAATCATTTAGTCAGCAGGAAGCCACAACTCTGTTGGGCCCACTCCTTATGCAAAGCAAAGTTTAGCATAGAGTCTATGCAATTACTACACAAGTTGCTTGCTAATTAAGCATCAGGACAATTTGTTGAAACCCAAGCAAGTCCAAAACTCCAAAAGGTGGCAGTCTTTGTAATTTGGCTGCTTCTACTTTTGTGGTTTCTATTGTTTGGGGAAGGAAGCAATAAGAGCAAAACAAGGAGCTCCTTTGCCCCAGTTCTGAGCCGAGAGACACTTCAGGCTAGGACTCAAGCTAAGTTGCCCATCTTAAAGCAGGTGAGCACAGACAGATGGTGAGAGGAAGTCTTCAAGGACCAGAAGATCAAAGATAATGGTTAGATGAGGCTGTCTCGCTGCCTGTTGGCTTGATCAATGGCTGTGTCCATGGAGGATGCATCCAGCCATTGGAGTGGAGAGGAATTAGAGGAGACACTCTCACTCAGGGGTTGACAGCACAGATGAAGCCTGGTAGGGGTGCTGGAGATTCAGTGGAGTTGCAAATTTGGATGTCTGTACCAGAAATCTGTCTCCTCTGAATCAGGCCTTCATTCCCGGTCTTTGTGCGCTGATTACCGCTCACTGTCTGTTTGGATGGAGTCCTACTAGAGGAATAGGACAAAAGTCCCTCAAATGGTTTACTAAATGGGCTGTGTTTGGAACTAGTCAATAAACTCTTCATTTGTTCTTTTCCAGCACTATTTTTGGGTGTATGGTTCTTTAGAGATTAAAACTGTTTCTATGGGTTCTAGTTTCTTTGAAAAAAAATAAATAAATAACAGAATTGATGGCTTCCTAAAGAACTAGGAAATTAAAAAGGTCTTTATGGAGGATTCCCTATGGCTTTGGGCTATAAAAACCTTTTTGATTCTAATTGAAACTTTTATTTTTAATTAATTAGTCTTTAAGTGGACACTTTTATCTAGAGCAGCTTACATATTGCAAATTACATTTATTATAGAGACAAGCCCCTGGAGCAACCCAAGGTTAAATTACTTGCTCAAGGGCATGATGGATCCAAGTAGAAGATCAATGGAGTTTGTGAGGCTTAAATCAGCAACCTTCTGGTTACCAGACCAGAAAAAAAGACATCTTTGGTATAATAGAGAGACCACTATATGTGTAAGCCATAGTTGAAAGGGTGTCTGATTGCCTGTAATCCAGGAAGGACTCAAGTGTGGGCGATTGATTCTCTGAGTCCATTGATGTGTGAGCACCACTCATTCAGAGGTCATTCAGGCCAAATGCTGGCTCACCTTCATCCAGACATGTCTTAAATGGGATCTATGAGATGCTGTCATGTAGGAAGTCAGCATTGAATGCATATTGAGGGTAGTTTAAGTTTAAAGGGATAATTCACCCAAAAACCATTGACTTATGTCGTTCCAAACATCTATGGCTTTTTTTAATCTACAGAACACAATCCATACACTGAAATTCAATCCCCATTGATGACAAAAAAAAGTGTTATTCCAGTCATACCTGTTCGAAATTACGTGATGGTGAATACATTATGACTGACTGTTCATTTTTGAGTAAACCATCCCATCAAACAAGGCTGATCATACCTGCTGCCCTTTTGCTCACCCTGTGTGATGGCGCTGGCCTACAGAAGACCTAATCCTGGCCGACTCAATGACTGAGAATGTTAACTGCATGCATATGTCTTCATGTATGTAATCATGCCTGTGTGCTGGTTATGACATGAGGGTGTGAATTTCTCCAGCCTTGTCCAGTCTGGGGTGCATGTAAATCGTTCTGTCTCTCTTTTTCTGTCTTTCCCTCTGAGCCATCTCTTGGATAGCAGCCCAGTTTTATCACAGGGCTTCCTTTCAGAAAGGGCCTTACTGCAACAGGAAGGACTCCTCCTTTTTTACAGGCCTGGGATGAAGCACATGAGAGGGAAGGATAGAGGTAAAAAAGTAGAAAAAGGGGAGGAGAGGAGGGGGAGATCAGGTAATGAGCTCACAGACAGCTGTTGACAGCAACTGCTACTGCTCAGCACCTTTAATAAAAGCACACACACACACCTCTCAGCTCCATAACTAACACATGTTGTACTGCATCTGTCATGCAGAGACATCTTTTTTTTTTTATCTGGCCACCCTAAGTAATTTTACGAGGTAGGTAAAAAACCCAAATGAACGTTTTTTTTCAATTTAATTTATATGAAAACAATTATTTATTATTGGCATTGGTCAGAATTAAAAAATGAATTTTGTTGATATGCGAGGGTATGGATTTTTTTGTGTTCAAAAATAATATTTTTTCCATTAGCATATATTTTTGGAACAATGGAAAAATAGTATCTGGAAATTGTTCAAATCTTTGTTTGTATGATTGTTTCTCTCAGTACATAAAAAAAGAGTATTTTATTTACATTAAAATAATTGACAGCTTATTGGCATCAACCAATTTTTTTTTATTGATTACTCAGGTTTTTTGCATTCAAAATCGTTATTATTTTTCATTAGCATTTAAAAAATTTAGTTAGTTTAGTTAGTACATTTATCATTTTGCCATTTACCAATTGACAAAATATTATCTGGAAATTGGTAAAATCTTTTTGTTATTTTAATTTAATTTAATAACAAAAGTAAAAAAAAAATAGTTTTTTTGTGTTCAAAAACATTCCATTAGCATTTTTTTTTACACTTAGTCATTTTACCAAGTAAATGGCAAAATAGGATCTGGAATTCAATTCTTTGTTTAAATGGCTGTTTCTTTCAATACATCAAATAAAAAAAAATCTCATTGCAATATGTGAATTTAGAAATGTTGAAAAACAGCTTGCGGTAAGATGAAGTCTGCAATCATTGAGAATACATCCAGCGGAAAGAAACAGTGATGCGGTGGAGAGGAAGGAAATGGGGTTGTGTAGTATAAGGTGGTACGATGACAACAGCACGTGAGGAGGATCTGGGTGATGGCAGGAAGCCGTGGGCAATGAGACACAGAAGCAGAGAAAGAGCCATGGTCGGTTCCCCTCATCAGGAAGTTGGCAGCCAGGAGGACTGTGTGTCCTTGCCCATCAGGCACCACTCGCAGAGAGGGGGCCCTGCCAGTCAGTCTATCAATCACACCGCTCCAGAAAACCTGGCCAATCTGTGGCCCGTCTGCCGCACTGGCTGCACGCACAACAAAGCAGTCTGTCCACCCAACTCTGTGGTATGGGGTTGTAATTTGAGGCAAAGCAAAATCATGGAGCTTTCAGTGGAGGGAAGCGGGATTATGTTCTGAGAAATGCAAAGCGAGCGACACGCAAATACACGCCCAACACGCTGAAATACTTAAGAGGAATTGAGACGCAGAGAACTATATTTGCAAATCAAATGGGAGTCTTTAGAGACACTTATTGGATGGGCGCCCATGCAGAACTGAACACACACACACGCTCACATGCCAAGACTAGATTTGGGAATAGTGCTCCAGTGAAGTTTCAATCACACCCTCAGTCACGTACACAAAATCTGCTCTTCTATTGTGAAAGAATAGTTGTTCCGCAGCCAATGCGTCATATGCGGCTCAGCTAAAAGTAGTGTTGCAACACTTAAAAAACACATGAGGCTGACACACTTGTTATTTTGTGCTTTTTGTATACTTGTGATTGTTAGACTTCTAGGCTGAGCCCAAATAAAGAAACTCAAGGTCACAGCTCGCTTCCTGTTACCCATGTGGCCAACCTAAGTTGTTTATTGTTACCAAAGCAGTTTTTTTAGGAAATGGATTTGAACCTAGACCACTTTTTTTGTCAACAATTTTTTTTTTAAATTATAGTTTGTATGCATATGCATCTGCCTGGCATTGTGGGTATTGAACCTTACTCACTAGATCTTAATTACCCATAATTACATGTAACTAACATAAGTACATGTAGTTAATTAATACTACTCTGTACTTATTTGAGTAAGTACAATGTAACTGTCACCTTAAAATAGTGTAACCAAGTTTGAATTTTCAAGTTTTTCTTCCTTAAAATTTCACATTTAATTTAGTGTTATTTGCTGTTTGTTTGTGAAGTTGACTGGCAATTTCTGATTTTCTTCAGTGTACCTAAATATAGATGTTATTGATAATATTTTCTTTTACTTTATTAATTTAAGAGTTAAAAGTTTTTTTTATAAATATAAAATAATAAATATTTTATTATTTATATTATTTGCTAAATATTTTAAATGTAAAAGTGTATTTTAAAAATATGAAATAAATGTATACTTTTAGTAATAAAAGAAATTATATAAATAAATATTTAAATGTTTCTGACACCCTTGTTTTGTGTATGTGTACATATTTTGCCAGCATAGGATCATCGTGTGTGTGTGTGTTCAGCATATATTGTGTGTGTGTCTGCTTGTAGATATGGCTGTTTTCCTACCACAGGGGCACTTTGTCTAGGTTGACACTGGGATTAGCATAGGAAGGTCCACCTGGAATACCTATGTACAGAGGATACAGAAAGACCAGTTCAGGACAGAAACACAATACTAGGCAGGAAATGAACAGCATCTACTGATAACTGCAGTCGGCCTCTACCTGTCCCTCCATCAGCAGCCATCCGCCCTCTGCCTTCGCATTGTGATGCAAATCAAGTCCCTGGCTGGAGAGCTGATAAGGAGGCCTCTCATTTCAGAGCGCTTTGTTTCCCTAACAGAGGAGAGCTTAGCAGAGAGGGCCTCCGGGCTGACACAAGAACCCATCCCATTGTGCACCCTGGGAGAAGTGTTGACTGATATTTGGGAAGAGGTGTTAGAGGGAGGGAAAGCGACCGGGGTTTTTACGGCAGGAACCGTCTCGGGTTGTTGAGAGATCCTGATGGATTTTTATCCCCCTCCCATTCTTTTTTTACTCCTAGCTACTCAGACGGTGTCAATCAGTAGCCGTCTCTTCACGCCACATGCAGTTTGCGGTTCTTTTCAGGCGCTGTCATTACCAGCATATTGCCAGTATTGCTATATAAACAAACGGGTTCACGCTAGTTTCAGGGGAGTGCATTGATCCTGCTGTGCAACATTTACTTCAAAGCATATACTTAGTATTCAAAACACGTATGTGTTGAGATAGCATACATGTTGGGTTTTTTTACAGGAATTATAACGTTAATGGTGACCTATTGTGTTTTGATAGCCTTTTTGCGTTAGTTTTTCACTCATTGTGATATTAATGCGCTAGTTAGTCTTCCCAAAATCATGAAATAACTAAGCTAGATCTTATTCTGGCAAAATTCCTCTTGCACACTTTAAAATTGAGCGGTAAAAAATAAGTAACTTGACATTTCACAACAGTTGGGAAGCAAATGTCATGCACAATGCTAGTTCAAATGCAATTAGCTTTTTTTTACTACATCATATACGCAGAAAGCTTGTGTATTTCTCATTCTCACTTGAAGAATAAGTGATTTGTTTGTAACCATGGCCATGAACAGAAGGCTCTACTGTATGTGAGCTCGACCTTAAATAAGACTATTCGCCTCTCCTCGTTCACCCCCTCCACCCTCGTCCCTTTTTCTGTTTTCTATCAAATTCCTCTTTTTATGCCCCCTTTTCTTCTTTTGAAGTCTCCAAACTCTTGTAAAAAGTCAAGCTGGTGGTTTTTGCTGAACCCTGTGCTGGGACGGAGAGGGAGGGGGTTGTTGGTTGAGTTTAGGCTTTCCATTGAAGGTAGCTGAAGAAGGTGGGGCAATAAAAGTTAGAAGTTTAGAGCCTCCCTGTTTTTTTATTTTATTTTTATGATTGGGCCTTTTTTTTACTAGTTCAGGCTACAGCTGGTGGTGTGAATGGCAGCCCGAGGTGTCTGAGTCTTAATAAAGACCCCGCCAGCCGGGCTAGGGCCTCCAGTCCAGCCATGAGACCACCTTTATAGGCCTAGCTTACGAGCGGGGGCCTCCATTAAAACCTAGCAGGACTGCACTGAGGAATTTAAGGCCGGGAAACAAGAGAAAAATAGGGTTGTGTGTGTCAAAAGATGGCAAGGGTGAAGACTGGGGATTTGGATTTTGACTGACCAAGGGTCACTAAAAGAAAGTATTTGGCATGTGAAAATGTAAAAAAAAGTCTCGTTAAGTCCCCTTTATTTATAAAGAACTTTATACAATTCAGATTGTTTCAAAACAATTATAAAACTAATTTGATTCAGCTTTAAAGCAGCGCTACAAAAGACAGTGTCATCATTCAGCTTAATTCAGTTCAAGTTTGTTCTTGTTGTGGAAAATGTATTTTAGGGTTTGATCTGGTGTGATCTCAAAGTCATGACTTTCAGTAAGACTTTGACATCAGAATTAGTGTGACATGTGACCCTAGTCCGTCCCTCATGCAAGACTCCAAGTGCAGGGTGGAGTTTTTCCCCCAGGCTATGTGACAGAGATGAGCAACCTGTCTTATCGGCTCCGCTTATCTGTCGGCTAATGTTAAACTGTTTGTGTTTTCTTTTCATTCCAGTGTCAATCGCCAGCCTAATCCCCTAAAATCCTGACCCCCTAAGGACAGGGTAGGCTGGGGGGCGGAACTTGAGGGAGATGAATTCTTCAGACATGTTAACTAGATTTGACTTTTTACCTAGTTGGCAGATGCTTATTATACAATAACAGATTTAAAAAGCAGTGATGGGTAGCGCCTTGTGTGTTTCTGCTCGGGGGCATCATGAAAAAGGTTTAGTGAGGAATCATGATGGTTTTCAAAGCACTCATGGGTCTTTGAAATCGGATACGGTTTAAAAGGTTCACGGGAGAATCTTTTCTTCTCTCCATGTGGCGTTTAATATCTCCCCCTCATTAAATCCTCCTGTGTTGTGTAAATAGTGTGAAGTGATGTGATTAAGTGAAGCGTCTGATGTTTTCTTTTCTCTCCTGTTGATCTCTCTTCAGCGGTGGAGACCCAGAGCACCAGTTCGGAGGAGATGGTGCCCAGCTCCCCTTCTCCACCACCTCCGCCTCGTGTTTACAAGCCCTGCTTCGTCTGCCAGGACAAGTCTTCTGGGTACCACTATGGTGTCAGTTCTTGCGAGGGTTGCAAGGTAAACAGCAGAACTCCCATCGCCCGTGGCCTGGCAAATCTCATGTTTTCCATGAGTCTGTTAGACACTTTGTCTTGATGTTTGGCAAAAATGTGAAAAATACAGAGAAGCATGGAGCTCTCGCTCATTAAAAATACTTAAATACTAAAAAAAGTATTTTCACACCTGTCAACAGCATGAAACTAAGAACTTGTAGTGCAAGGAGCAAAAATGCTTATGAAAACAAAATGTCACTTGAAAAGGATACAGTTGTGCACTATCAGCATAATGTGAACAGTAATGTGATGTAATGTGATGTAATATGAGTAATGTGAACACTCCATTAAAGCAATGAGAGGTGATGCAAGTCATTTTTACTTTTTAAATGATACAATATGTGTTGTACTAATTACCACTGAGGCGAAATACAACTATGGTGAAGGCTTCAAGCAGCTTATTGCTTTTAAATGTAATAAAATGATGTGTTCAAAAAAGTTTCTCAAGACCTATTTTAGTTAAAAATTGAAAAACTTTTGACTTGACGCGACATCTTATCAAAACACTGAAAAAACGGTCAAGCACATATTTACATACAAAAACAATTTAACGGAAGGAATAACACATTCTGTGTGAACAGACCCAGTTAGTTTCATTAAACCAATGGTAAACTGTTTGCAGCAAGTAATGATACATTTTTGGCATGATATCAATATTCTATTTATTTAGGTATAAGGGCCATTTCATCACTTTTGCTTTTCAGATTTTTGACCATTTATGTAACAAAAGCAATATTACGTCAATAGCATAAGACAGTTCTGGATCAGCAACTTTGAACAATATACTGACAGCTTGTATAAGAGAAATGATAGGAGAGGAAAGGTGGTTGACCTACTCTTCAGCTGACCTACTAACACTCTCTCTCTCTTGGATGTCTGTTGCAGGGTTTCTTCCGTCGCAGTATTCAGAAGAACATGGTGTACACCTGCCACCGTGACAAGAACTGCCAGATAAACAAGGTCACACGCAACCGTTGCCAGTACTGCCGGCTGCAGAAGTGCTTCGAAGTTGGCATGTCCAAGGAAGGTGAGTGTTCAGGCCTCTGCCAAGCACGTGAGCTTATTGGTCTTCGGCCAAGACCCACATACACAAACACAAATATAGAGATGGGACACGAGACAGATGGGGACACACTTATATAGGCTAGACATACAACCCAGAGACACACAGACAAATTTAGAGTCATGAGACTTGAGACCCTGAGCACTGGCATAAACAAACTGTAGATGACTGTAAACCGCCAGTCCAGACACTTAAAGACACAAAAGAGAAAAAAAAGTTCAAAGACAAACCAATAAAGCTGGTTAGCATAGAGGTTAGAGCTCAAAATGAATGTTCACTTCACAAATGGGTTTCGTGTGTGCAATTTCACCCACATCAATCCATCCACGGTAGGTGTGATTTCTTTGGTAGCCTTTCCTCTAGTCACTTTATTACTTGGCACTAACAGATTTGTGTTGTAACAAAGACAATAGCCCGAGGTTGAAAGAGCAAGTCTGGGGCATGTGTTTGTTCATTTGCCAGGGTCACGGCGATGATGTCACGGGGAGAGTGGCACATTGGCCCTCTATGTGTCCACTGGGACATGTATGTGTGCGTTTATATGTATGGGATGTGTGTAGGGGCCGGGATCACATTGTGCTTTTGCTATTACTGGATATCCTGAGAGGAAGGAAAGAATGGGAGGGGGGGGGGGGGGGGGCTGCAAGAGAAAGAAGGGAGGGGGTTTAGGGTTGGCAGGGCTGCTCTGCTCTCCCTTGGCTCAAACTCACCAAAACACCCACAGTGTCCGATCTGAGGTAATTTTTCCATGTATTAGTGATTACATTTAGGATTCGGGATCCTAATTTGGAGAGATGCGATAACACAACAAGGCCCTGTCCCATATGGCACCCTAAGCACTCACGTCTTCCTTCGAGTCCGCACTTTTGTGATGTAACACCGCTTTGACTGTCGGGAAGAAGTTTGCTACAGAGCTCGCATCAGTGCAGGCTCGGCAAAAGTGTGCATCGAGGGCACATATCGCCCGCAAAGGGGGCGCTCGTGAGCACCCTTCTGAAACCTAAAATGACAAATGGGACGCCCTAAGGTCTCATGGACTTTATGGACACGCGCACGCGGCAGCCATTGTAAGTCCACAAGACTGAAAGTGCATTTGAAGTGTGCCGTTTGGGACAGGACCCAAGTGATGAATGCTATCCAAGTTAAACTGAGTTTGTTCTAACAGGTGACAAGATGAATCTTACAAAACCTGTCAAGAACATCACCTCAAAATCAATGGAAAAAAGTAAATTATATTTTACATAAATTTTATACAATGAAATTATATTTTTTGTAAATATATATGAGCCTATTTTTAGTGGCATTTTTATGACAAGAAATTACATTTTCTGTTGCAATTTTGTATTTATGTTTGTTATTTACAGCTGTGGACAGACATTGACACGCTTGGTAAATATGATCAAAGAAGGTGATGAAAATAAGTTGATGAGTTGTTTATCCTTTTGAACCTTTCATTGAAGTAAAAAAAAATGAAAGTGTGAGAAAATCACATTATGAAAAAAAAAAAATTTATACACAATGGCCACAATTATTTGTACCCCTAGAAATTTTTATGAGTAAAATATCTCTGAAGTATATTCCCATATACTTTTATGAATATTTTTATATTTCACAGGAATCTAAATGAGGAAACGCAACCCAATTCCCTTAATCATCCATCACTATGAGTAAATCCAAAGAATATAGTTGTGATGTGCAGCAAAAGATTGTTGAGCTTCACAAAATATAAAGTGACTGTAAGAAAATAGCTAAAGCATTGAAAATTCCCATTTCCACCATCAGGGCGATAATTAAGAAGTTCCAATAAATAGAAATTTGATAAAAAAGGAATAGGAATTATGGCAATGGCATTATGAAAGAGGAAGAGGAAATGTGTCTATGTCTTCTTAATGCACAGTGAGGAGGGAAGTTCGAGTGGCCAAAGACTCTCCAAGGATCACAGATAGAGAATTGCTGAAAATAGTTCAATCTTTGGGTCAGAAAGCCTAAATAATAATAATAATAATTAATATGATAAATAAATAAATAATTCAAAGAGCGCCTAATCACAAATTGTTTGGGAGGGTTTCAAGAAAAATCCTCTGCTCTCATCCAAAAACAAACTTCAGCATATTCCATTGTCAGACACGACAGAAACTTCAAAGGGGACTGGATTCTATGGTCAGATGAAACAAAACAAAAAAAGCCCTTTTTGGCAGCAAACCCACCAGATGGGTTTAGTACACACAGGGATAAAAAGTACCCCATGCCCATGGTTAAATATAATGCTGGATCGTTAATTTTGTGGGACGTTTTTTCTGCCGGGGGTCCTGGACATTTAGTTCAGATACAAGGAATCATGGATTCTATCAAATTCCAACAGACAAAAAAAAAAAAAACTGATGGCCTCTTCTAGAAATCTTATAATGGGTTGTGGTTGGATCTTCCATCTAGACAATGATTTAATACATTGTGCCTGATGAAGACCTGAGGGTCGAAACGTTGCTTCTAATAAATTCTTTTGAAGTAGTAATTTTCAGTGTGGGGACACTTCTTCATTTGTTTATATTACCTAGTTGTCCTGCACCTGAGCCCAATTTGGGTGTTTGGGATGTGCACACCAGTTTTGTATTTATTGACTCTTCAATGATCCAATACCAACATCAAAATCAACACAAAAATGTGTCACTGAGCATAAAATGAAGCTTCTGCCATGACCATCATCCCAGTCCCCTGACCTGAACCCAATAGAAAATGAGTGGGGTGAACTGGAGAGAAGAAGCGCCAACATGGATCTGGGAATCTGAAGGATCTGGAGAGATTCTGTATGGAGTAATGGTCTCTGATCTCTTGTCAGGTGTTCTCCAAACTCATCAGGCATTATAGGAGAAAACTCAGAGCTGTTATCTTGGCTAAAGGGTGTTGCAAAAAGTATTAAATAAATGGGTGCCATTGATTGTGGCCATATTAGAGAAAAACATTTATTTCATAATGAGACCCCCACCCCCCCCCCTCATTTTCAATTGTTGAGCTTGAAAGGTTAGAGTATTGTGATTTTTTTTTTCTTTTTTTAAATGAAAGTTTAGATGGATTAACAATGTATATTTATTTTCACATGCCTCTTTGTGCAAATTTACCAAGGGTAACAATAATTCTGACAAAGACTGTATGTCATGTTGGTTTTTGATTAAATCATCTGATGTTTTTTTCTGGCACATCACTTTGTAAAGTTTCACTAGGTTGCATATCCAAGTGCAAATATCATAGTTAGGCGGTTTGTGAGTGAACCTGACTCACTCTAGAAGTATTAAGGAGCCTCTCTTTGTGACTTTCAGCTGTGCGCAATGATCGAAACAAGAAGAAGAAGGATGTGAAGGATGAGGTCGTTCCGCCAGAGAGCTACGAGCTGAGTGGGGAACTGGAGGAGCTGGTCAACAAAGTGAGCAAAGCACATCAAGAGACCTTCCCTTCACTCTGCCAGCTGGGAAAATACACCACAGTGAGTGTTTTCTGAAAATGAGCAAATCTGTCAGCAATGGAATGTGGAATTTATTTATAGTGGTGTAAACTGACCGTGTCAAATGTAGTGTGATAAACATGTTCCTTTATTGAAAACATAATTTAAAGGAACAGTGCACCCAAAAGATAGAAATTGTCATTTACTCAATCTTATGTTGTTCCAAACTTTTTCTGTGAAATTCTTTCTGAAGGATTTTCTAGACAGTGTTTCATTATAATTCATGTAAATAAGCACTGGGGACATCAATCTCCAAAATGACCCAAAAAAAAGAACCATAAAACTGGGCCATATAACTCGTGTGCTGTATTTTAAAGTTCTAAGGTGTAACAGATGGAAATTCTCTTCTTTCTTTTTTTTTTTGTACATTCTCCAAATTTTCACCCCGTGTTCCATGGGAGAATGAGTCAAATGGTTTTGGAATGACATGAGAATGAGTATATGATAAACAATATGGTAATCACAACAAATCACAAGTACTACAGTATTCCATAAAAAAATAAGAATTGTCAGTTTTGATTCCATAGTGACGTCAAAATATTCATGCATAAATATATTAACCTCCTCTTCTCATTTTCTTTTCATCAGAACTCAAGCTCAGACCACCGGGTTCAGCTGGACTTGGGCCTATGGGACAAATTCAGTGAGCTTTCAACCAAGTGCATCATTAAAATCGTGGAATTTGCCAAACGCCTTCCGGGCTTCACCACCCTCACCATCGCAGATCAGATCACCCTCCTTAAATCAGCTTGCTTGGACATTCTAGTATGTGTGCCCTCCTTAAAGAAACTCACATTGATTAAGACCATGCATCTACAATGTCACATTCACATAATATTTTACCTCATATATATATATATATATATATATATATAAAATGTCTGTCTCTTGTAGATGCTGCGAATCTGTACACGATACACACCGGACCAGGACACAATGACCTTTTCAGATGGACTGACCCTCAACCGGACTCAGATGCATAATGCTGGCTTCGGCCCGCTCACTGACCTGGTGTTTGCCTTCGCTGGTCAGCTTCTGCCCCTTGAGATGGATGATACAGAAACTGGCCTCCTCAGCGCCATCTGTCTAATTTGTGGAGGTATTACACAATGCAATTTTGTTGCAACACTGATGCTATTCTACTGTAGTTGAAGCAACAGGAAAGTGTACTCATTATTAAATAAATTTAGTTAGTGTACAGAACTAGTTTTAAGCACCTAAAAAATGGTTGGTGGCACTACTATACTGATTTTAACCTATTTCTCTGTAGACCGAATGGATCTCGAGGAGCCTGAGCGTGTAGATCGTCTGCAGGAGCCCCTGCTGGAGGCTCTGAAGATCTATGCACGCCGCCGCCGACCCAACAAACCCTACATGTTCCCTCGTATGTTGATGAAGATCACTGATCTACGTGGCATCAGCACCAAGGGTCAGTTTACCAGCCAAAAAATAGCATTACTAGATGTAAATTTGAATGAAAATGAAAGGCTGCTTTTTAAATGAAATAGTGAATTTACGGTATATTCATACCAAGGGTACCAACAATATTGACAGTGGTTTTGCACCCCAATGGTGTTCACACAGAGGGCAACGCAAATATGTACAAGTCTCTGAGAAAAGTTTGCATATTTAAACAAAAGCAAAATGCACTTGGTCAGGCTTTCACATGCTTCAATGCAAGATTTGACTTGCCTCAATGCAAAATACTACTCATTTGACAGTATAGATGACAGAATACTCATGGTTTAATGGCAAATACACTGCTAAAATGTAACAGATTGTTACTCTCATGGAATGAAACAATGGAAGTAAAAAAGAAACATTTCTTATTAGTATCAATGTTGAAAACCGTTGTGCTGCTTAATATTTAGTGGAACCTTGAATAGAAAGTAAAAAACAAAAAACAGCATTTATTTGAAATTCTTTTGTAGGATTATAAATGTCTTCCCTGTCACTTTTTATCAATTGAATGCATCCTTGATGAATAAAGGCATTCATTTGTTTTAAACAGGCGTGCATATGCATATGTTGTGGGGGAAAAAGTAGTTTTTGCACATTTTTGCACCTTATGGGGTCCAAAGTAAATCAATGAAAATTGTCGACAAAAAATGGTGTGAAAATCAGTTTGAATGGGCTTTCACTCTGCTTTTTGCACTCGCTACCTTATTTCTTACTATTATGTAGATGACACCATCCTGACAGGAACTGTTTGTGTACAACAGGAGCAGAAAGGGCCATAACTCTGAAGATGGAGATCCCAGGCCCCATGCCTCCTCTCATCCGAGAGATGTTGGAAAACCCAGAGGCCTTCGAGGATCAGACGGAGTCCACAGAGAAGAAACCAGAGCCCGAACCACCCGCTCCTCCACCCGCCCTGCTCACTATGAAGAAAGAGCAGGAGGACGAAGACGACAGCTGGGCCACAGAGAACGGCAGCGAGCCTTCCCCGGAGGAGGAGGATGACGATGACGACGATGGGGAGGAGGAGAGGGGCACAGACAGTGACGGAGAGGCCTGGGCCAGCCAGGAACCCAATGTGGATGTGTCCAGAAAGAGCCACGGGGGAAGAGCTCAATGAGGAGGCTTTCTCGTTCCAGGGCAAACGCAGAGCCTTACCTGTACAGATACTCCTAACTCAGGCCACTCGGTCAACGATGAGAGACATTAGTGAGTCAATTTGAGGAAACTCACATAAAAAAACCTCTTCTCAGGACCTCTCCCGCAGAACGAGAGGGAAGGCGAAAGACAAAACAACTGGCTTTTCAGACTGCCGCTTTTATAAAACTTGTTTGTTTGCTTTGAAAAGGAGAAGCCAAATGGACGTATACCATTAACAGCTGACTTTCAACGGGTTCAAAACAAGTTCTTTCAAAAGAAAATACATGATGAAAACTGAAAATGATTATCCTTTGTTCTGTTGTTGTTGTTGATGATGATGCTTTCGAATATCATTTTGACTTTTTCAGCATTGAGATAGTTTGTTCTCTTACATTTTATGAATAAGCCCATACATATCTATATATACCTTCATATATATATTTTTTTTGTCCTGTATTCTATTTTCTTAGTTATGTTTTGTTTGGATAGCTTTCCTGGGCAGACCTACAGAAAGATAATCGGATTGCTATAACTGGCAGACCTCTGCTGAGTCTTTATCCAGCTGCTTGGTTGGGTCCTTGGGCACTTTGGCTCAGCGTTAGATGTCATTGATAATCAGTTCAGTGGCTGGGTTTGTCCCGTCGAATGATCCGTGTTTTTAGGGGAATGCCATTACGTATCGGCTTTCATTATGTCATATGATTCGCTGCCAACTGAATGGTGTGTCTGTGCCAAAGTTTGCAGCTTGTAGGGTTCAACTCCTGTCAGGGAGCCCATTTCCACATGTCCATTACCTTCAAGTCTCTGCATCATGCACATGATGTCATACTGGACCGGTTTCACTCAGAACGCTCCGGCTGAAGTTATGCAGCACTCGAGTCAAATTAAAAAACGGCGAGCACAATGTTGCACGTGTCATCGCGGGATTTGACCTCATCGGCCTAGAGGATAATTCAGGATAGCAAATGGATCTTGACGATTTTCCGAATCTCATGTATCATGATGAAATGCATACCTGTACTAAAACACACACACACACACACACACACACACACACACACACACACACACACTCTTGAAAAGCATGCTTGTTATACTACATATATTCAGAACTCTTGCTATAAAAAAGAAAGAACATGAAATAATTCAGACTCAGGGCATCTCTGTAAGGACCAAACGCTCGCTGTCTGGCGACAGCCTAGGAACAGGCAATATTTATGTTAGGTTATAGAAATCACCATGAACTGAAATAATTCCTGTGTATCTTACACAGTCATTGCAGAACTTTCATTTTCATCTTAGAAATAGATTTGGTGTGTTTTTCTTTTTCTAATTTTATCTAATATTTTAGTCCATTTTATTGCCAAAAACACACAGTATGCAATTTGGTATCAGTCTCAGTCAAGCAATACGACTATGACCAGAACTCAGCTGTGTGAGTGTGTGTGCGTGTGTGTTTGTGTGTTGAATGTGAGGATGGCTGCACTCAATAAGCTGTAGTGTAGTACATTGTTAAATGAATGTCATCACGCTGGTGCTGTCAGAGAGTGTGTGAGCTGTCATACTGACCTCTTCTTCTTCAGAGTTGCGCCACAGCCACACATATAGCAAGCGGAATGTTGAGATTAACTCTTTGTCATATTTTTCTTGTTCTCTCAACTTGGCTAATGTATTGTCAGTCCTTTGTTCGTGTTCAACAAATTGTTATATAAAAAGCCATATAAACAATAAGAGGCACAATAAACTTTTTTTGAGAAACTCTCTTTCTCGCTCTCCTTGTCATTCATTTACAGTACTTTAATTCATCTAGAATACACTATAGGAATAATTCAGACAAATATTAAAATTCTGTCATCATTTACTAACAAGCTTGCACTTTCACTGCCATTGACATACATGAATCTCACAAAGATATTTGACCCCAAAATCCAAATTACAGGGCCTGTGATTATCATTGTTATATGTAAATATTTGTACTGCTTCAATTTATGCCAATTGTATTACAAAATATAACCATGATGTATATAATAGTACATTACAATTTAATGTTCGCGTGTCCATCCAATCATTGAAAAATCTTTTATCTAAATGTAGGCTATAGGTGTACAATAAATAAGGTCTGCTTATCCACCTTATTTATTGTTTACGTTTACATATGCTATCACTTGTTTCTGCTTATTTTTTCTTGTGTAATAGCGCCCCCTACCGTATAACAGTGAAAACACAGAAAGCCTGGAAAGAGTTACATGCATAAAACTTACATTTAAATGTATATTTAAAAAGTATTACTAGTCTGTAAATACACTTTTTAAACATACATTCAAAAGTTTTAAAAGGACTTTTAATTCAACTTGCCGCCAACTGACTGTCGTGTAGTGACTGCACAGTCAGGAATTAACCCATGAACCTTGGACGAGGCCTGTGTGAACTGATTCAAAAGATTCGAATCAATACATGGATTTCTCGGCGACGTCATCACTGCTTGCGCACGCAACCAGGAGGCAAAAGACCCGCGGTCTTCGTACCGGAGTAAAGGGTTTAAAGGGAGTAAATACCTCAACACGCAAAAATCCGGTACAGCATCTAAGAATTTGACGAGCTGCACATGACCACATAGCACGTAGTTGTATGCATCAAGGAATTTGTACGCTCTAATCATTTCTCTTGTATACACACTTGGTGTCTGAATTAGATAATTATATCAGGCCATACAATTGCTGGCCACTTCTTGTCATCCACAATCCAAAGATCGTCAGGTAAGTTATTGCGTAGGAAACAGGTGTTGTGCCGAATTTCGACCCCCTGCCAAATTATTACCCCCCTCGTTGAAGTCAGTACCTGATTGCCTAATCCTACCCCTAATCTTAACCCTTCCCCCACAACTAATCCTAAACCTACCAATGCTAGGGGGCTAATAATTTGGCAGGGGGTCGAAATTCGGCACAACACAGGTCGTAAAGTAACGTAAACAAGGTCAACTTATATAAAAGCAAATTCGGGCTCTATAGAAGCTATTACATTACTAACTAAGTCTAACAAGATATTTCATACATGCATCACAGTATGTCCGGATTTTGATTCGTAAACAGTTTTACATAATGTTATATTAATATGAAACACAAATAAACAGA
Organism: Meda fulgida; assembly: GCA_030578275.1. Lineage (NCBI taxonomy): Eukaryota > Metazoa > Chordata > Actinopteri > Cypriniformes > Leuciscidae > Meda > Meda fulgida. Next base: position 23,702,180 of record CM060638.1, read on the forward strand.
TCCAACTCTGAAATTGCAGTTTATTATTGAGTCAACAAGAGATTACAAACAATGCGAAATCTACGTTAATTACAATGTTATTTTACAGAACTCGGCATAACAGATAGTGGGTTTTTTGCCCCCTGGGTGCGCGCGCATCCGGTATTGTTTGTATACAAGAAACCCGTGTTTAGGATTAATCTACTCTCAATTCCCAATCTGCATATATATTAGCTATATAAAATAATATCACAGTGCAAAACTGGTTTCATGTAAGCAAAATGTGTGGTGAAATTAAATTAAGCCATTTATCTTACGGGTCTGAAAATCAGTTAATGACGTCAATCAGCTGCGCATCATCATTCATGCATCAAGTTTTGAAAGCGAGGAAGAAACAAAGCTGCAGGCCACAGGAAGATTTTAATGTTAATAATGACTACAATTCCGGTCTGTACTTCACACAGTACTATAATTATCTTTAGAAGATTTGAAATATAGTGGCTTAATCGAATGGAGTATATTCATTATATTTTAATTGTTTTCTGACCTTTTTCAAACTTGACAGGCCCCAGTCATGCTGTTCTACGGAGGAAAAAGGAAATCAGCTTGTTTTTGTGTTTTCCAGAAAATTATACTCGTCTTGGCCGACACGAAGGTGGGTAAACGATGGCCGAATTTTAGCTGACATTATTCACAGTGAAACATGAGGAAACAGTTACGTTAATTCATCCAACAGAGGGCGATCGCGCACCACAGATTTGCTCTAATGACCCTGCTGGCTAGAGAACTGTAATTTATCAAACGCTAACCACACACAAACACTACTGAGACCAAAACTAATGGATCCTGCCAGTGTGCCCTCATTTGTCTGCATGTAATTATCCGAGGACAAAGAAACATCCTTGCATTACTCATACAGGAGCATTAAAGACTTAGACATGAGACAGAATGGGTAGAGGTTATAGTGAAAATTTAGTTTCATTAAGAAGAAATATTTTAGATAATTATGTGATAATTAAAAAGAAATATATAACATGTTGAATATTTTTAATTGGTTACATTAGCCTGAAATAACGTGAAAATAATGTATTTTTATGGATAGCTAATTTAATTTATTTAATAATGTTTCATATTATGATACCAAGCAAAATTAGAATCTATTTAGGTGTATCTGTAAGTGATTACCTGAATGATGGAGATCATAGACATATGACCACACCCTTTTTAGGCATGCTTTTATGTTCTCAAAACCCATAAAGCACAAGTCCATATGGATGTATTAATGTATTTGAATTGATGCATGGACACAGTACTTGAGGGATTCAGACTTGACCACTTTATTTGTAAAGAGCACAAAGGGGCTCACAATATACAAATCTATTTATTCATAGCTCAAGGGTATTGTAGTAAACAGGGCTATGGTACTCTTAATTAAAATATTACTATAATTAAGTTTCATTAAAAGGATCAATAAACTGGGGCTAAGATTAAAAACAAGGCCCATGCATTATACACTGGTTTACAAGGACCCCATATATCCAATCCCAATGAGATGTTGCCATGGGAACACAAGGCAGATAGGCTGAGGTGATGGATTTAAAGAGGCAGGACATGTTTTTCTATCCATGGCAAACATGCTCTGCTTCCTGTGGTGTTCAGTGCATACTGCTGAGAGTAATGAGAGTTAAATGAAGGAGAAAAATGCAATAATGAAAGGAGAGAGCAACGTCTAGGCTGCAGTTGTTCAAATTACAAAACAAAGAAGGCACACGTGGAGAGATTCATTCAGTCTGATTAAAGCCATTTAAATGGTTATCAATGAAACCTTTAAAAATGAAACTGAACTGATTTTTTATTTTTGTGGAGTTGTGCATGCCTTGGAAAACCTGCTGCTATGGAGTTTGCAAGGATGAATTGTGGTCGATTTTGCCCCCTTTTGTCTCCCCTATACAATAAAATTCATCCTAGTGTTAAAAATAATTGCATTTTCACATTTCACAACAACTGCAACTTGAAATCTGTGAATTTATTTTTTATTTATGACTTTAAATCTCAACATTTTATGCTTGAATACAAAGAATTACAGCTTTACCGTCTCATAATTCCAGATTTATATTTTGCAAATGTGACTAGTGGCTAGTAAAAACTGAATTTATGTTGGTCTACAAAATCATACTGTAGTAATTGTGAGATGTAATGTGCCAATAATATGAAAGTACATTGCAAAAATAAGAAGTGAAGTTGTCATTTTGAGAAAAGGTCACAAATACACAATTGTACCTTGTGCTTTATATATTGTTCTAAATATATTATAACAGTGACAAAAACATACACTTGTATCAAACCATCAAAGCTGCTATAGTAAGGTGTCTGGGAAAAATAACATTTAATTTTGTTTTTAATTTTGCAATGTGAAAAAACAATGAATGGCATGCATTGAGCAATGTCAGTTTTATGTTTGCAGTACCTTGTTGTTGCACAGTAGGTGGTTGTGAGGGTGTTGCTATGCAATTGCTAAGGTTATTCAGAATAGTTTTTAGCTCGATGCTAGGATCATCTTGCTGGTTGTTAGGTGGCTGCTCACTGATCCACCGCTAAGTCTATCTATATTAGGTATATACTCAGCTCCTTTAGGGCTTTTCACACTTGAAATAGTTAACCCTGGGTCATTGTAAACCCCAGGTAAACTAAATCATGTTTTATCTTGCTTCACGTTTCACACTGCTCATAATTTACTCGGAGTTAACAATTAATTCTGGGTATTCATAAGCTGATGTTTCACACTGTACATTCCTAAACCCTGGGTTAATGTCCGTATTTGCATATCCATCCATGGTGCCAGTGTCACTGACTGGACAAACCCAGCATGTGACCTGTTTACATAAAGGCTCTAGCATTGCGCGTCCTCATATTACACATTGCTGCTTACTGAACATCAACTTTTCAAACTATAGAGGTAAGAATGAAACGGTCTCTTCTTCACTCCAATTGTCACGTTTTCCATCACCGTTTGACATTTTTCCTATCATATGCAGAAACGACTGTTTATATCGTGCAGTGTTTCCGTGACTGCCCAAAGCGCGTGAATATAAGGCACGTGATTGGTTGTCGGTTGCTAAGCATCTAGTTGTAACATTCTAACACCTCATCTTTTTACTCTGTACAAGTGATCCTTTTAAATTACATGTGTGAAATGTTCCTTTACCAGGGGTTAAAAGTATGGTTAGGAAGACGATAACCTGGGGTTAAGCACAGTGTGAAAAGCCCTTTTTATATAATTTTTTTCCTAATAATAATTTCTGGTTAGAAATGACATCAGAAGTGAAAAACGTTTGTCAATTTTACTTTTACACACAAACTGACCACCAACCTCAACTTTCAGTCGCCAACTTTATTTTTGTAGCTCAACTATCACAGAATGGAACGCACAGGATTGTGGGGTATCAAAGGCAGTGAAGGATATGCTTAGGATACATCTATGTATCTTAGGAGACAGGAAGTGAAGCTAACTTTGAGTTCGGACGTGTCTTGATACTTTACTTGGAATGCATTCTCCGAAGGTGGCAATAGTTTCAGACGCAGCCTATGATTTGAAGTATCATTCATATCCATAGCACAAAACTGCAAAATTGTTAGATATATTAGTAATAATGCATCAAAGTTTAGCAAATATTACTTAAAAAATTAAAGGTTTAGTTCACACAAAAATGAAATTCTGTCATTAATTAATTACCCTCACGTCGCTCCAAACCCGTAAGACCTTCGTTCATCTTCAGAATTAAGGTAAATATGAAGAATTATTAATATTAATAAAGTTGTTTTTTTGTTTTGTTTGTTCGCCAGTAAGGTTGAACCCCTGTAGTCACATGGACTATTTTAACGATGTCTTTACCTTTCTGGGCCTTGAAAGTGGTAATAATGTTGCTACCTATGGCTGGTTCAGAAACCTCTCAGATTTCATCAAAAATATCTAATTTGGTGTACCGAAGATAAACGAAGGTCTTACTGGTTTGGAACGACGTGAGGGTGAGTAATTAATGACAGAAATTTTATTTTTGGGTGAATTATCCTTTTAAGATGCAACACAAAGTAAACTCAGAATGAGAGTGAGGAATAAAAGCGTTCAGACAAAAAGAGAAAGAAACAACTCAAAAAATGTATAAAGATGTAAAAGAATGACTGTAATATCTTGCCCAGCAAGAGATCGTACAGTCTACACTGGTTTAATGCCGCTCAATCAACTCGTAATAAAATACAAAATGACCCATCATATTTTTGCCTTTCTAATATTAGAGAAAAGATTCTAGCTGGAGGTGTTCTGGAGAAGGAGAGATTATATGTTAGACATTCTCTACAGGAAACCGAGGCAGTGGCTTCCTAAAAGACATGAAAAGGCAGAAAAAAGGAAAGAGCGAGGAGGAAGGAGAGCAGGTAGAATGTTGTAATGCCAGGGTGCAGTGCTGTGGCCCCAGGCTCTTCATATCTTTTACATTTCTAATTAAAAGAGATAAAGAGTGAAGGAGTCATCAATCCTACAGTGATTTCCCTGTTAAGGTTTTAGAGGCAGCCGTAAAGCAGGCAGCCCGGCTCCATTGATTTTATAATTATCTCCCGTCATGCTGCTAGGGGAGTGAGTGTGGAGAAGAAGAAAAAAACATGGGAGAGCTAGAGAGGTAGTGGCATAGGAAAAGCAACAGAGGAAAAAATGGGGTGAAGGTCAGCAAAAAGTTGTTAAAAACCAAGAGAGGATAACAGGGGGGCAATGGTCCGATTCTACACAAGTATCTTTACAGGTAAATCAAAAGTCTGCATAGTGCATCCATAATCTAACGTACCTGTAGGACAATATTATTAATATATTAAATATTAATTTGAACTGTAATTGTTACAATAATGTTTTGTTAATTTATTAACCTCAGTTAATGCATTAGTTATTGTGAATTAACAATGAACAACACGTCTACAGCATCTATTCATCTTGGTTAGGGATGCAGTGATATTACAGTTCTAGCCAATAATTATTTTCATGTTATGGTTAACCGATAACTGTCAGATTTTAAAATTCTATACTATTTTGCCTATACAATTAAATAAATGAATAAATCAAGTCAGCATTGCAACACTGCAATGTATAGAAAATTGTTGTTTTTTATGCTAAAAGTTACATTTAAGTGTTATTAAAATAGTTCTTAAAAATTAACTTTATGTGAGCATTAGATGACAGCAAATGTATCTAAATGTAAAAATTGGGGAAATGAGCATGAACAAGTAAATATCCAACACAGATACAAGTGAAACTCGAAAAATTAGACTATCGTGCAAAAGTTATAATTTTGATGATTATGGCTTACAGCTTATGAAAGCTCCAAATTCAAAATCTCAGAAAATTTGAATATTACATAAAATCAATAAAAAAGGATTTTAAATACAGAAATGTCAGCCCTCTGAAAAGTATTATCATGCATATGTATATATATACTAAATATATTAGTTTCACCTTTTAATTTGAATTACTGAAATACATAAACTTTTGCACGATATTCAAATTTTTCGAGTTTCACCTGTAAATAAAAAAAACCTCTATTATCATCCAAAATGGTACAGATAAACTGTGTCCCTGATCTAGGTTAATGTTAATTTCTGCATATACCAATACATTTTACCATTTCAACAAGTTGTATAAATTAGGTAATGTATAGTGAACAAACATGACTTAACAATGAAAAATAGTGTTTTTATAAATTAATATTAACCTACAGTAATAAATGCTTTAAAACATTTTGTTTACCTGATGCAAATAATGTTTAAGGAATTAACCTTATTGTGAAGAGTTGAGTAGAGCACATGGACATACAACAAACATTACATTAATATTTTTTTTTTAATGAAACCCATCCCACATCCTGAACAAAATGACATAACCTAAAAACAAGTTAGATAAGTGAAAGTAGGAATAACTACATAAAATGCAAACAATAAATCAAATTCTCTGATTGTATTGCCCTGAAATGACTTGACTTCTGAAAGACAATGTCTCTTAAACATTACTGAAACTCATTGATGTGGACAACCATTACTTAGGACTAACCTTAACATGTTCCCTGCCATAAACAGGTTTACGGTTGTTGTATAGTGGCTAACAGGAAAACTGTTTTTGATGTCAAAGGTTTTTGAATCTACTGGGTGATCAAACTGAGCTTTCAGGTGAAGTGTATCATGAAATACAATCTCAGATACATTAAGAGTCTCTAGAGTACAGTGACCAGTGCACAATACAAATACAGTAGAATGATGAATACAAAGTGACTGCTGTTTCAGTGAGGTGTAATGGTAACATCACTTTTAGAGTCAATACAGATTATGACATGTTGTATAAAAAGCAAATAACATATAGGTGCTATTTAAACTTCACCCTACAGTAAACGGCAAGAACAAATCAACCAAAAAGAAGTTCTGCGAGTACAGTGAGCTCAACCGGAAAATGGTTCAAACATTAAAAAGAAAAAAAAAACATTTTAATGTATGATACCTTTTCATAATATTCCCCTTCATTATTTCACTTTTAAATATATGCATTAAAATACTCTTACTGTGAATAATTAAATTTTAATTTTTACCTCAGGTAATGAGCTTCACCAAAGTTTAAAGACGGCCAAATAATGTTCTCCACATGATTTAAGTACGGCCAAATAATGTTCTCCACATGATCAACCTGAAGCCATCACACATCCAACTGAATTAAACATGAGATTCCTGGAATTTAGTGAGGCACAATTTAAAGCATTTCAATTCATACCTTAAAATAAAAAAAAACCTTCTTACAGTACTGCAAAAAGTTTCTAATGTATCTCCAACCCAAAGAGGAAAATTAAGCAGTTAAGCTGTCTTAAGTACATTTTGCATACAAATAGTAATTTCATTCTTAATGTAAAACAGTGTTTCAATACAATGCAGGAAACTAAGATGAAGCACCAAATATAAATTTTGAGGAATTAAATGTAATAAATTCATTATAATAACTAACTGTTCCTAATACCCCCAGTCTCCATGCTCAAGTGGATTTCCTTCAAAGAAGATCTTGCACACATGAATTTTACACGAGGATGACAGTACATTTCCTGAAAGGAATCAAAAGTGCCACTCTTTACTCTTACATCTAAACAGAAGGATCAGTCGCTAGTGTAGCCCACTGCACATAATCATTGTATGTGTAAACTTTCCCAGTCTTTCTTCAAACAAACAAAATTTCAAAATACTTCTACCACAAGACCGACAAAATGAAGAGCACCCGAACTAAATCTTACATTTAAAACCTAAAAAGATCTTGATGACATTGTGCTTTACATTATTGCTGATGCAGATTATTGATAATTGTTATATCCATACAAGCCTTATGACAGAACTTGAATAAAACACAAGAAAATCAAGACTGAAATAAACAACCCTAACACACACAGAAACACACACATTATTTCCCCTGCCTTAAATACAACCTTTCCCTCAATCTACTCGTCACAGACACTTTCTGCTTGTCCGTGCAAGTTACCGTAAAACTGCGTGCGACATAGAGAGGTCTAATAGCTTATGCATATTCTAAGTGCATATAAAGTGTAAAGCAAATTGCATATTTAAATACTCATGTCAATATAATGTAAAGCGCAAATGCTTCTAAACACAAAACTCGTAACACATGTTGCAATAGTGCAAAGCCATCCACGCTGCACTGGGCCTCCGGTCCTGCAGTTCTGCTTCTCACCACAGGGGACTCTCTGCCAGATCTCTGCATGACGACACACACAACAGGACAAGCGTGAGTTTGGGAAGAAATGGTGCATTTATAGATGGCAGAGGGTGAAAGAGATGGATAGAGAGGGAAACAGATGGAGGGGGGTGGAGGTGTAGAGTTAGGGAGAGAAAGAAAGAGGGTGAAGGAGAGAAGTGAGGGAGAAAGGGTTTTAATGATGCTGAAAATTGGCCGGTGAGCGCTGACTACCCTCTCAGTAAATCATTCCTACAGCTTCCTGTCAACTTATCTGTCCTCTTGTCCTCCCTTCACAGAACTCCCGCTATCCATTCTCTCACTCTCTTCTCCCTCACTAATTTTATGAGGTGGTATTCAAAACTTCCATCTCCTCACCATATTCGGACTGTCACCATAAATAAAGGCCTGCATTAGCGTGTGCGAGTGTGCAAAGACAGAAAAAGAGACAGACTGTGACAGGGAGATATAAAGCGAGACGTTGGGGAGAGAGAAGGGCCGAATGTTTTTTGCGACAGTGACATATTTACTCATGTGGGTTGTGTAAGAGTATATGTGAAAATCTATCTGAGCCTGTGTCTGCAGGTCATAGATAACGACAGTGTGACTGATGGGGTTTATAGACAGTGAATGTGTATTTGTGCGTGCTGTACCCGAGGGTAGCGTCTCTGTTGTCAGGCAGGAGAAGAGCTGTCTCCTCTCCAGAGCTGTGTCCTCCTGACAAAGCGGCCTCATACTCCTCCTCCTGTAAAACACAAGCAGTCAACATATGCTTGAATAGAGGCCCTATTCACTACAAGCCTGAAGAACAAGCACAACCAGATTTTTAGAACACCATAGTGTATTTCTATGAACTACTTCATACTGAGTTTGAAATATAAATATGAGATCATCTGTAGTGTTTTTTTTTTTTTTAACCTGAAAGCTAAGGTTTTTTTTTTTTTTTAGTCAGTGCCCAAAAATCTTTCCAAAAATTCAGATTGACAAAAATTTGGCGTCTGGCTTAAGGCATCTCTATGAACTCCAACACATTGAGCTTGAAATATTATTCTGCAATATTCTATAGTTTTATTTAATTTTTTTATTCTGAGCCTAGGTTGATTTTCATTCTCTGTTGAGTCTTTGCTTGATGTGCATGTAAAAATTATTCATTTCGAAATGATTTTCCCATTCAGATTCTTAATCAAATCTGAGCATCCACCTTATTTCTCAACAAGTAAGATATTTTCTGTGAATATGCAAGACTTTCGATACATTTGTCGATATTAATTAAACCAGTGTTTCTAAATATGGTAATATTTATATCATATAAAGGACTGACACCAGAAGCCAGTCACATTTAGGTTAGAAATGGCTGTGCCTTCTTAAATGTAAAACATTAGGTGGATACAGATATTATTGAAGCTTTAGCCCTCTACTGTATCATAAAATTTCTATCATGAACTAAAAACTAACATTTTTTTGTAATTGCGCTATTTGGTAAAGTTCTAGAAAAAATGCATTGTAGAAAGATAAAATAAAAATACAGTTAAACAAAGTGAACAACTTGCAAGAGTTTGTTCACCATTCAGAGAATCCTAGCTTGTGATAATTCATTGCATTATTCATGTTTTATATCTGCAGTCTTTGAGACCCCAAGCACAGTAATTTTTTAAGTAATGCCTTTTTATAAAGGGTGTTCGAATCCTTCACTTCCTTAGCAGACACTTCCCAAACAGAACATGAGGGTTAAAGCATTCAGAAGATCTAATTTTACTCAGTGAAAACTTCTGTATCCAGAGAGTTGGTGGTTTTTTGGATGTCGGAAAAATGAATACTAGAATAACAATAAATTGTATACTTTAGCACCTTTCCAGAACACAACGTTGCTCGTAAAGTAATGCAAAAACTTTCAGCATCTTACATCTGTGAATAGCTTTAGTGCAAATTGTTAGCAAATAGCAAATTTTATAGCTTCTTTCTTTTGTCATTTTGTCACATCAGATTTGATGTGAAGAGGCCTTGAGGGTGAGATCACATCCAGCTAAACAAACAGTGAGCCAATTCTACCCTAAATGTTATGTAACCACAAAAATATCATATTTGGATATGCTCCAATGATTTAACGACCAACCCTCACCGACTCAGAGCTGTGAGTGTGTGTGTGAGCACTGGACTGGTGTGGACATGAGAGGGGTGCAGGTTGGCTGATGACCACCGTGTTCATCCTGGAGGGGTGTCTGGGAGAGGGTGGCGGGGTGGCCGGGAGCAGCAGGTCGGCCTGGGGCTGCTCACACAGACTGTAGTGCTTCAGAGGCCCAGAAGAGTGTGCGTCCTGCAAGGCCTCGGGGTTCTCATCCTCTGAATCTGACAGCAGTGGGCTTTCTGCTTGACCTGAAACCAGCAACGGCAGATGAGCTTTCACAAGTGTCCTAATAAGTGTCTGTGGCTGCCCAAATTTTTTTTACATTTTGATATTCATATCATAATTGTGTGAATGTAATAGAACTTACATTAAATATAAAAAATAATATTGTACCATATTCTTCATGTCAGCTACACATCTGAAATAAGCTAAAAATGTGATTCTGATTAAATTAAACAGAGCAAACAATATGACGAACCTTTACATGTAAACACGCTTAAGTCGACATTGCATTCATGCCACAGACGTCTGTAATTAGTTACAGAGCTTAATTGTTGCAAATGTAAATATAACATTTTTTACACTAAACAAATATAGATTTTTTTCTTTTATGGTTTTTTTTTTTCTTGTTTAGCACTACTGCTTTGTATGATTTTCCTGATTTGCAAAACTAAAACTGTTGTGTAATGCTTGTTGTTGTGACTTTTTTTTATGAGCATAAAGTCTGACTTTGAAGGTTGCACTGGCCAACAACCTGTTTGACTTTACTACTAGAAATTGTGTAATGCAAACCAATTAGCCTAGATTGTAATTGCTATTTGCCATTGTGCAAAAATGTTACATTTTTGTGCAGAATATGCCAAGTGTGAGCGGTCTTAAGGTAAAAGTTAATGAGTCTAAAATAAAGCAGTGTTATATTATGTAGTTTTGTAGTATGGCAGAGTTGTGTGCTTCCGGGAGGTGGGGTTGGTGTGCTGTGTTGTACGGTGGTGAAGTCTTGTCATTGTGCAGGGCTGTATAACGCAGTGTTGTGCAGTGGTGTGTGGCATTTTATGATGTGGCTGTCTGCCGCCTGGAGTTCTGTGGTATTGTTGTGAGAGGGCAATTAAGAAAGGAGACAGACTCACAATAGTGTCGTTGTGTAGTGATGTTTGTACAGAATTAAAGAAAGCACAGTGACTCACTGCTCTGCAGCAGGGTCGTCTCACTCCATTTAGAATCGCTCAGCACCTCCAGCCTTCTCTCCAGCTGACGGCTATACTCCATCACTTCCTGCACACACACACACACAGTTAACAAACCTTACATTGTATAGAATGAAATAATGTCACACTGTTATGTTTAAAATACCATACTGTCCGTCATCCTGACCCTAAATCAAGAGCGCACTCATTTTAAGTATACGTAGATTTGTATTTGCAATGTTGTTTTTTTGTTAATTCATTGTTACATCCATTTGCAGTTTTTTATTTTTTTTTATTTTTTAGCACAGCTATAGAGAGAACTTTTCAAGTCACCTTTTCAAGTAATACAGATTAATTATTTTGTTAAACCCCTACCAAAAATCTTTGTAAAACTGCTGTATGTTTAAAAATTTAGCTTAATATATTTTAAATATTCTGGGTAATTTTCAGTCTAATAAGGTCTGTGACACAGTAAGCCAGCAGTCAGCCATCAGTGAGCATCTGTCAGGCTAGTTTTTGCCGTGTGTTTTTACACGTCGGCGACAACACAGTTGACTTTCATTGCTGCTAGTTTTTTTATGTCGCCCTGGTGTGTTACGGCCTTAACAGAACGGAAAATGCATTTTCAGTAATGCATTTACAGTGAACGGCCAGTTGAAAAACAGATAGAGCAATAGAGTAAAAGCAAATAAACATTCAAGATATACAAATTTATGTTGAAGAATAAACATAACAACATTAGCCTACATATATAACTCTTTAAAAGTTTTATTCATATTTTAACCTTACATCATGACTAGCAAAAAATGTGAAGTTACTATCACTTGGTACCCCCACAGGGATACCATAAAGGAATGCCACATAACTGCATATATGCATGACCACACGCCTATGTTGATGTTCTGCAAACTCCATTCATGGCCACTGCATATGTAACATACTAACCAGATGTTCCTCAACCTAGAAAAGATCATTTAAAGTTTATAGCTCACATAAGATTTATTTACTTAAGAATTCATGCAAAGGCTACCAAAAATACAAGCTTCAGATTTCTGTTTAAATCCATCTGCCCACTCCCCTGCTCGGTTTCCAATCTAAGTGTTTACAATGTGGAATATTGCTTTAAACCAGGAGCCAAACACTGTCAGACACACAGAGAGCAATACATTCTCTTGAGAGACAGGTTGCATCTGGTGGTTAGGATTGGTACAACAGCATGTTTCTGTTATGCCTTCAGGCTCATGTGAATGAGAGAGTTGTTTACTGATAAACTGAAGACAACTTTGCTGAGACTGAGCAAAATTTTTCAACTTTTTGGTTGACCTGTGAGAACCCGACTTTAAAGATGGCTTTGATGAGAATATTTTTGGTTGACCTGTGAGAACCCGACTTTAAAGATGGCTTTGATGAGAATATTTTTGGTTGACATGTGAGAACCAGACTTTAAAGATGGCTTTGATGAGAATATGATAGCACCGGAGAATATGATAGAATATGATATTGAATAGAATATTGATAGCAATATGATGATCATGCCTGTATTTCTGTCTGCAGCTGCTCCTTCTCTTTCTGAGCCACTCTGAGACTGGCCTTCAGCTCCTGCAGCTCACGACGAGTCTCGCTTAACTGAACCTGAAAACACAAACACTATTAAGTACATGTATTTAAATATTTAGATTCATATTGAATTGCAAATGTAATTCATACCTTAATTTACATTATATAAATCTGTAAATGGCCTTGGTCATTCTAGGTCACTAGTCAAATGTAAGCAAATATGTGATATTGACCATGTTAACTCCTACAACGTGTGCTGTTAACACTGAAACAGATGGCACTAAAAATATTGACAAGAAAAACTTACTTGAAAACCTCTTTACAGTTGAGATAAGGCTACATGTCGTTGTTTCAAAGAAATGTGTAAAATAAATGTGTTATACCCGATTGCAGTCTTTCTCCCGTCCCAGCTCCACTACTGCTTTTTCTCTCTCCATCCTCGCCTCCTGCAACATCTCCTCCTTTTGCTGGATCTCATCATTAAGGTGTTCCAGGCGGACTTTGTCCATCTGACAGTTTATGCAGTCACCTCAATTAACGACAGTTTTAAAGTTGCCTTTGTGTTTTTAAAAATAATTTTTGCTACACGTACCTCAGTGTTCTGCTGTAGGGTCTCTCTCTCCTGTGCCCAGTTGGCTCTGCCCTCTCTCAGAGACAGGCTTGCATCGGCCAGCTGAAGTGTAAGCTGTGCGGCTTGCAGACGGGCCTGATGGAGCTCGGCGTGTGTGGTATCTCTCTGAGCGACCATGTCTCTCAGCTCCCCCCTCAGAGTCTCCACACAGCGTTCACTCATGTTCAGGCGCTCTTGAACACTCCGGAGTTCACTCAATGCCACTTCATTGGCTGCCTTATCAACAATGACACAGATACAATCGTGTCATGCTAAAAAGATGTTGTCAGTCTAGAGGCACATTTTAACATTGTCACATTTAACAGTTTTCTCATCATTTCATGCTGACTAAAACATGTGACCAATTAGAAAAAGATGGGAAGTTGTATACAGTTGATATTTAATACAAATAAATGCATACAAAGCACTTGCAAAAAATACACTACCATTCAAAATTTGGGGAACAGTAAGATTTTTTTCTTCTAGTTTTATTTAGCAAGAATGTTTTAAATTCAAAGTGACAGTAAAGACTATTTTGTTACAAAAACTTCCATTTCAAATAAATGCTTTTCTTTTGAACAGTCCATTAATCAAAAAATGTATAATGATTTCCACAAAAATATGAAGCATATTCAAGCGAAACAAATATTTTGTCAGAATGGCCTTCAAAGTAGAAAGACATGCTTTCTGCCCCCATATGGTGTATTTACAACATCTACCAGCAGGGAATATGCTAACCAGCCAAACCCCTTATTAATTACATGAACTTCATGGATAAATGATATCAAGTATCTGTTCTGAGACAATACACCCTGTGTACGAATATCCAATGTGAAAGCTGGGATGTGAAAACTGCTGGAGTGTTACCTCCTTCCTGTGAGCGCTGTTGAGTTTGTGTGTGAGGGTGGTGATGGTGTCTCGGAGCTGAAGAGCATGTGTATCTCTCTGGGCCAGTGAACTTCTCAGACTCTGAAACTCTGATGAAAGACTGTGCAGCTCTTTCTCTGTCTGTTCCATCTTTAACTAGTATAATACACAAAACAATGGCACAATAATGACCATGTGGTTGTGTTTATGCTTATTTGTGTACAAATGTTAGCTGAGAAACCTTCAGGTTCTCGTGTTCATCCTCATCTTCCTTCTTCTGAGCTGATGCTTTCTTGGCCCGTTCCCTCATCCTACGCAGAAACAGCACACAGGAGAACCAATGAAACCATGTGACCCTGTTCACAGCACTAAACCGACCTCTAGAAGGTGTCTAATTTCTTGTATATAATCCAATCACATCAATGACATTTGGAGGAAGTCAAAGATGCATATGACCACAATATATGAAACAATTATTTCCTGATGTGTCCCAGAGAACACAGGAGAACTTACTTGCTTGTATAACGTTTACAAATGAAACAAGGATTTTAAACTTTTCAGAAGTACATCTTAAAACAACAACACAATTCAAGTCATCAACATGCAGTGACAATTGTATAGAATATGTGTGCAGCCTTTAGTCATTTGAAATCATGTGCAATGTGTATTCATGAAATCGAAGAAAATCTTAAGGCAATCAGATCAGAAGTGGTAATTTGAGATTAGTCAAGTAGAGATTAGTAGAGATTAGCTCATTAGTTGTATTGGAGATTAGTCAAATAGAGATTGGTAGAGGTTAGCACATCAGTTGTAAACAAACATACAACACAATCAATGTAGTCTGAATCACAAACAAATAACTCTTATTAGCTCTTATGTGTTACTTTTAGTAAATCATAAATAGTGGTGCACTGAAATGAAATTTTTTTTTGGTTTCGATAAAACGAAAATAAAGTTTTGGTAATTAAATTTAAGTAACTGGGACATTGAACTTGGTATGCTATACAGGGTGTCGTCACATTAAAGTTCTTCGGCAAATAGGTGCTTCTCGATTTTTCAGCAGAACAAAATTTACATATTGCTACTGTAGCATCATATTTGGTCACATTGAAGTTCGACTACACTGCTGACATAAACCTGTTGTAGCTTATCAACACTATTGTAGCTTAAATTTTTTGTATGAAATAGACACTGACACGGTTAAAACGCGTCATCGGAGAAGCGCAAACTGTACCAATGATTTTGGCCATCCAAAACTATATTGCCCGATACTGTTTTTTTTCTTTCTTTTCTTTCTTTCTTTTTTCACACTTTTCAGTGCATCGCTAATCAAAAACACATAGGCTACCAGTGTAGCCTGATTTCTGAAATAAGTGTCTCTTATGAGCTGATTCTTTCAATGAATACCTCCTCAAAAACACAGATTAACAATTTGAATTAGTCTCAAACGCTGCCCTGCATAATTTACAGCATCAACATAGAAGAAATTTCTTACATATGTAAAGCAAAATGTTCATTATGACTGAAATGCACCCAAATTAATTGGAATCGAATCTGTTACAAATGTGAAGGGCTGGGTATTGATTCAAAGATAATTCAAAGAGTAGAAAACACAAAGCCTCTCACCTTTCTAGGTCAGTCTCTCTCTCCAGTCCTCTCTGGGTCAGTACTTTAATGTCCTCTTCTAGCTCTCTGATTCGCTGCTCATTAGCTTCTTTTTGAGTTAGCAGAGCTCTCTTCTCCTCTGTCAGGGCCTCACCTAAATCCTCAACTTCCTAAAAGAGAGAGGTGTGATGGAAGTGAGCTATTTAAACTAAACTGTAGCACTAAAAATCGTTTAGCAGTTAGCTTTCCGCCATTGTGTGTGAACATATACACCACAGTAAAGACAAAATATACACAAAACCATGACCCAGGGCTGACCACACAGGCTGATGGAATGAGTGTTTACACTACCTTCTGCTTCTTCTTCATCTCCTCTACTTTCTCTATATATTCTCTCACTTCCTCCTTCAGCTCGCCGATCTTCCTTTCCAGCTCCTTGCGGCTCTGATCCCAGGAGCTTCTGTCTCTCTCTCTCCTGCCTTTCTCCCGCTCCACGTTCTGGTCTGCTGCTTCAAGAGCCTGGAGCAGCTCAGCACGCTCCTTCAAACACTCCTGCAGACGTCTCTGTTTGGAAGAATGACAGAGAAAGATACAGATATTAATAAAAAATACAAATGAAGAAAACCTAGTTTTAAATGAGGTCTTTCTATCGATTCAAATGTTTAATTATTTACCTTATATGGTAGTGAAGACATGGCATTATTGTAGCAGACCAAGTAAATCAAATAAATTATATAATAAATCATTTAATGTAATTATTTGGGCTGGGTATCAGCAAGGGCCTCACGATTCGATACATATCGCGATACATGTGTCACGATACGATATATTGCAATACAATATGCATTGCAATAAATAAATAAAAATAAAGTTGAAAATACAAATGGGTACCGAAACCGGGCACCGATATGGAACCGGTACCTAAGTAACCGGTATGTAACCGGACTGAATAAAAACGCAGATTTCGGTGCCTTGTTTCGGTGCCACTTAAATGCCTCAGCTGTCTGTTGAAATATTAGCCCTCTGGTTCTCCGAAACGGGCGTAAGAAGCATCATCACCACATGTGATCGCTAGTTAACCCTTTGACGCGTACGATCATTCACACCGTTGTGATTAGAACGTTCAGATCGCGTGATCAACTTCTGACGGACGCTCTCAGCCCTGTCATGTTATATCACAACTATTCAGTGTTTTCAACCACATAAGGTTTATTTTAGGTTTCAGACATTTAAATACACATAAGTACTAGCAAAACAACATTTATAGTTTGTAAAATACACGCTGATGTCTATGGAGTGGTAATTATAATCCTTTCAATTATAAATTGATGACGTGTTTAGATCTGTTCTTCTCACACTTCACCAGCCACTTTAATGTATTTCGGGAGAAGTGGATGAATTGACGTGTTGTAGGCCTAAATCTGACATATACAAGTCTCTGAACTGCAGTGCGCACTAACATGGCACCCATTGTCCGTTATAGATCAACTAACATGAATCATGATCATTGTAAAGGTTTCTTAAATGACAAAACACATTCACTTATGTATTTAAGAATAAAAATATCAGCCAAGGAATGACTGACTGACTGACATATAACGCAACCAATCACTGTCCGTTTTGTTCTGCATCATGTTTAGTGTGAAAATAGGGTTGCCAACCATTCCGTATAATACGGAATCGTCCCGTATTTGACACATAAAAGTCTTGTTCCGTATTGAACTGATACGGAACGCACTTTGTACCATATTTTTGAGAATCAATTCAGTGCAAATCCATGACTAGGCTATGATAAGAATAAAAACCCGACGGTGCGGTAGATACTAATTTCTCCCCCTGTTTGTCTATGATCAGATGCGTAGCGTTTTTAACATCTTGGAACATCATCAGGGAATGCCCTTTTAATTGGTCGTTAGTCATTGTGAGTCACGTATCGTAGCAACGATGACGACAAGTGACAACAGCGGGAAATGTAGCAGCCGGTGAAAAAGAAAAGAGCACAAAAATATAGAGTTGCATACATACAGGTGTTGTATTGCTTGAATGCAGTATTTGAGTGCAATATTTTATATTTTCTTTATTATCTGTTTTTTTTTTAAGTATTATTGTTTTGCACTGGAAAGAACATTCTAGAAGTCTAATTCTATTGAATAAGTTTTCAAAAGGCTGCAGAAAACTGTTGTTTATTTTTCTTCAAATGCAGTCTAAGCCGATGAGTTTTGAATGTTATGTTGTAGCCTATTTGTTTAAGTTAAAAATAAAACGTATTATAAACTAAACAAATCCATGGTTCATTGTTGGCAAAATGATCATGATAGCCTTTATATATCTATGTGGTTCAGTCTTGTATTTTGATTAGGCCTACTTTGCCATTCTATAAATATATAGGCCAAATAAGATGTATTATAATATGCTATAATGTATGATAGCATACAAAATTCACCAGAAGTCATAATTTCAGGGGTTATTTTGCAAAATGTTCTTCCGTGGGGGCATGTCACCCCAAACACCCCAAGAATAGAGCCTAGAACCTCACGAAAAGAACCTCACGTACTTTTGAAAATCCAGCCTTAAGTTGATTCTGATGAGCGCTCATTGTCCCAGTTGTAAATTACGGCGTTCTTCCACGATGGGTTTCAAGTCACGGTATTTAAGGTGATGCGTTCTAAAATAAAGCTCACCTTGTGCAGGACATGTAATAAGTCAGGAGGGGTGTCGTATTTAGCCAGAGAAGGCAAAAAAAATGAAAAGACTTGCTGAAATTAAAAGCTGGTTTGTAGCATAATGAATACAGACTACTTTACTGTAGTGTTATTTAGTGTTCAATTATTGTAATTGTTAGGTGGCTTAGGTTTTATTGTGAATTTATGTAAATTTGTTGTGTTTTGTATTTAGACTACTTATATTTATATATTTACTCTACCATTTCAATATATTCAATTTTAAGATATTTTTATTTGATCTTTTTCAATAAAAAAGCCGTTATTTAATGTCATTCACCATAGTTTTGAGGCTCTCTTTTTTTAAGTATCAGTTCAGGCACCGTTTAGGCACGGTACCGTTTTAAAAGTATTTGAACCCTAGTGTGGTATGTGTATCACATTATATTGATATTGTTTTTTTTAAGTATCGATAGTAGAGGTTGGAATATAATTTTTTTTTAAAGAAATCGAAAATTTCGAAATTATCAATTTTTGCATAGCCCTAGTAATTATTAAGCTATGTAATTTAAATAATTATCTTAAATGTCTTCTTTACATATGCTATATCAGTAACAAAACCGCATTACTGACTTGGTTGGAAAGCTCTAAGCTGTTCATGTGATTCTCAAACCACACAATAAAACTCCACATTGTGGAAATGTTAAAAGGAGACTTTGTCTGAGGTCTGCAGTCTTCTATGGATTAAAGTATCAATACACTGGGACATCTATTCTATTTTTACCCTTTCTTGGACAAACAACAGTGCATCTCAGAGCTGTCCAAAAGTATGAGAAATCCCTTTTATTGTAGTAGTGTATGCTTACTGTAGTTTTGAATTGCTGTATACCTTTCTGACTTGCTAAAATAAATAACGAAATATATTATAACCTGGAAGTTAATCAAAAATACCGCGAAATGGTGCATTAATTAAATAAGCCTTTTTTCACTGTGCTTAAAACTTGAGATCATTCAGGCTGCATGCTTACAATCACACCCTTGTAACAGATTTGAAGCGCACACACACACACAGAGAGAGAAAGAGAGAGATTGGAAATCGCACTGCGCACACACACAAAAACATTCAGGAGCACAGAAACTTATCAATGCTGCCCTGTTACTTTTATTGATAAAATAGCCTCGACGCGGAATCATTTCTCAGCAACAAGGGAGTAACACCAAATGCACAGCTTCATTATTAGTAGAAGGATGCTGCACAGACACAGGCAATTCACACGCGCATCTCTCTCTGTCTTGATAATTAAGTAAAATGCATGCTATAATTCATTCATGTGTATTCATTCATTCATTCAAATGTAATCTTACCGCACTGCTTTATCTCTTTGTCCGATTTAAAGTGGGCAGAATGCCAGATCTAATGAGCCATAACTGACCAAATGAACCATTATTTTTACCTTTCTGGTCATATATTGTGCTGCAAACATCAATAACTTGTTAATGTTGGCAAATGGCCATATAAGCAGGATAATCCACGGCTAGCTGTGTATTAAACAATTGGAATGCACTCTGCTGAATCCACGTGTTGTGTGGTTCTTTGCCTCCACATCATGCATTAAAATCGCTAGCACAGCTAGCCGTGGATTATCCCTTACATACGTATATCATGCATACGGAGAGAATGCTACAGCACTAGGCAACTGCCTATACTAGGATCTGGCATTGTCTTATTGTGAAACATAATTTGTGTAATGATGGACTGAATTACAGTCTTCACATATTCTTTGAGTTCATCTGACCTGCAGTAGCTGGGCTCTGGGGATGACCAGCAACATGTCTTCGCCCACTTCCTCTCCTTGGCCCTCCTCCTCCAGAGTCATCAGCTCCTCCATGGGCTTCGGGGCTGAGAAGGTAAAGGCAGTGCTGCGAGAACAAGCCTCTCCCTTTCCATCCACATACACAAACTGGTACTGCTGAGCACTAGGCCCTGGTAGGTAGGAAGCTGAAGAGAGTAGAGAAAAAGGATGCTGTGAAAGGCCAAACACAGGCCAAAAAAACTATAAACAAAACAATTGTCGTGTGGTCTCAGATTATTAATATAGGCAAATTGTATTTGAATATTTCCTGAAGTTTGGAGATTTCATACTCAATCATATGAAGCCAGGGCCACTGGTGATGACCTCATCTGGATTCTCCTAAACGCATTCTGTCTCCATCACCAATATTCACCACAAAATACAATGCTGCCATTCTGCACTGTGCAAATCTCAGCCCAGATGATACCTTCACATGCGTTTGCAAAAACTCGGGTCTTACAGTTCACAGTTTTGGGGTCAGAAAGTTTTTTTTGTGAAAGAAATTAATACTTTTATTCAGCAAGGATACATTAAATTGATCAAAAGTGACAGCATAGATATTTACGATGTTACAGAAGATTTCTATTTAAAATAAGTCCTTTTCTTTTGAAAATACTATTCATCAAAGAGTCCTGAAAAAAAAATCACGGGTTTAAATAATTTAAGCAGCTGTTTTCAACATTATGATCAGCAATGTTACTTGAGCACCAAAGCAGAAATACATTGCACTTTAAAATATATAAAAATGCTAAACATTTTCTTTGAATTGTAATATTTCACAATATTATTGGTTTTACTTTATTTTTGAATTAATAATGCAGCCTTTGTTAGCATAAAAGACTAACATTTTTTGAACCAACCTCAAACTTTTGAATGGTAGTGTAAATTTAAAAGAGCAATATATAGCGCGCCCACACCCTGCAGTTTAATTACTACGGATGTGCTTTTCAGAAATAAGCTAGTCATTAAGTTGTCTCAAAGATTAGTTAACCACTTGGTTATAAGGAAGCCCTGAATAAATAGGGCCCACTAGACACTGATCAGACATGTTTCTTAGTTTGATTATCGTTCACACACGATAGACAATAATTTAAAGGGCTGTCACAGGGTTTTAACATGCTTATGATAATGCACGCTACAGCACAGCATAGTAAAATCTTTTAAAAATAAATTGCATCTCTAAATTCATTATTTTTAAAGCATTGCCAAAATAAGCATTTTAGGTTTATTGTTTAAAAAAAATTGTAGAGAAGCAAGTCAATCTAGGGTAATTTGGGAGCATCCCACCCCTCCCTAATAATAATTAACTACAGGCGAAATCCTTTGTGGCATTTTATCTATTTCACAGGTCATCTGAGGACAAACATTTGCTAATGTACTGAATTCATGAGCCCAGCAGTTGGGTGAATCAATTCAAGAAACTGTAATTAGCTTCTTTAAATGCCCCTTAAGCACACTATTCTTTATTCATACTGTATTAAGACCATCAGCTGACTTTCAAGAGGGCTTGAACACCAAAATCAATGCTTCAGAGACCTTGGAAATTAACGCAGCAGTTCACAGAGGTCCCCTCTTTGTAGCTGGATGGTGCTACTGCCCACACAAACGTATGGTAGTCCTTGATTGATGACCAGCCAACCTGAGGGTAAAAGAAAACAGACTTTAAGCAAAAGACCTGAAAAAAAGTGCTGAAAAGTCCTGGAGATAGCTCTCTCTTACTTTAAATAGTCCAATCCAGTCATTACTGGCCCATGTGTGCTGTGAGTTGATGGTGTAGTGGCAGTCCACTCTGCTCTGAGGGAAGTAGCAACTTCCGACATTGCGAAACTCCACCCCCCATGTCTTCTCCATGGCAACAGAATAGTGATGCACCTAGGTAGTTATTACAAATTAAAATGGAAACATTTAGTCTGAAACATTTAGTCTAAAACTATTTTTCTCATTCTCAAATAATATGCATGCAGTTTTATGGCATTACATGAAATATTAGTATTAAAAAAAGGCCAATGAACTGCAACAAAGTTGCAAAAAATGGTTAAAAAAACGTAATACATAATACATACAAAATACAATGTTCAATTTTATCCTAAAATCCTGATGTTAAGAAAAAAGACATGTTACTTATGTGCTTTGAAGAAGTACGGTAAAAGGCAATACAGTAATTCTATTGTCTAAAATATGCTATCTATATGTGTAATCTCTATCTATATGTATGCCTTTTCTGTCTCTATCCAAATTCACAAATATACATAACTTTAAAAGGAATTTTAAACAGGATTTAATTAGTCCACAGAAAATTGTATGGATATTATTATCGAGGCTTACTTAGGACAGTAGGGGAGAGGTGAATGTGTTGCGCAAGTGAAGAGGTACTGTTTATGTTAAACTAGATGCCTTTTCCTGCGGATGACTAATGAGGAGTGCAGAGACTCTCACCCCGGACACATCAGCTCTCAGAGAGCATTTGTGACAGGCTGTCAGGTGCCACAAATGCTGTGACTGACTGTGTGAACTGTATAGATTACATGTAATGACAGGTGGGCCCATCATTAGCAGCACCTTATAATAAACTACAAACTCCATATTTAGACTCTCCATGAACAGACCAAGGACGTTTTCTGACGTCATCTGTCTGATGTCAGAAACTTCCAGCTTAACTCCAGTGCTCAGTATCAAGCTTTATCTTAAAATATATACCAAGGATAATTTGATTCCTCATCATATGAGTCGTTTAAAATAAAATGTATGGTGAAATTAGTTTGGAAAAAAAACCACTAAAATAATTTTAATGTACTCTTAATATTACTTGACACGTGACACCTGATTGTTGTGGCATAATAATTGCTCACTTACGAAAATAAAATCGTTCTTTCTTTGCATTGCAAACAATCGTGCCAGGCTATTGCAAGCGAGGCCCAAAGTTAGAAACTATCTCAAGTTACTCGGTACTGCGTTACAACAAGAAGAAAAACAATGGATAAGCAGATCTGACACTTTGTTACAGCAGTTAAAAAAGAAAAACATGAGAGCCTTATAACATTGTTTATCGTCAATTCACATTCCATGGGATTGACTCAAATGGGATTGGATGTTATAAACATGGCACGCTTTGTCTTTAGCTGCGCGCTACTGAACATGAGGCAGTTTTTTTCTTTTTTTTTTTTTCCTTTGTGGAAAAACCGCAAACGTCGTTTAACAAAACTCACCCAATTTAGATGAGATAATCAGACCAATGTCCTCTTGAAAAACGATGTTCGGTCATATAGGAGAAAACATGTATGAGACTGATGACAAGTGTAACTTACACCGACACATTCGCCGAGATGAGCTGTGCCACGAACATCTCACAACAATAACAAAAACAGAAGCATGGGTGCTTTGGAGAGGCACGCTGCATTGTGGGTAATGAAGTTCTATCTCTGATTCTGAATCATGTCTCAGACACTCAAAAAAACTAAAATCCCCATCTGTAATGAGAATGCTTTGAAGGTCGATGCGAGAAGTCAAACGTCATGGTAACGGTACAGCGATTGAAGCTCTGAGTGGTTCACATTTCTCATCGGATTCATCGTCTTAGTTTCTATTGGTTAAATGTGTATGTCAATCAACTCTTGGCCAATGCGATACGTGTTCGTTAAACACGCATGGTGAAAAGCAACACGATTGCGCAATGAACTAGTCCGCCTCATTTCCGCGAATAGGCTCTTTCGAACAGTTCGTAATTTCGATTCAGTGATTCATTCATTTACGTCTCATCATAACTAAAAGGTGATATTCTTTGAAACAAACTCTGTCATGTATTTGTGTTAATAAAAGTGACATACAATCAAGTGAACATATTCGCAGTATGTTCTATTTGTAATAATTTTGCAAATAGGCTACTCTATTAATAATATATCGCCCATCAGTCAAATCTTTGGTTAACTTATAATGCTCGCACTGTCAGCTCACTCGTGGGTCTTTGCTTGCAACAAAATTAACATGTCAGAAAGCAGCTCTTGGTTCAGTGAGTCGGTTGACTCGAGAATCACTCAACCTGATTCGGTTCGTTTCAAACAAATCGTTCGGTCTGTTGTAACCACTTCAAACTATTAATTAAAAAGATCCGGTTCAGAAGAGCGATTCGAATGTGTCTGGTTTCCAAGAGACATGTTATATAATATCATAATATTCGCATAAATAATATAAAGCACCTGCGTGGGACATATTTCACTCACATGGTTGTCTGATGCCTGCAATGGCTTTTCAGGGTTATTCTGCTTTGATTCCTGCAGTCTCAATTGGCCGACACACATTCAGCTGGAGTAAACAGCACTCATCATTTGCTGACTAACAGAAACTTGAAACTAGAATGCTTGGCCAAGTTGACTGTGAAGCTGAAAGCAGATGCTAAATGCCTATCATTTTTCAATGATTCCTACTATAATTTGTCTCTCACACTAAGGTTAACTGGTAGCTCAGTTTGTGTAATAGAGGTGAAATAAATGTATTATATATTTAATGAATAGTTAATTGAGTTAGATATTTAGCATTTTAAAGAACCGAGGAGACACGTCTTTTCCAAAACATTAATTGTCTGATGTTCTCGTTTTGAACACAAGATGGCAGTGTACTCACTGCTCATTTACTCACATACATTTTAAAATAGAGTTTTGTAACATGTCACTATCTTTCAGATGTAAATCACAGACACTGATACACAAGTAAAACTCACTTTATTTTTCTATATAGCCTGAGTAATAGCTTGGATCAGCCAGGCATGTTATCTTTCATATTCGAGGCATTATTAAATGCATGAATAATTATATATTGCAGAAGAAGTTTCTATTGGAATTTGGCACATATAACACATAGATACTGAGCTGGTGTCATGGTGATATTATGAGGTCACAAGTCAAAGTGATACATTCTAAATGAAATGCTGACTAAGGATTTAGGGCTTAAGTGAATATTTCATTATTTTAATATCTTTACACTGTCCATTGCACTGCCTGCACATTTTGGAGTCAGCTTCAAAATTATCAAATGATTTAACCACTGATAAAATATCACCTTGAATGGACATGCTGTACACTTTACAGGTACTGGACTGATAATTTTGACTGAAAAGGAGATTGTTCTAGACACGATTGCATTTTGGGGGTGATTCCCCCCCCCCCCCCCACCCCTTGTATGAACGCCCCTCTCCCTCCCCCCACCCCTTGAACATTTGATGTGTGGTTAAGTGAGCTGGTGAACATTATACATATAGAGAGAAGACCTATTAAACCACCTGAGGAATATGATCACTTCATTCTGGCTTGTGCACTGTTTTGTATTTTTGTAAATGTATTTTAATTTGTTAATATCTCACGTATCACGTTTCCAACTATTTCTGTAAATTCTATTGTACCATAATGTTTTCAGCCCTTTTTTGGACCTCACAGTTGTTAGAGAGTGTTAGAAAACGAAATAAAGTTTGCATTGTCACTTTGATTGCATGTATAATGGCATTAGAACCAGTTTGCCCTGCAAGGAAAGTAGTCGTAGCCATGCACTGCAAACAAGATGGCCACCCTCAACCTGTAATTGCATGCAGGCAGTAAATGAGGCAGTCCAATAAAGGTGCTGAGATTGTTTTAACAGAGTGAGCTTGGCTGAAATGCATGGAAGGCTGCGTGAGAGGCTGGCAGGAAGGGGGGAAGGGCAGAGGCGTGTGATTGATGGCACACAGACAGTGTGTTACCGACCTTGCTTGATGACGAGTCTCCCTCAGGCCCATGACACTCCTAACCTCGCTCCTCCTCCCAGGCGCTCCATGTCATGCGTTTCTGAGGAGATCAATGAGAAGATCTGGTGCAGGCCAGACTTATGTTCGCCAGTCATTTTATCATCTCATTACTAACCTGGTCAGGGATTCCTCATGCTTGTTTTATAGATACTGCAAAACCTGAAGAATGACGACGGTTAAGTTTTTGTGGTAATTCGAATTGTTTTCTACATATCAGACCTTTGTAACCTGTATTAACATTAATCTACCATGTTTGATAGGTAGGCTACTATCAGCTGGCAAGTCAGTGAATATGTTTGGTGTACTCAATCAGAAAACCGAACAGAATTTATCGTAACGTTGATGCTTACAGTGCAAATCCATTACAATAATAATCATTATAATGGGTTCTGTTCAGCAAATGATCCAGAAAAAATGTGTCACAGTTCCACACAAAAATATTTAGCACACCTGTTTTTAACTTTGATAACAATAAATGTTTCTTAATCAGCATATTAGAATGATTTCTGAAGGATCATGTGACACTAAAGACGAGTAATAATGCTGAAAATTCAGTTTTGCCATTACAGCTATATTACATATATATTACACTTTAAAATATATTAAAATAGAAATTGAGTTTCTTAGGATTTTAAATTGTAAGAATATTTCACAATATTACTGTTTTTACTGTATTTTTCATCAAATAGCCTAAATGCAGCCCTGGTGAGTGTAAGAGACTTTTACATTAAAGAACATTTTAAACTCTAATCTCACAGACCCCAATTTTTAGAAAGATTTATTTCAGTGCTGTCTAATCAATTAATCACGATTAATCGCATCTAACATAAAAGTTTTTGTTTACACAATATATGCGTACATATTATTATACAGGTGAAACTCGAAAGATTTTAATATCGTGCAAAAGTTTGTGTATTTCAGTAATTCAAATTAAACGGTGAAACTATTTATATTTAGTATATATAACTATATACCTATGCATGATTATACTTTTCAGAGGGCCGATATTTCTGTATTTAAAACCCTTTTTTATTGATTTCATGTAATCTAATTTTCTGAGATTTTGAATTTGGGGTTTTCATAAGCTGTAAGCCATAATCATCAAAATTATAACTTTTGCACAATATTCTAATTTTTTGAGTTTCACTTGTATATATTACACTCACTTAAAGGATTATTAGGAACACCTGTTCAATTTCTCATTAATGCAATTATCTAATCAACCAATCACATGGCAGTTGCTTCAATGCATTTAGGGCTGTGGTCCTGGTCAAGACAATCTCCTGAACTCCAAACTGAATGTCAGAATGGGAAAGAAAGGTGATTTAAGCAATTTTGAGCGTGGCATGGTTGTTGGTGCCATGACAGGCCGGTCTGAGTATTTCACAATCTGCTCAATTACTGGGATTTTCACGCACAACCATTTCTAGGGTTTACAAAGAATGGTGTGAAAAGGGAAAAACATCCAGTATGCGGCAGTCCTGTGGGCGAAAATGCCTTGTTGATGCTAGAGGTCAGAGGAGAATGGGCCGACTGATTCAAGCTGATAGAAGAGCAACTTTGACTGAAATAGCCACTCGTTACAACCGAGGTATGCAGCAAAGCATTTGTGAAGCCACAACACAAACAAACAATAAGGCGGATGGGCTACAACAGCAGAAGACCCCACCGGGTACCACTCATCTCCACTACAAATAGGAAAAAGAGGCTACAATTTGCAAGAGCTCACCAAAATTGGACCGTTGAAGACTGGAAAAATGTTGCCTGGTCTGATGAGTCTCGATTTCTGTTGAGACATTCAGATGGTAGAGTCAGAATTTGGCGTAAACAGAATGAGAACATGGATCCATCATGCCTTGTTACCACTGTGCAGGCTGCTGGTGGTGTAGTGGTGTGGGGGATGTTTTCTTGACACACTTTAGGCCCCTTAGTGCCAATTGGGCATTGTTTAAATGCCACGGCCTACCTGAGCATTGTTTCTGACCATGTCCATCCCTTTATGGCCACCATGTACCCATCCTCTGATGGCTACTTCCAGCAGGATAATGTCACAAAGCTCGAATCATTTCAAATTGGTTTCATGAACATGACAATGAGTTCACTGTACTAAAATGGCCCCCACAGTCACCAGATCTCAACCCAATAGAGCATCTTTGGGATGTGGTGGAACGGGAGCTTCGTGCCCTGGATGTGCATCCCACAAATCTCCATCAACTGCAAGATGCTATCCTATCAATATGGGCCAACATTTCTAAAGAATGCTTTCAGCACCTTGTTGAATCAATGCCACGTAGAATTAAGGCAGTTCTGAAGGCGAAAGGGGGTCAAACACTGTTTTAGTATGGTGTTCCTAATAATCCTTTAGGTGAGTGTATACATATACACACGCACATATTATGAGTGAACAAAAACCTTTATATTAGATGCAATTAATCAATTTGACAGATCTTATTTATTTATTTTTGCAAAAATTAATTTGACACAACAATCATATTGGATGACTAATGTTATAATGGTGTTCTGCTGTAAAAATTATTTTATTGATTGCAAATTAGCCATGCATAACAAAATATAGCTTATGAACCATGTTTCACAGAAAGAGAAGTGACATCGTTTGTCTTGTGTGACAGATTACAGCGTCTGAATGAGTGCAGTGAATGCAGATGCATGCAGTAGCTTGCATTTGGTTGCAACATTATGAGCTGACAACGGGCTTCTTGGGGTAGGTGTAAACGTCAGTAACAAACACCCACCACACCCTGAACATATAGTCCTTCCTGTTGGATAGAGAGCATGTGGATACTACTGATGAAAAACAAAGAAAAAATGCTGTCTACAATGAATTATAGAAGGGCAGGGAGAAGAGAGGTATCTAAAGTGAATTATAGAAGGGCAGGGAGAAGTGAGGTAAAGTAAAATCTTAAAGTCAATCAAAGACCCCAGAAGGGTAAAAGACAAAGAGAGATGGAAGTAAGTAAGTGACAGAGATGAAGGGACGGGGAGAGATAGAGAGAGAGAGCTGGTGTGCCAGAGAGAAAAGGAGAAACATGAAGGGGGGCAGCAGTATTTAGTATGCACAGCCAAGCTGCCCCATCTGCTTAGCACAGCAGTCCCCATCGTATAACTGTCTGTAGGCCATGGGCCGCATAAAGAATGTCTCCAATTTGATGTAATTCCGCAAAATTAATGACAGCTTTACCCGGGATGGGTCGTGAGGGAATGATTAGAGTTTGATCATCCATCTGATCGGTGGCCATGCCTGGCCCAAGCAGCACGTTGACGCATACTGGGTACACCCTCGCCAGGGACCCGCACGCACAGACCCACTGACAAACATGCACAAAGCCGATGCCAAACTGGCAGGCTTTAGCCTCTCATTCGGCTCCTTTAAATGAGGTTTTCAAACATACTTCCGAACAAACACACTGTTATGGCAGGAGGAATATCTCTTGTGTGCAGTGGCTGGGCTGACCTCAGTTTTAATGCTGCTCCAGGCAGACCTGCGCTGTATTTCAAAGCAAAGGGGTCCAACCGGCATCTAATTTACTGAAGTCTGAGGTCGCATTGTGGTATTTTACAAGAGAGCTTTACTGTGGCCATGATTGGAATTGGGTATGAGTTTAAGAGAGATGGGGGCGGATTGGGAATTGCAGAGGGGATTGATCCAGGCAATGGATAGAGGGAGTTAATTCTTGGATGTGTGATTTTCCTCCTTCCCTTTCGTTCCTGATCCTACCCATCCCCCCCACACTCTCTCTCTCTCTCTCTCTCTCTTCCAGGGACCCTACCTTTACAAGCGAGCAGGGGCATTCCGTTTACTAGAGGGCCTGGTGCATCTCTCTGTGCTGGGGACATTAAAGGGGAAGCCGGAGTGTTATCAGTGCAGAGTGCAGGGCTTTAGATCAAGGTCTGTCGTCTGGCTCACACTGCTCTTCTGGGTTTGTGCTGTTGTGTGGTGTACTCACTGGGTAATTTAAGTGAGCCCACAGATAAACAAGTGATTGATTACAGTTGTGTGTAAAGGACTAGCTGCCATGGTGGTTGGAGAGATGGCACAGATTGCACTGCTACAGACAACCATTGCTAATGCCCTATGCTTGAACACCAACTGTTGAGCAAACTAAATGCCTCAAAAGTGATGGCAGTAAGAGTGTAAGCAATTTACTTTGAAAATGTAATGGTGGCTTTTGTTCTTGGCATATAATTGCTGAATGGAAAAGGTTTTTCACGGGATGGAACACAGCAAAATTAATTTCCCATCTGACAAAGACTCTGGGTTTCAACCAAGCTGGAAAAGCATGACTGCCAGGTACCTGCATTAAAGGCAGAGTGCCAATGCACTTTTAAGTGATGGCTCCGGTGCAGATTTCTGGGCAGATTTTCCTAACAGCGTTTTGATTTTGTCCGAAGCGCTGTCCAGAAAAATAATTGCTTGTGAAAGAAACGAAGATCGACAAAATGAGGATAAGAGAATTTTTTGCATGTGGTTGGATAGAATTGATTCGCACAAGCTCATTAGAAAAATACACAGTGTTCTGTTTGCTTTAATGACTTTATCATGTTTTCGAAATATGTCTTTTTTACTCCTGTTTTTATGTCATTATATTTGGCTTGATTTGTGTTCTCTCTGTACGCTTTTTTCTGTATATATTTGCATTCAGTAGTTGCCATTTACCCCTTGAATCATTTTACCCATGCACCCACCCTCCATACCCTTCTTTCTTTCTCTCTCTCGCTCTCTCTTTCTTTCAGGTCCTTTCTCCACCTCGACTTTTTTATATTTTTGGCTGAGCTGGAGACCTTTCTCTGTGCTGTGACCTTTAGGTTTTAAATGAAGCCCCTCTGCGGCTTGTCTCTCTTCATAGACCGCCAGTTACGAGCCTTGGGAGGACCGCAAAAAAATAACGATTCAGATGAAATGGCCCCTTTAAAAAGCTCTTCCAAATTCCTTTTACATTTTCCCTCCCTGTCCTACTGCCTTCCCCTTTTTTTCTGTCCGCATTAATATTCACACTAATGAGGAACATCCTAAAAAGCAAGCTTTGGAAAATCTCAGCCAGACAAAACAGGCCTTAAATAAGTATTTGTACACATAAATAAGCAACTATACATACACGCAACATGCAGGCATGGTAAAGTGAAACATACTAATACAGTGAATGCTCATTAATGATGGATTTGAAACACATGTCAAATGATTTATAGGAATTTGGATAGCCTGACTTATTATGTTTCCCAAAGATGTGACTGTTCTTTCCCTATTTAATCACCCTTTTTAGTTGCCCTCTATAAGGGTCAATCATTGAGGCTTTATTTTAAATGCATACATTGGCAAAATGGAAAATATTCCTTTTATCCAAGACATGGGCTGTGTTTGGAATAACATGGAAGCAGTTTGAGCCTCCTGCTTTAAGTTCTGTGTACTGCTAACTATTCATCATGTATCGTAATACAGATCTGAAACATCTAAAACAGATTGAACTGTTTTATTTTTATTGTATATTATTTGTGCTATATTCTTTTATATAAAAATGTATTATTTATATAATATTAAATATATTTATAACATAGTATTTTTTCTTTTTTTTCAGTTTCTCTTGGTTATGACGATCTATGAGGCTGCTTTTCCTTTTAGACTTTTGCACAGAATTTGTTTGTTTACCGCAACTGCTACTAGGGGGTCTCGGACAGAGAAAAAGCAGCGTAAGCATTGCCGTGTTAATGCATTTGCATTTCTGATGTTAACAAACTGTATTTGTGGTATGGTGTGAGATGCCCCGCCAGTACAATATAATGTAAACACACCTAGATAATAGAACCAGAGTGTGAGCACATTTCTTACATCAAAAAATGGATATTATTTATTGTATTAATTAACAGTCTTATTCATTTTAAAGATTAAGCTAAGTGAAAGATAAAGTTAGCTAAAGATTAACTTAGAGAAGTGAAATGAGCATGCACATTATCAATTAAATATCCAATTTCAACAGATACCGATATTAAATCTCCGATGCCGATATTTAAATCTCTAATATCGGCTGACAACCATGGTATAACTGATATAGTGCATTATACTTCATATTTTTCTGTCTTTGGAAAAGTGGAAGTTTAGAAGCATTTCAGTTAGGGACATTTCACTGCTAACAGAACGATGCATTATTAATTCTGCTATTCACAAAGCAATCATTGTGAGTATGAACAGCACTCCTGTCCGTTACGGCATTAAGACCAACAAGTACTTGTCTAGTTATCAAGGAAAATGAGAGCAATTAGGTACGAGAGCAAGCATGGAGGCCAAACACATTTGTGAATGCCTTGGGTGAACTCCAGGATTCAGTTTTACACCAGACAGTGATCAGTGGGGTTCCTAATGGGAGCCAGGTAATTAGCAGGGCACAATTACAGATCTGCTTGATGTACTGAGTGAACACACACATAGCTGCTTGCAATGTTTGTGTGGCTAAATACAAACAAACAAGCTTGTTTCTCACACATGCACACCTGTGTTATCCAGGTTAAGTTGATTCTCCAAGTAATGACTTTCAACATATCCCACATGTTTAAATGTACATCAAGGACATGAAACTGATTAAATAACTGAACTGCAGTTCCATGCACTGTTAACTGTTGCTGGTCAGCAACAAAGCAATGGCCACCATGTACAGCATCAGGGTTGAGAGTTGTGCTCTGGAAATCATTAAAACTCCACTTTACTGCATTAGGAAGATTGTTGGATTTGAGCACTTTAGAAGCACACATTTTCCGTTTTCAGATTCCTTCTCGTAAAATTCCCACCACCTCTCTAGACATCCAGAACGGAAAAAAGAGTGATGGAAAATTTCAGGGAGTTTGAGCCTAGGAAAGAGATGAAAACAGAAAGGTGTTGATTCTGCAATTACAAAACGTTAATAAAAAAAAAGAACAACCCTGCAGGGTTTTGAAAGCATTTACTAAATTTACACTGAGAGCATTAGCATCATGCTAAAGCTAAATGTACTCATAGACCTAGACTAATAAAGGAGCCTTGGGTAAAATAAAGATGGATGGATGGATGGATGGATGGATGGATGGATTGGAAGAGTCGTATGGAAAATGAGTGTGACGACTTCATTCCTCTGTAAAACCTCACTGTATGATTTGTGGTTATGATGAGTTAAGGAAGCATTCTACACTGATGTCCTCAAACAGTCACTGTGGCAAAGAAGGGATGGAGTTGAGAAGAGAAGAGAGGAGCATTAACATTCTTGTAACATTATTGTAGCTCAAGCAGTAGAGCATGGTGCTAGCAACGAAAAGGTTATGGGTTCTATTTCCAGGGAATGAACGAATGAAATGTGAGTCATTTTGGAAATGTAAAATGTAAAAAAGGTAGTAGATAAGTAGGAAGGTATGTATGCAGAGAGAAATGAATGTGAGTGAAAGAATGAGTGAAAAGACTTTATTGCGGGTAAATCTAACACTGCTTCTGCAGTGCCATGACTGTTGGAATTCAGCATAGTGATATAATATAAACAAATATATGAGGACATCTGCATTCATAAAAATTTGGAGCGAAAAAAAAGAAGAAAAAAAGCACCAACTTGTGTGCGTGCATGATTTGTAGCAGAAAAGGAAATTCTCCAGCGGCATTCAGTAAGGCACTGCCAACACATAAACAATACCTCACCAATTCAGGAAGAAATGTTGGTTCCACCGACACATAAAAAGAGCAGTTTGCCATGGAGACATAAACAGTGAGCACATAAAAATTTAGCCACATAAACTCTGCACTTAATGTCTGTCATGTTTACGGTGAAATCGGACATTTCATCAAATTCATTGTCACAATTTAAAGAGTGTCCAAATGAATGCCACATTTGGGTAATCTGTGTTTTTTGATGATGTTCTACTGGTGAAGAATGCTTAAATGCACAATTAAAAACAAACACCAGTCGATATGACTTACAATAACTGAAAAGAATTATAGTGTTGAAACCATAATAGGACAAATTCATGGTTAGGTTTTTTGAGAACCTGTGAAGAATTTAATAGTATTGCAAATTAATTAAAATAATGCTGTTATGTATCAAATAATAAGACAGAAGAGATTCACTGATGATTAAAGCCAAGGATCGAGGATGATACTCAAGCCACTATTCCATATTCAGCAGCAAGTATTTCGGTACAAGTTTAAATCCCCTAAATATCACTATAAAACTATGTTGATTGAACTGTAAATCTCCCTGAAGAGTCCAATGAATGTAAAAGTGATTTATTTCAGCAAAATCAAAGTCAGTTTGACCAGGCGTCTAATTCATTTCTGTGATATTTCAGTGAAGCCATGTAATTCATGCAGAGCGAAGGACCCTCCTTTGAAGGCATTCCTTCGCTCTGAACACACCCCGCCATTGTCAAAGAGCTGCAGCCTGGCCACCTCACAGAATGTTCTAGTTCGGGTTCAGTGGAGCTCAGAGCCTGAGGGAACCAGGAGGACACCAATTCTCGCTCTTAAGCCTGCAATGCGGTGGCACTGCTCGTCACCGACAAATATACGCTTGCCCGGTGCCTTCTCTCAGATGCATATACAGACACGCTCACCCTCCCTCTCCTTATCACAGAAATAAGCATTTTTACAGAGTTTTAGCTATAAAAAGGCAGGAGCAGATAGGCCATAAATCTGGTCATAAAAATGTTAAGTTGTCAGAGGTGCCATCAGCCATCAATCGTGCGGTGGGAGGCTGGTGGAGGGGAAATCGGTGATAAAAAACAGCATTTTAGGGAAATTATGTCTAGTCTTCCATTTGCAAAGTGCTGCAGTCGTATCCCGCCTGAATCTTAATCACGGGCTCCGGTGCGGGCGGGTAGGAGAGAAGTGTGTGTGTGTGTGTGTGTGTGTGTGTGTGGTGCAGGAGACTCAGGGAGGCTGGGCCGGTGCCTGAGGTGGAGTTGGAGATGGGGGGAAAGAAATTATACAACTAGCATAAATCTGCTCTACAGTCTCCCAGCCCAACTCGCGCACACACACACACAGCTTCTCTCATCATCATCTCTCTATCTCTCACTTCATCGCATCTTTCCCTTCCTCTCTCACCTCATTTGCACTCTTCCTCCCCTTTTCTTTACTGGCTCTCCCTACATCTAATCTCTTTTTCATTTTCTCTATCTATCAGTTATTTTCATCTCCACTGTGATTCGTTTCCTTCCTTGTTCCATATGTTGGCTGTTTTGATGCCTCCCTGTTGCCTGTATTCCTGACTGGTGGATACAGATTGACATGTCTGAGTGAGATTTCTGTGTGTGTGTGTGTGTGTGTGTGTGTGTGTGTGTGTGTGTGTGTGTGTGTGTGTTTGAAGAATATTTCCTTTTAGGTACCATTTATTATGCATTCTGTCACAAGGTGGCATTTGTGATGGGGCTCGGGATTACATGTTCATTTATTGCCACTGAATTGTAACAGAATAGATAGATTGATAGATGCAAAGTAAAAAGCACTCGATTATTCCAGCGTTTCCTGTTCCTCATTGTTTTTCTCATCGCTAGCCTGTTAGGCAGAGCGCCACTCGCTGACTTGATGAATGCCTGAATTGTCAGATCTGCGGCGCCGTTTTTTAATTGAAGGTAATTTTGTTAATTAATTTGAAACGGCTCCAGAGTGCTTACAAGATGAGTGATGCCCCTTCAAAAAAGACACAAACATTAAAGACATATGAGACACATTCACGTTTTGCACCATTTCAACCATAAAAACATAAAGGCAAATAGGCCTACATTTTTGGGGTTGGCATAAGAAACAATGCTTGGGTTGGGATAAGAAGAGTACTAAAAACTCTCCAAAAAGTGATAGTAGGAATCTAAAATCAGTCAGTAATAGATTTTGAGAGGTACAACAGTAATACAAGACTATTTGCAAACAATTCAGGATCTCAGATCTCTTTTTGGTATTGTTTGTCATGAGTTCTTAGCATTCAGACATATTAATGTGACATATTGTATTTGCATACTGTGTAGCAGGGAAGCACACATTTTCGTCCTGTTTTATTTTCCTCAGTCAGATGAGACAAGTACTTGATGTCTCAGGTGTTGTGCTGCCACCTATAGTCTCACTATAGTACTGCAGGCTGAAATCAGTTGCCTGAATATTCTAAATGATCAATTATGAAAAACAGTTTTACTTCATTAAAACTGAACACATTCTTGCTGAAAGTAAATGTATTGTGAGCTATAATTTATTGGTACTGGTGCTTGTATTAGGCCAAAATACATTTATTAGATTTAATACATTCATTTGTCTTTGCATTAATAGTGTTTGTTTTTGAGGAGTAGTGATGTGAAAGAGTAGTCCCCGAAAGTGTCCCTTCACATACATCCTTTGTGCCACTATAGATTTAATCAAACTATACATTCATCAAATATAACTAATATCCATATCATCACCTCTAATCGATTAAATAATTATTATTTATGAGTTAATATATTCGCTTTATTAGCACATGGCTAGCACAAATAAGCAAACTGTAACAATAATCGACTGAATTGCTTAAAAAAACTAGTCAGAAACTTCTAAAACGTTTAAAAGAAATGAATGCAACAACATTTCTGACATAACTGTGGAGTAAAATAAAAGATTGTCAAACAGCTGACTTGTCAACATTGCTGCTGTAGAGCAATGGGACACCTCCCAACATTTACACAGTTTGAATGTCTGCTTTCTCTAACACACCGTGTTTGGGTCTTTGAGTTTCTGCTAGCAAGCTGATGAGTCCGTTCAGTTATGTTTGACTATAGGAAGACATACAAAATCTCTATTGCTGGGGGCCTTTCTAGAACAGGGTTGTTGAACCACTGCTGTGAAGGTTTTGGGGAAGGGCAGCGTGCTGCGATACTTCATTATGCCGCCAGAGGGCGGTGAAACATTCACAAAACACATGAACACATCAATTCTGTAGAATGCAGTTCCAGTGCAACTCTTTCAGTGTGTAGATCTACAGGAATGTACTTTTTTTTAGACGTATATTTTTCAGTTGTTAAATTGTATTTATTATTATTAATAGTGGTAGTAAAAGTAATAGTTGTGATAAAAGCAGAAGTTGTTGTAGTAGAAGGGGTGGTGGTAGTAATAATGATAATATAAAATATTTATTTCTTCTGTTTATGAGTCTTAAAGTTTTGAATTCCTAGCTGGACACCTAAATTTGTGAATGAAATGAGCCATGTTGCAAATGATACTCTTTTGTCTCTCAACTCTTTGAGACTATAAATGCATATATCCATGGTTCATGTCAACTTATAGGCCTTTAACAAGGTATTACTCCCAACATTTTTCATTTAAGAGTTTGTGTTAAATAAAAAGGACTTTGTCGAGGCCATCTTACTGTAGCCATCCCAAACCGCGGCCAAATTACAAACTGCCAAAGCATTTGAGATGTCTTTGACTTTCCAAAATAAGCCCGTAAGCTGCAGCTCAATGACTCTCAAATGTCACACTATAATTTTTCCAGCCATAAAATGTGAATGGATTTGTATTTCTTTTTAATGTTCAGGCAGTTTATCACTGATAATTATTAGAGGCAATAATGTAACAGTACATAGAAACTGTTAAGTTAACTCATCACGATGCCCTTTAAAATGCAAATGTCTGTGTTAAAAATATAAAGAGATTTATTGTGGCTTTATTTTCATTTTCAACCATGCTGTAAAAAGAAGAGGTAAGGAGAGTGAACAGCTCACTTTAGCTAGTGAAAGACTAGTTATGCAGTATGAAGAAATAAAGAATGTTTACCTCCATAAAACAAGATGATTTACACACACCATTTATTCACACTAAAATTTCTGACCAACATTTCAAGAGAATGATATGTTTTATGAGATTTATATGAGAGATTTTTACTTTTTACTCTCTCTCTCTCTCTCTCTCTCTCTCTCTCTCTCTCTCTCTCTCTCTCTCTCTCTCTCTCTCTCTCTCTCTCTCTCTCTCTCTCTCTCTCTCTCTCTCTCTCTCTCTCTCTCTCTCTCTCTCTCTCTCTCTCTCTCTCTCTGTGTTTGGTGTCTATGATCTTGGGTACATGGTTTTAACTTGTTTTGTGGGTCTGTGTCACTTCTGGTTCCCCAGGCCTCCATACAAGCTTGGTCATAAAATGTTTTTTTTTTTTTTTTTTTTTTTTTTTGTTTGTTTTGTTTTTTGTTTCAGGGCAACTATGTTAAAAGGAACACCTGTAACTCGATTCAGTGTTCTGGGCCGAGATGCCAATGGCATCTTTACAGCTCTTGGAATGAGGACACACACCTAAATAGACACTTTGTGTATACGAGCAAAGCAACGCACGGATACGCATTCCCCAGCCGGAGAGAGGCCATGATGTTTTAAAGTGTGCATGTGAATGGGCACCATTTTGGCTCAGTGTGTGTATGTGTGTGTTTGCACAGGCCTAGCACAGAGGGGGATGGGAGAGCATGTGAGAGCCCTGAGGATTCCTGCTAATGTTTTAGTCATTCGCTAGCCCCTGGGCTGGCAGACACATTCAGTCCAAAAAGCATTTGAGCATCCACAATGATTTACCATTTATTTGGACATCTGCACAGAGCTTTTACACCTCCAGCAATGTCTTGTATTTACGCACAAGCGCACAACCTGACCTCTGCTCACCGTTGCACACTCCCCCCTCTTCTTGAAATGACTTTCAGCTGATTCACCAGCAAAGCATCCGCCGCACAGTCATCTCACCTGCCTGGTCGTAGCACTCTAAATCACGTCCTCTTCAGATCACACCTAACTCATGCGGCGAGTGCTCTCTGGCCTCGCTAAAATCTGCTGCCCTGCTGACACCCAGCACATCTTCACCAGCTGGGCTCATCAATCCTACTGACAGCTGCCTGGTACTGTGCACAGACCTGGATGGCATCCAGAAAAGGAAACCAGATTTTCTCTCTCTCTCGCTGACATGACATCCACACCCTGCACAGAAAATACCCATCCTTGTGTAAGTGTCTGTGCATGACTCCATTCTGGTAAATATGGAGTGATATTTGACATTTGCCCCCAGAAGCGATAGCAAAGTAATTTGTTGCACTTTTCTGTCACGCTAGGCCACAGCTGCGGAGAGTCTAAGAGTGGGAAAGGGGATGGCCATCAATGACAGGTCTGAGTGCTGTGGGTGGGACTGCCTGTGTGGCATGTGTGTTGAAAGCGATGGCCAGAGGCCTTCTGTCTTTTCAAAAAATATGGTGTTATTAGCCCCCGTCTGTCCATAAGAGACACACATGCACACTCGCGCAAACACAGCAGGCAAGCCATAATTAGCAGAGAAGCAGACAGACAGGATAATTGGTGGACGCTATATGTTCACAGCTCTGGTTCAAGTAGGGCTTGCCTCAGAGTGTTTTACACCTCAAGAGGACAAATAGCTTGAGGAAGCAAAGTACGGACGGATTTATTGGTCACCTCTGAGTCTTTTGTTTTGAAAGGCCGACAATAAATCAGACTGTCAGCTTTAAAGAAGGACTTTGACAATGTTTGACACTTATTTTTTTCTTTTGTAAAGTAATTTTTTTTAAACATTGAAGTTTTTTTTAATCTGTACTGTTTGCCATTTTTAAAACAATAAGTGTTCAAAAGCAGCAAGAAACACTAAAAGGGACTCACACTGGCACCATAAGCCTAACGCGGCACTTCTGATGTGTTCTTGGAAAGGCATCAGTAGCAAAAGCGGTTTTGAGATCGTTCGATCTGTACCACATGCATTAGAACATTCTGACCACTGTCAACAAAATCAATGGCACACAAACACGAGACCACTAAATTCCTTGTAGTCTGTACTTTTCAACAATATTCATAGTGCTTTTCAGCAGTAGGAATATGCTTGTCTTTTTATACTGATGAAGGAAGAAAGCATGGGGGGAGGTGAAGGTAGCTCAAAGGGAGGGAAGAGAGAAAGAGAGAGCAGGGATAAGAGAAGCCGTGGGGGATGCTGCGTTTGGACATGACATTGTAAAACCTGAAGGCCTTTTATGACTTTTAGTGCCAAGGAGAATATACCAAACAAGAAGATCTCAGCTTAACGTCGCAAACCTGTCTTTCTGCCTCTCTTTATCTGTCTGTCTCTCCGTGGATCTTTCTTTCGGTCTGACGGCACAGCATTTTTTTAAGAATGGTGGATGATATAATTAGTTTCATGTGGGTTTCAGGATCTGTTGGCATACAAATGTAGCAGCATGTTGTTTGAGACATGTTTACAGCCAAACATTATGTCTTCCTATAAAAGTGTTGTGTGATAAAAGAACACTGGTAACTGTGGGACAATGATTAACATCACAAGGATGAGAGAGGAAGTATGAAGTGAAACTGGATCTGATCCAGTTTTGAGTCTTGTGGGATTTTGAATGCCCTCATATTTTAGAACAAATCCATCTGTGGGGGGAAAAAAAACATCAGAATGCTGCGATGATGATATTAATGAACATCAAGTGCTTTCACTGAAAGGTTGCTATGGAAATCCACATTCCTGAATAATGGATTATTAAGGATTAGATGTAAATTATATCAGTAGACGCATTATATAATGTCCAAGTTCTTGAGGAACAGCTCAGATTTGGCTGGAATGAAGAGAGCATTTATGGTGTAGTGAATAGGTAGCATGCGTTTGCTTCCTGCTTGGCTGGCTCTTTCCTCTGGCTTCAGACTTGCTCAATCCAAAGGGCAAGACCTTGGTTTTGGCCATCGCTGCTGTCTGTTTACCATCCCTCCTCATAAACTGGCCTGCCGCGCCATCCAGCCACCCCTCAGGTACTCATTCAGCCTGCGGCGAGTCTCAGCCAGTCAGCACAGTAAACACCCAGATGTCATTACCTGAGAACAGCAAGCCATCAGGAAAAGCCATTAAGACAAGTGGACTGTACCGCATGGACCGACAGATGACTATGTGTGGTGCTTTTGAGTGGTTACATTTGGACCAGATACCCTTTGTAGATTTAGAATACCTCTTCAAAGAAACACGTTCATGACCAATTGGTTTGTTGCAAACAATAATAATAAAAAAAAATACAAAATCATCAGTGCTTTGCTTTAAA
This sequence comes from Meda fulgida, assembly GCA_030578275.1. Classification (NCBI taxonomy): domain Eukaryota; kingdom Metazoa; phylum Chordata; class Actinopteri; order Cypriniformes; family Leuciscidae; genus Meda; species Meda fulgida. The sequence goes on from CM060638.1 coordinate 23,743,191, forward strand.
ATACATTTTATTTATAGTAATTATTTACATGTTATTGAAATGTATAATAATACAGGCCCAATTCTATACGAGCTAAAATGACTGTATTCTGTTGCTTTGAAATTGTGGTGGTCCATTGGTTTGTCTATCTATGGGATTGAAGATGTAAGCTTTTGTATTAGTCAGCTCATATGATATCTTAAGCAAGCATTCATTTTCTCTTCTGGCATTTCAAGAAATGAAACAATAAAAAGTGCCTAAGCCTTGAACCAAACTGATCTGTTAAGATCAATCACTAAATTAGGACATTTGTTTCAGAATGACTGTCTTAAAATGACATCACACATGCGCACAATACATGCGCACATTGAATAAAACTACAAAACGCCAATGCACAATTGTAAATAAGCACTGTAATCGAGTTTATTAATTCTTTTATAGACCTGCATTCAGTAAAGTTATTATGCAATAAAAAACAGCCTAAATGTCTCTGATAAAAGTTTGAAGAAAAGTGAAAATGTGTGTTGGCTTTGTTTTCCTATTTTCCGTTCGTCCGAGAGTAAAAAGTATTATTTACGTATATGCACTCTATGATTATAGGTCTCTCTGATTGTTACGAAAATAAGATTTGATGGCATGAAATCTGGTAATCTAGTGACTAATCATTAGCGATAATTACAGCGGCCTAGAAACATGTGAACTTAATTGATTATATGGAATTAGCAGCCTTAGACTCAACTCTTTTTAAACGGTAAGCTAAATGTTTATATCCTTGGCTGCTGTGCCAAAATTGCGAGTCTAGACTTTCTCATATATTGAGACTTTCAACTGTATGATCCCCCTCATTCTTTTCACTGGAGATGATCATTGTTGGAATAATTTCCAGATCGAATCGTGTGCGTTAAGATGAATGTATTACAATTCAGCCTCTAATGTAGTTATTGCATTTATATTGTTAAATTTCAACTAATTCTTATCGGCTGCTTACAAAGAATAGAGGCTACACATATTGGGCCTGGAACTCTACTTTTACAATTACATTTAATTGTTTTTAAAATTAAAATTATTTTATGTCGTTTCTTATGAGCAGAACATTAAAGTTAATGTGTCTTGACCTATAATGTAAGAGCAGTTTTATGTATTGACAATGGTTCTGACATCACCCTCTGGACGTTAGAGAGTTTTTGTGACCTTAAAGGTATAGTTCACCCAACAAATTTAATTCTGTCATTAATTACTCACCCTCATGTCGTTCCAAACCGTAAACTTTCGTTCATCTTCGAAACACAAATAAAGATATTTTAATGATATCTAAGAAATGTATGTCCCTCCATTGACAGTTACAACTACCACTTCAAAAAGTTCATAAAGAGATTGTAAAAAATAATCCATATAAATTGAGTGGTTTAGTTCAAATTTTCTGAAGAAGCAAGATCGCTTTGTTGAACAGATTTAATTTAGACTTTTATTCACACATAAACGTTCACCAACACACAGATTAGTTAAATGGAAGGTAAGCATGCCCTTCATTTTCCTTACGCAGCACATTTGAGCTTCTGCAAGAACCAATGAGGTTCATTCTCGTGTGTCAAGCAGATTCGGCTGAGCTTCTGTTTATGTTCTCTGATTAATGTGAATAAAAGCCTAATTAAATCTGGTCATCAAATAAAGCAATCGTGTCTCTACAGAAAATTTGGACTAAACCGCTTGATTTATATGGATTAGTTAAACGATCTCTTTATGAACTTTTTGAAGTGACAAAGTGATAGTTGCGTAGCTGTCAATGAAGTGACAGAAATCGCTCAGATTTCGTTAAAAATATCTTCATTTCTGTTCCGAAGATGAACGGAAGTCTTACGGGTTTAGCAAAACACAAGGGCGAGTAAATTATGACAATTTAAATTTTTTGGGTCAACTGTCAGCTATTGAGACACTTTGACAGATTTAAAATTGTATTCTTTGAGAAGCCAAGCGAATTGTAGCAATTACATTATTATCCTTTGCATTGTTTTGTCTTTGCTTTAATGTCTTCAATGTCATGCATGCAAAATTATAGTCAGGTCTATTCTAATGTGGTATTTGTTACCCTTAACAATTTGACTAAATTAAATTCACTGTTGCATTTCTCAAATTCATTATTTGTTCATTTAATTGGTAAAGCCCTGTCAGTCATGTGAAATTTTAATATATATTAAAGTGCTTCATGATCCCATTATATATGGGATAAGTACCATCCCAGATATAGAAGATGTTGTATGAAACATAAAATAGCCAGATCACCACCTATAGTATTGATCCATGATCCATAAATAATTTTAATGCATATGCCTAGCCATTTTTTGTCTGTTCTCTTCCTTTCTTTGTGTGGGAGAGGAAAGGCAATAAATGCAAGCTATTGCATGTGGCTTTGCAACAAATCCAAATGTTTTAGTCTATAAGTGGGAGTCAAAGCTTAGCCAAGAGACAGAGATAGTGACAAACGCTCCCTGGTTATTTAATTAGAGGCGGCTCTAATGTTTTCCATGTTTCTCTGGAGTGACTGGCGCATAGGGAGGGGGAGCGGTGACATCAGTGATTTTAACTGGAACCATATGGAGACTAATTAACAAAAGGGCAATGCTGTAATGGAAACTGAATCAGTGCTCACACAGGTGTCAAAAAAGATAGAGGAACAATACAGAGTCATAACTAAAGGAAACAGGAGAAATCACACCAGGTTGCCTCTCATGGAGCTGTTTCAAGAGAGACATTTTTCCTTCATTGGGTCATAGCTGGAAACCAGGAGTTTAGCTTGAGTACTTCAGCAGTGTGGCTTGGGTTTGAGGCCTGGCCTTTACTACTTAAGGCACAAACCAAGCAAAATTTTCCAAAAGCTTATTGTGTACTGTTTTGCATGACAACAATGTCTTTTGTCATTAGTATTTTCTTATTTTTTATTGTTGAGTGGAATAACATGATGCTTGGTATAGACATGACAGGAGACTATAAAGGAGTGGGTCAGACATGGTTGCGTGAGGTTTCTAGACTTGTTTCTAAACTAGAGGTTTCTGGGAAGTGTGATAAGTGTAGACTGATTAACACTACAGACTTATGTTGTGTTGAATACTGCAGTCACATGCAATATTGTCATATAAAATGCTTGGATAATAGTTGTGTATTAGTGTAAAATACTGATGCGCGTCTTTAAAGGGTTAGTTCACCCTAAAATGTAAAATCTGTCATCATTTACTCAACATTATGTGTCCCAAACTCGTAAGACTTTCGTTCTTTTTTGGAACACAAATGAAGATATTTTTGATGAAATCTGAGAGATTTCTGTCACTCCATTGACAGCTATGCAAATACTACTTTGACACTTCAAAAAGTTCATAAAGAGATCATAAAACGAATCTAGCGAATCGAAGTGGTTTAGTCAATTTTCTAAAGAGACTCGATCGCTTTACATGATAAACTGATTTAATTTAGGCTTTTATTTACATATAAACATTGATCAGGGAACGTAAACAGAAGCTCAACCAGTCTGCTTGATGTGGGAGAACAAACCTCTTTTGAGGAAGCTCAAACGTGCTGCGTAACTCACAAGAATAAATCTCATTGGTTCTTGCTGAAGCTCAAAGGTGCTGCGAAACATAGACATAATAAATACATAGGCACCCTATTGGCTGCTGGAGCGTACGTCAACGGCGCCGCCATATCAAGGAGGGCAACTTGCCCATACCTCTCATTATGGGAATTGAGAAAAATGCCTGTTTCGTGCGCTGCTTGGGGCTGAACAAGTCGCCACACAATTGAAAACAGGTCTCGGGGAATTACCTTTCACAAACAAGACTGAACATTTTTTTCTGGTTGTATTTGGTAATTATATAATTAGTAATAGTAACGTACACCACGTGCAAACCACTGAAATCGGCTGATAAATGTAAACGTTATTATTGTTTTTATCCAGGAAAACCGCAGCTCACCCGTTTACTTGCATTTGTTCACAGCGCAGTCTTGCCCTCCGCAAAATGGCGGACACGTTGACGTATCGCAGCAACGCTCCAAAGCAGCCAATAGGGCGTCTATGTATTTATTATGTCTATGCTGCGTAACTCACAAGAATAAATCTTATTGGTTCTTGCTGAAGCTCAAAGGTGCTGCGTAACACGAGAATGAACCTCATTGGTTCTTGCAGAAGCTCAAATGCGCTGCGTAACAAATTTTACTTTCTCCATCTCACATTTTTAATGACATTTATATGTAGCTTTAATCTCTCAATGCATTTTCTAACTGTAGTAAAGAAATAATTGTACATTGTGGCGTGATCATTATCTGTCCACTGCACAGTCTTTGCTGTGATAAGGACTATAAGTGTGTTTTCAAGGTTCATATCCATATATTTGGTGTTGTTCCTTATAAACACCCTGGAGGGTTGAAGTCATCCACTGATTTTTGTTTAGTCTATGATTTATTATTTATATGAAGGACAAATGGTGCAAATCGGAATAGTATTTTACAGAGGGATGTTAGACTTGATTACAAAATTAAAAATAGTGATACATATCTGTATGCATTGATGCCAAGAACCTCTGTAAAAGCTGTTTGGTTATCACACTTTTTGTTTAAAGGGACTTTTATTGTGTTCCCTGGTCATTTATCTTGCTTTTTATAGATATAAAATATCTATAAAAAATATAAATCCTATAAAATTGCTAGTAAGGCGCATTAATACAATGCCATTAAAAATGATCGCTTCACAGTCAAGCTACTATCAGAAAAAGGGTGACTGTGACCAAAATGCGAGTGCCTCCCTGTTCCACATGGACCACTCAGCTGTCAGAGATGATATAATCATAGACAATTTCATTATGAGATCACATTTTGTGCACTAAGTAATTATTTATTGCTCATTATGTTGCTAGAAATAAACAACAAAATAGGTCTTATTGATGTAAATCATCTTCCCATATTTTAAGTGCTAACTGTCTAATTTTTTGACAGTTCAGCTCCAGGATCACCTGAAGCAGTAGTGTACTGGTTAAACTTATTGTGTAGGTTAGACACAAAGTGACCAAAGGCTTGTACATCCATGGCACTAAGTTATGATGCATTAATGCATTATTCTTATTTTATTCTTTTTCTTCTGAACATGGTAAAGGTTGAAGCTAAAACTGTATATTCAGCTTGTTTTCATCAGCAGTCCTCTTCAGCATTTGCTGCTGTGGTTGATTCTTACTTTGTAAATGTGTGCTCATTTTTCATAACAATGTAAATGTGTGGTTAATATTAACATGATTGCATGAGTTGGTCATTTTCTTAACTGAAGAGTGTATTTTTTAATTTTTAAAAACATGTTCTGCCATCTCAAAATACAAAGTCAACAATATGCATTTGTAGGTTCATTTCTCTCTGTAGCCCTATCAAAACATCGGTTTGTTTGAGCATCCACCCTACCTGACCCTGCAACATTCATTTAACCAATGAAAATAGCATTGAGTTTGCCTGATCAATAGTTAAAAACTTTTTTTTTTCAAATTATTAAAAAAAAGAAGAAAAAAAATAATTTTCTTGCAGCTCAAAGTGTTTAGTCTAATAGCATTTACAGCTCAGGAACTTCTGTGGTTAAGTGAGCAAGTGAAGTGAATAGGAATGTTAACAGATTCTCCAGGTTTTATTATAAACGTTCTTGTGCATAATACCACCTTTTCCCAAAGCCAACTATGGTCGCAAGTTACCAAAACAATTCAACGTAAGGATGCTTTTTGGAAACACACCCCAGGTTATCACACTTTGCCATCCAACATTCATTGTGCTTTGATCCTATATAATGTTGCAAAGCATTTAAAAATACTTTTATTTTCATTATAATATATTCCATGTCAAAACCATCCATCACAATAAAGTAATATACACTGGTAAGAAGCACAATGATATGGACAATAGCGTTATTGGAACTATTTTACTGCTTAGAAAAGGGTTAATTCTCACTAAAGAAGTTATTACTTTTAAAAAATTGTTGAATCTTGTCAAACTTATAAAAAGTAGAAAAAATGCTTTTGCTTTTAAAAATGCTTTAAAAGCAATTTAAAAACATTTTTTGTCATAACTTATTGATAATATAATTTTTTTTTACAGTGTTTTGTTTGTACTTTGACTTTGCCCAGACTGATAGACGTTTAAGGTAGTCAAACCAATACCGTACAAAAGTGCAAGCTTTCTACTCGAGCTTTATTACTTTTTTTGCAAATGTTTGATGAATGTTTGGGATAATTCTCACTATTAAAAATAGTGTGATTCTAGCGCAGTCTTCAAATTAAAGGGGTTTGGATATCCTGACACCCCATTTGAATTAAGTGAAAGAAATGTAATTTATCCTGATTTTATTGATTCAAAAATGATTTTCTGTTTGAAGGTTCTTAGTCTTCATATGATGAGGGTAAAGTTACGCATCTTCATTCAAGTGTGATGGCACAGATTGAACACTGGCTGGATAGGTATCCAATAAATAAACGTTTATTATTAAACTGACGATTTGTTAGAAATTACAAAAAAGATGAAAGCTGTCCACTGGCTGTTTCAGCACAAAGTCACATTTTGATGATCGTTCTTTTAAACTGATGGTGTCCATTCATTATGCACCCATCGCCCCCCCTCAACCCCAAACTATGTATAACCGGTATACCGGTTGGTATACCTTGCTAAAAGTATTTTAATGACCATCATGTAAATCATTGCTCATGTCAAGTACATCTTCCTGTGGTTCTCTCTCATAGTCATTCAGACTGCTTCATGTGCGAATCAACAATGATCTTGAACACCCGCGACCTAAGATCACTGCAAGATGTCTGAGTTGTGGAGTTTCATCCAACACATGCACTAAACCCCAGCTGATTCTCTGATTTGATTGCTGACCAAAATGAACCTTCACTGAGCCCTGCAGCTCCATCTCTTATGAAGTGTTCACTTACATTCACTGTCATCTCAGTATTTAGTGGTGAAGCATATACTGAGTGAGGAACAAAATGGTGGAAAAAAATGTTAGTACTCAAAATTTTCTCTGAAAGGCGTCCAGTATGCCACATAGTTGAGGCAGATAAGGAACCAGGACATATCAAACCATTTCACATCTTTTATCTGCAAGCCTTCTTAATATAATGAGGCCGTATTGCGATATGTTTTGCCAAGTAACATGAACGTTTAAAAGAATGCGTTTGATTCGTCCCCATCCTCTAGGTGTCTACTATACTTTGCAGACTATCACGTGCTTGTACACTAGCAATAAGTCACGTAGTCTGCATTATATTGTCCAGCGTTCAGAGACTGTACATTATTGCCGTCGACAGTCGTGTTAAGCCTTTCAAGCATTTAATATCTCACTCATGCATATTATTTTACAGCAGCAGGATGCGTTAATTATCTAATTAAGGACAGGATTAATTAAGGACCCTGAGTGCGCGCTCTGTTGATATAGGCGAATTTAAAATCACAGCTCCTCACTTCTGAAGGGCTCTTCATAAAATCCCACGCAGGATGAAATGTTGCAAAATGCGGTTTTTCAATGCCCCATAACCACTCTGGATATGTTAATAAAAAAGCTTTAATTTCAAATTACATTTGGTTTGTATTTACTTTGCATTTATGGACGGCTTGACTGAGAAAAACAACTTTTATCCAAACAAGAATGGGTCTTTAAACATACCAATTAAATCAATAAAACCAATCGGAGTACTGGAAGCACACACATTTAAGCATAGTTAAAATGTTTATTTGAAACTCAGGGTAGAATGGCTTTATCTGATGACCGTTCCACGCCTTTGTATAGCTCCAAACTGAATAAATATCAAGATATGTTTAAGCATGTGATTAGGTTCCATCATTTAAATTAATTGTTTCTCATTTGCGAATGCGAATTCTCATTTTGTGGAAATATAAGAAACACTTTGAATGTTCTCGGGGGCAAATTGATCAAACTTTTTTTTTTTTTTTTTTTTTTGGTGTTTAGCGAAGTTTATTCAGAAGACCTTAGTTGAACAGCGTGATAACCGTGAAAATTTTTGTTCAGCAAGATGATGGTTTAAAAACATTTTAAGTTAATTATTTTATTTCAAATTTTATTTAAAAAATTTATCGAATTTACCCACGACTTTTTCACATCCGTGGTTCCCCAGATTCACTAAAGTGTAAAGGTTTTGAACTGTAACTTTCAAATTGTTCTGGTCTCTTTATGCTGAAATCTTATATAATGCAAGGAAACAAAAGAAAATAAGTACACTTTTTATTGAGATATGTTTTACAAGACCTATAACGTTTGAAAATATTGGTTATAAATGAGAAAACGGGGAACACTTAAGCACTGAATTTTGAATGATACAATGTTGTTAAACTTGGAGAGGTGATGAGTATCATTTACTGTTTTAAGTTTGACCAAATACCGTTATTTGATTTGTGAAGCTGCAATTTTAGGTAGCATGCATGGGCCAAAAATAACACATCCAATGTAGCACGTAATCAAACGCAGGAACGGTCCAAAGTTGTTGTTTGGATCAAGACGGACGGTGAGAGAAATTTCTGATCGTGCCACTGATCGTGACTGAACGTTTTTTGTAATGTTTAAATTGCAAACGCGTATTTTTTTAAATGTTTTTCTAATGGAATTCTAATTTATCAACTGAACTACTAGAGTTTAAGAAAACAATATTGCACTTAGAAACGTGTTTTAAAATTTCAAGACAAACGTTGTGCATTCCTACTGTGATTTATTTTGTTAGAGGTGAAGGGGTCTCCTTGCGCGTTCTCCTTGGCTGTCTGCTGTGAGAGACTTTGAACTTGAACTTTACTTGTTGTCCCTGTCCAGCCGAATATGAATCGATTGTGAAAGTGCGTATCGATTTTGTATATGTGATACATACATTTAATATAATAACCGACTGTCATTTTTAATTGATCAAAAATGCTATTTTTTTCTAAATGCGTAATTTGTCCTTGCATAAACATGCGTTTAGGAAACTAGTGTCGTGCGTGTGAATTATTGGCTATTTTTGTCTGATGTCATAGTTTAAAATGTGGTAGAATTTTAGTGTTCTAGTGCGATTTAAACTTTATTTTCATTTTGTACACCAATTTAGATGTCCAAAGAGCTACATTTTATTAAGTGCTCATTAGTGCTCAATACTAGTAATACATTTATGCCAGGGATTTGACTGTGAAAATGGCAAGTAACTAGTTTTAGTATTTTCTAGTGCAAATTATACCATACAAATTATACCATTTACTTTTTTAGATTTTGAGAAAAGTAATTTTACTTCTGTACTTGATCACTTAAACTATACTTCAAGTCAAATGCAAATACTCAAGGACGTTTTTCATGCTTTTGTTGGCAATACTTGTGCCTTGACCTTCATCATGTTTTGTTAAACGATGTAGAATGCAGAGGGAGAACAAATTGTCTGTTTGGATTCATTTGCCTATAATAAGATGATTAAAGCAACTTTTGTCCGTGTTTTTATGGTGATTTCAGAAGCTATTTGTGCGTTATTTTTTCCTGAGGTTCGACTATTCAAGTGTACACTTCATTACAGCGGTGAATAATAACAATAGCCTAACAAACCATCTAATATCGTTTCCCTTTATAGTTATACTATAAAGTAACAAAAATATGTAACTAAATATAGAATAGATAATATGTAGGCTACTTATGTCAGAAGTGGTCGCACAGTGGTGAAAGTATGAATTCTGTACGGGTTTGATGCAGTTAGCATTTTCAAATAATGTTTTGTGTAACCCAGCGTTTTCTGAGTATAAAAACGTCTATTTTGTATTCAACAATTCCTTGTCCTTAAAGTTAGAATTAACTGTACATATACTTAAGATATAGAAAAGGAATACAATTAAGTTGTGCGTCACAGTAACATGAGAATATCAAAAATGATGCAATAGTACAATGAAAGCTGTACTCTATAGCGAAAATAATTGTCCATTGATGAATTTGAGGCCAGAATGACCACCACTTTTCATTATGTGTTCACATACTTTCCTGGACTCTGATGCGTCATATGGATAATTGTAAATCTGAGATGTAACTGAATAATATATTATGGGCTGTTTTTCCAGAGATTTTCAGCATTGTCCGAATATGACAGATTTTTCTTCTCATCAATGTTTTTAACATTCCATCGTTCTCTTTGCACGTCTATACACACATACGATAGAGGGATATTTTTTTTTTACTTTTAGAACTGCACAGATGAAGCTATTACACAACATATATGTACTATAACAATAACAAAATGTGAATTTACACTCATCGCTTTTTTTCCTCGATGATTTCTATGCTTTGTGATAGTGTTTTTTTCCCCCAGAGTAGTGAAGCTGCCCACTTCTTTAGAGAAATCGTCTATGTACCGCACATTACGTTGGTTTTCCATTATTGTCTGTACATTTGAGCTCTCCCAACAATGGCTGAGATCCAGCTTTTCACACTTAGGACAACTGAGGGACTCATACTCAACTATAAAAGGTGCATACATTCATATTAGAAACCAATATTAAACGTTTGTTCAGGATCGGTGTAAAATTTGTCTTGTGGGAAATATCTCTAATGTCTTATGTACACTCTTAAAAGTAAAGGTTACAAAAACCGAGTTTCACCATGATGCCATAGAAGAATCATTTTTGGTTTCCCGGAAAACCTTTCAGTGATCAGTTCTTAAAATAGCATTTTTTCTTTCTTATAGTTTGAAGTACAATTTAATCATCTAAGGAACATTTTGTGCAAAGGTTGTGTATGAAAGCATCGATGCCAATAAAGAAACTTTATTTTTTAAGAGTGTACCTTATGTAGCTCTAAAAATAACAACGTGCTATTTCTTATATTTATTTAAATTCTGCAAGGGTGTTATACATGTAGTAGAGGAAGGTTGTGTGAAAACGTACGCACTCGACAGCAACGTAGCCTATATCATCGCATGCAAATAGATGGCAGATTTGAGATAAACAGCAAAACAGTGTTTAATGAGATTTTCAGACTCTTTGGTTCTTATCTTTAGGTAGTTATTTTATACGATTATGAAACATTTATAATTTGATAACGTTTTGTAAATCAAAAAGGATATTTTTACAATGATGACTGAACGCCTGTGAAATATAAAACAAAATAACTGATGTTAATTGTAGCCAGTTATTGTGGAAATACAAGCTTTTTGCTGTTCGTGTTGCTATGGGAGAGAAAAACAGTGAAACGTAAAATAACTCGCAGCTGTTCTAATGAAAAGACGACTATTCATGTTTAAACCGCAATATGGACTCGTTTTGGTCGTTTAAAATAAAGCCAAATATATTTGTCGCCTTTTTAGTAGCCTAAACAAACTTCTATTACTTTTTCCTGAAAAACAACAAGCCATGACAAACGCCTATTTTTAAACCATATTTCTAACTCATTCAGTAGATTCGCCTATGTGTGATATGCGTAGGCTCATAGCAGCTACTATTATAGGCTATACAGTATAATATAAGGCCAGTGTATTTGTAAAAAGTAAGAGCTTGAAGTAAATTAGTGTTTGTTTGTATTTTTTCTCTTAAAGATAAAATATTCAGAAATAATAAAACGCATAAAGCAAGTGCTCGCAGCGTTACTTGATATGCAGTTTGCTTTTCTTCTTCAAGCTACAAATTACCACCAAAACCGATAAAAAAATGATCTTATAATGAAATTTGTACATATTCTATCTCATTTTCCAGGTTCATTTTCATATCCCACTTCTGGCATGGGCATTCTGAGATCCCAATGGTAGCCTATATTCCGTAGGCCCTACATGGAGGGGGGAAAACTCTATTTGACTATCTTAACCATCTTTAAAGAAAATAAGTCAAAACCGAGAAAGTTGCACTTACATACTGTCGCAATTACATACTGTCGCGATTAACATGTCTGCAGAGGAACTGACCGCCTCCTTTAACTTGAACTTGGACTTCCGACTAGACGTGCCTGAAAGTGGGGGAGACATTTTGTGAGACGCTCTGACAAACGGACTTTTAGTTGCCATTGTATGCAGCCCTCTGAATCTAAAGGACTTAACATGGTAAAATGAGTAACGTATTCCGAAACTGCACAAGTACGAGTTGTCAAAAGTGCATGAGATCCTCTGAGTCAGTGCTTTTGGATTTTAATGTTGTTCCCAGTTCTACTACACCAACATAAATGGGCCGGCAAAACAGAAAACATGCTACGAGTCTACAGTCCACAATAAAAAAATGTCGTGTGTTTTTCTGGTTTTGATAAGATTTTACATTCTCACTTCATTGTAACCTATATGGTAGTGATGCATAATTGCAACGTAGGTGATAAAGAAAATCTGATCATGCACTTATGTTAAAAATGAAGATCCTGGTCTGTAGGCCTATATTACCTTCCCATTTCTTACTATACCATTCCATTTCTCATTATGCCTGATCGGTCGCAGATTTAAATTGTCACCTCACTGGCTCATGCTGTTCTTCATATAAGCCACACATTTTAGCGCATTGCACCGAGGCTGAATCGACGCAGGCCTAGTCATATTATGCTGAACTATGCGGATTTGTTCCTTCAAGGGGACGCTATTGCTTTCTGGAATAAGAAGGTCATTACGAAACAGCCTTTGAGATGTTTTGTTTCAAACAATATTTTTTTTTTTAATAGGCCTACTTACAATAGGCCTATAGCCTACTGTTCTTTTTTTAGATTAAACTTTAAATTGAATGCTATTGGTATTGTGGTAGGAGCACTGTGGCACTGCAGTGACATTGATGCATATTCATGAACGTTGGCACTGCACTCTGCAGGATGTTTTTTTTTTCATATGAGAATCAATTCCTGAACGAGGCATGCAGCAGCCCCGCAAGAATGTGCATGCAGAGGCAAAGGTGTAGTTTTTAAGCGCCTTGAGCACATTACAGTTTTTGATGCAGTGAACAGATTTAAGAATTTAAAAAGGGTGTGAAATAATGTTTAGATGTTATAGGCCTATATCAGTTTCAGAGTAAGTGAATCTAATTTGTGATGTATGATTTACCCATTATAATGTAATTTTTATCTGACTAAACTTCAGAACGTGAATATTCGGATGGTCTCTGTATGCATTAGAAACCAGAATGAAGCCACCTTTTAATAGGGCTGTGGCTAGCGAGCTTTAACTGATGTTGCAATCGATATTTCACCCACTCCATGACAACGTAAGACGCACAGACACAACAATGCTGCTCCCAATCCCTGAATGACAGATTTCCTTGTCTTTACCTCAGACAACCAACACTTTTAAACTATTACTTTTACATGGATGAATATACAGATCAACTGCTCTAGTATAATAGCCTAAAATATCCTGTTTTAACGTCAGAAAAATATTTAAAATGTTCATTCTTTTCCGTTCTTGATTTGTTTTCTGTTATGTGGCATGCTCATGTATAAATTTGAATGAAGATTTGGGCAAGATGCGGATAGAGAGATGGATAAAGAGCACGACAGTATACTAAGTATGCCAGTAGCTGATAGATTGGTATGGTATTTAATAAACCATAGCCGCGAGCAATGAAATTAGACAAAACTTTGATAGTGTAAATAAAACTATATTACTTAAAACTTTACCATTATATATAATAGATTGCTTTTTAAATTATCGCTGCGTCGCCTAGATGCATTGGTTTGGTGACGTCAGATCAGTTGGATTTCAAACTCGATCTCAAATGTGAACTGCACACACAACGGTTTTCTTGAGCTTTTTAATGTCTTTAAACATTAAAAAAAAATCTTTTTTTATTTTATTTATTTTCAGAACATCACTCCCTGTCACTTTTGGCTTTAAAGTGTGATAATAAAAAAGTCAGCTATCATAAAGCTTTCTGATTATAATATGTATTTGGGCCTGTGATTAAGAAGCAACCTGAAGCTCTACAACGGTAATTCAATGGAGAATGAAGGGCATGAAGAGTAATATTTCAGTGTACACCTGTGATTTTTGCAGCAGAAAGGTGAAAACATTCAGAGTCCAAGATCATGCTATTGAAAGCACTGCTTGCAGTCAGTGACAAACTGTAACACGCAGAGACTTGCAAGATGCACACAGTTGTAAGGAACGTATTAAACAAATGCTAGATTTGCATTTTCGGTAGCCTAATTGTTTTGTCGTATTCATCAGTGTTACTGAAAGGAACAAATTTGCAATATCTGAAATAATGCGTAAGTATTTTGCCATTAAAATAAAAGATGCAAGAAAGAAAGGTGCTTAATCACAGGCGCTAGTTTACACAGACACAAACTCACTCTCAGCAGATACAGGGACACTCACTAAATCCTCTTCTAGTTTGACACTGTGGTCACCGTTTTAAAGGGGCCGTGTGTTGAGACTCGATATGCCATTTTAGCACTTTTAATGCTATTCAAACAATGCTCATTAATTTGACTGTATATTTGCTAATACGGAGCTGTAATGTAGCTATATTGGGAATTATATTTAACCATGAAAATGTATATAATATTTTAGTGAGAGGGTGAAGAATATTGATTTTCAAACATGTATTAAAAACAAAACCCGAGATTACAATATGCAGAGTTATTAATAGATGTGTTAGAGAGGGGGCGCCTTTAATGTGTAGTTGTAAACTACACAAGTCGCTTTAAAAATGCATGTTTCGGACTATCAACAGACAGATATAGCACAAATAGTCAACAGCTTTTTAAATGACATACTGCTATTTCAAATCTATTAATTAATTAATATTGAGTTATTCCAAATTGTTTTTTCAAACAGATTCATGTGTTTTGAAATAATATTTTCAACTTGTACAGGAAACAATAACATCGGAGCAAAACGTTGATCCGTATGGAATGCGATGTTGAATTTGAAATGAGTCAAACGTGTAAATACATTTTAGCTGCAGCTGTGCTGTAAATAATAGAAATGTGTTTTCATTGATGAATAGAATTACTTTTCATGTCACTTGGGATTTAGTTTTATTATAAGAAGAGGTATGTTGTCTTAAATTGGTTATAACGGTGGTAGTTAAGATTGTACACGATCTCGGATTTGGTTGTTGAAATCTACTTTTTAAATAGCTGAAATCTGATATTGCAATTGGTGACAAATTGATCAAAATGAACTTGAGAAAGAAATGATCAAAAATGTAATCCAGGGAAAATTAGTTTAGCCTACTTCACAAGCTATAGCAACTTCACATCAAATATAAAAAAAATAAGGTAACAAATGTTCAACCACAATCTCTTGCATTCAGATTTTTCCTTTTACATTTTTCTGCTTTCACATTCGTAATTTGTTGCTTTGTAAAGAATTTGCTTTGCTAATGTAAAGAAGTCACTGCATTCGCCTAAACATTATTTGTTTTGTAAAAAAAACATGGCTCTTGTAGTGAAGCTCATTGAATGTCAACAAATCTGGATAATATAAGCTAGAAGCTCCATAATTAACATGTCATATAGAGGAACTCTTCACAGAAACACGAGAGGATGAAAGCAGATTCACCGGAAGGGGATTTCTGCATTGTTAGTCGTATTTGTCTTCCTACTCGTAACAGTTTAACAGTTGCCGGTGCACTTTAAAAAGTAGGAATTACTTTGGATTGTTTGCTAGATTCTTTTCCGTTTTCCCAAGTTGTATCTCAAAGCCTTTCAAACTACAGCGAGTTTGCATGCATACGAGTGTGAAGTTCATTCATGTCTGTCTAGACTCTGATTACGACCTTGTTTGTCTGCGTTTTTTACCTTGACCTTGGACTTCCATGCAGCTGCCATTTGTAAGAATTGTCCATTCTTCAGTCTGTGAAGACAGCGGTGGATTTATCTTTGCAAATAGGAGTAATCAATGAACTCACTCATCAACATTATATCTAACGCACAAAACACAACACTGTCTAAAAGGTAAAAACTGTTCAAATTACCTGTAATACACAAGGGCCGTCTCTCTCTCCCTCTCTCTTTCTCTCACTCTCTCTACCTCGTCGCTACACATTTGAAACTAATAGCAGAGGAATGTTTTAACAGGGAATGGCACTCTTATTCATTGCTCTTGAAACGTTGCATTGTAAATGTGCAACATCAGACCGGAAGAAAATCTTCTTATCCAGGGGCGATGCATTCATTCTTGTTATGACAACTGGCTGGGTTTAATTAAATATTCTGTTATATTCTACAATCTAGTATTTAAATAAGAAAAAAACGAGGCATAACAGAGTAAATTATCATATTGGGAAAACGCAAATATCTTTTTTTAGTGTGTGTGTGTGTGTGTACTGTGTAATCATCACGGCGAACATATTGTAACACAAGTCAGTGCATGGGAGGGAAAGGTATCATTTAAGAATGTAAAAGTGTATCCATACTTTAATTTCAAACTTTTTTAGGCATATTATGCTGATTGTCATTCATTTATTCACATCTACACATCAACTTGCGGGCCTAAATGTTGGACAATAATTAAAAGTGATTAAAAATAATTAAAAGTGCAATTGTGTAACTGAATATACTTAAACAAATTATTTTATAAGTTCGACAAAAACATACACAGTGATGAAAAACAATTCGCAAATGAAACATTCTCCCAGGCCATTAGTTTCATAATGAAAATGACACGAAATTACAAATACCCTTTTCCCTCCATGTAGAATGTTTGATTCTGTCTGGCTTTTTTTTTTTTTTTTTTGCAGGTTGTTTATATTTGTATTATTTGTTAGTGTTGTTTATCTATTTTTATTTGTTTCTAAAAAATGATTTTACAGAAGATCAATTCATACGTAGCCTATAGTACATAACGCAAGTATTTTCCCTCTCTGAAAATACAACTTAAGCGATTCCGCTCATACAGGTTAAGGACGATCAGCTGCTTTTATTGCAATGAAATAACGGAGAAAAATCTGAATTAATACGAATTTAATCATGTGCAGTGTGCTTATGCTACTCTAATTCATAAATAAAGAGTTTTACAGAATATATGTATGATTTTTTTGTATGTAGCCCATGTATATATTTATATTTACAGATATGCGACGTTGCAGAATGTTGATACTGGAGGAGGTTAAATAATGAAACCGTGTATACTGCTAAGTGTCCAGACGTTTGTCGGCAGAAATGTTGAGGTTGTTTTCGTTCCACTTAGCTTGACGCCTTCCCCTTTAAGAATGACTGTCTCCAACTCTCTTAGCCAATGCCTGGGCACAGAAAACCTTAGAAGCCAGGCGTGAAACGTGAGCCAGTAGTTGTTTAAAGGGATTATTCTTCCCACCCACAATCCAGTCTCTTAGGGCTAGTTAGCATATCACATGCCTGCGCTTTAATGAACTGGACACATGGATATAGTCGTGCGCATGCGCGTGCGTAAAATGTAGTTGGAAATGAGGTATCAGTCTTGGAGTAGGCGACTTTTAAAAAGCATCGGCAGCCCGTGATATGACGACTTCGCTGGTCCTGCATCCACGCTGGGCGGACACCTTGATGTACGTGTATGAAAAAAGCCCGAATGAAAATAATCAAAATAAAAGCCAAATTATGGAAGGATTGAGCGGGAATTGCCCTGCGGCTCATTGCAGGGAACTGATTTCACACCCCGCGCTGGGGCGGCATTCCGGTACCATAGCGACTCACCAGGGATCCGTGTACTCGGATATATCTTCCCCAGAAACCGGGCGACAGTGTCCCGCTCCTCAGACGTCATCTAGCGCCTCTCTGAGTTACGGCTACCCCTTTGGAAACCCTTACTACGGTTGCAGATTATCTCACTCGCACAACGTGAACTTGCAGCAGAAACCATGTTCATACCATCCAGCAGAAAAATATGCCGAGACGAGCACCGCTTTGCCCACAGAGGAGCTCTCCAGCAGGGCTAAAGAGTTTGCTTTCTATCCGAGTTTTGCCAGTTCGTACCAGGCGGTTCCAGGATATTTAGACATGTCGGTGGTTCCCAGTATTAGCGCGCATCCCGAGCCACGTCACGATGCATTGATCCCCATGGAGGGCTATCAACACTGGGCTCTGTCGAATGGCTGGGATGGGCAGGTGTACTGTTCAAAGGAGCAAACGCAGTCTTCTCATCTTTGGAAATCTCCGTTTCCAGGTATGTCTTACCACACTTACCACAAAAAAATCAAAGAACTTGCATAAGGTAATACGATCTGTTATGATAACATAGCTTTACTTTTTTTCCCTGTAAACTGTAAACTGAACATGCATAGTAATCACCTTAATGAAATGTTTCGCTGTATATTCTTGAATAAAATTCATCAGTTGATAAGAGATTTGAACTCTACATAATGCATTACGCTTGCGCACCCACAAAGTCTGCATGAACCTGTCAAATGTGTAATTTCTGTGTTATTCATTTTTGACACGTGACAGCTGGGAAATGCTCAATTGGCTTTCCAGAACAAGAATTTGAGCAAATCCTAAACACAAGTAATTCTGAGTTTAGAATAGCCTATACGTTTTATTTACTCCCTCTCACATAAAATAGTACAATGTTTAAGTGACGTATCTAGGATAGTCATATATTAACTCGAATATTATTGAGTCACAGGATTCTTAAGGCAGGAAAATCACGCAATTTGAAACTGGGGTATGGCAATATTGCCTACCTTTGCTCCCCCCGTATACTAATATAATAAAAGGTATTATTTGTACCACGCATATAAATCTTTGTCAGCAGTGATCGGGAGTGGTGCCCCGCAATCTGTTATGGACATTTAGCGGATTCCATGGAGCAGGATTTTTTTTTCTAAGAGCAGCTGACGTTCTGTAGTCGATTATTGATTTTAGCTGTAGGCAAAAATATTGCATATGACAATATCATTCAGTATTGTTACTCAGCTGTGGCAAATCAAAATTACAAAATTCTATGTTGGTAGAACTCAATATAGGCTAGGCTACTGTCGCGTTATAGTAGCTAAAGTGAATATTTGTCACCACCAACACGCCCCTGACCCCCCCCCCCCCCCACACACACACACACACACACAAGCAGCCACAAGTAACACACAAGTAGCCTATATTTTAAAATAACCACAAATAAGGCTATAGAGACAAAGACAAAATAGGCTTTTGAATGCTGTACTTGTGCACATGCTGTTTTTATACATAGTCCAAACCAGTTATTTACAGTTTAAGTATGTTTGGATCTATTTGGTAATAATAGGTTTCTGATAGAAGGGCAGTTGATATGCCTCTGTCTTGTATAAATGTTATGTACCAGAGTAATGACAGAGAAAATCATAGAATACATCTGAATATGTCTGTGCTTCAGCTGCCAGATGAGCATATATCCTTCACCTTCACCTTTTTTCCCCTTATGCCACAGTGTGTGAGGTAGTGATTTTGGGAAATGAATGTTGCTGAGAGTCAGTGTAGTTTCATTATGATTAAAATGCACGTGATTTTACATAACAGTATATTGTTTTGTAACTGTGGAGTAGGCTATTTGTTTGACAAGCACCTGTCATAAACCATCAATTTTGAAAAGACTTTAAATTGAGGATGATTTGGTATTTTCACAAACACACACGCACACACACACACACACACACGCACACACACACATATATATATATATATATATATATATATATATATATATATATATATATATATATATATTAGTTATATTATTATTATAAACTAATATATATTAGTTATTATTATTAGTTATATTATTTTTGATTCGATAAAGGAACTCAGAATAGGAACATAAATGCCTATTTGTTCATTGATGACATTGGCAGATATTTAAATCATTTGACGCAACAATTAAATACTTTATTAAATAACTCAGTGTTTCCCCGTGGGGTCAAAATGAGCAAAACTTTCACCAGTGCCACTAGTATTAATGCTTCCATTCACATTTTGTTTTTCAGATGTTGTTCCGTTGCAGCCGGAAGTCAGCAGTTATCGGCGAGGACGCAAAAAGCGTGTTCCCTACACCAAGCTACAACTGAAGGAACTGGAAAAGGAGTATGCAGCAAGCAAGTTTATCACCAAAGACAAGAGACGACGCATCTCTGCGACAACCAACCTCTCAGAACGCCAAGTTACTATTTGGTTTCAGAACCGCAGAGTGAAGGAGAAAAAGTTTGTCAGTAAATCCAAGACTAATAATCACATGCATACTTGATGCATGTTTTGTACCCCCGCCAGCTTATATCCTTCCGTCCAGAAAGTCTGATATTTACCTCTGTTCAGAAATCATGAATGAAGAACATCAGGGCAGCCTCAAGCCTAACCTGTCTTCTTTCACTTTATTTAATTTAAAACATGCACAGTACCATAACCGCTCACTCTTTGGCTTTTTGGGCATATGATACAAAACTGTGAAAATAAAGAAAAAAAAAACATTTCAACTTCGTCCTTTTCTATGAATGTACATATATAAATAATACATATTTAAAATTACACAAATATCAAAGAGACACTTTACGTGCATCTGAAAATGAAAGGAGACGCGACCCTTCTGCATCTCTTCATATGTGCGTCAAAGCCAGCCAGCAGAAAACACCCGAGGGGCTTAACGCACGAAAAAAAGAGAAAGAAATCGGACACTTTGGATGAATCAAGACTTGTATAAACTCTCAAAAGGCTATAGCAAATTGAACTGAGTCACGAATAGAAACCGTAATTTGTTTTTCGTGGAGATGATAAAAGATGTTGCTAGAATGAGCCTGCGAGACTTCAAAAGCTAAATGGTTCACTGTGGGATACATTGCTTTTTAATGCCGAGGGTAAACCATGGCTGCTAATGTTAACTGTACAGTTTAATGCTTCTATTATTTAATTTAGATTTTGCGTATGACAGGTCTGAAAAAAAGGAATGTTTCAAGATCATTTGTATGTGTCCCTATTAGCAGTGAAGGATGACTCTGCCATGCAACTGGAATGATTGTAAGCTTTTAAAAATCATTTAGTATTAAACATTAATGCACAGCCGTTTTGTTTTTATATAGAAATGTGTATCGTAAAGCATTGGAGCTGTTCACACAACTTGTCTGTATCTCTTTTCGTGCAGTATGTGAACTGTATTGTGGTGTTCAATTCCTAAAGTAATGAATTGAGACATATTTCATAAATAAAAATGACAATGGAATTTATTTGTTGTGAATCAATGCATTATCAATGACAACGGTGCATGGCCCATTTATGGCCGCTTCAGATGCATATCTGCCTGTCCGTCTTTCTTCATTAGTGAGAGTTTTCAAATGAGCTCTCTTTGATTGAATGTGTGAATGTGTGTGTGTCAGTATAGGGTCAGGGTTGTTGAACAAGCTTAGTGCCTGTATTTTCGTTGCGAATATGAATTTTATTAATCAACAGGAGACTCTGGCTTGCTTAATATACGTAAGAAATATGCACAAACTTCTAGATGACAAAAAAAATGATATTGGGAAAAGGTCTAGTATGATTGGTTAACTTTTGACTATTTTCAAAACATGAATCTCTAAAGTTTAGTGCTGAATATCATTTGAATCGGAGTGCTCGCGCAGCGGGCTTAGGCCGACATAAAGCAAACAACACACTTGTAACGATCTAGACATATAGTGTTTATTTACTTTATTACATGGCTAATAATGCATTTCTTCGCTATAATTATATTCAGTATAATATCATTCAATTTAAGCAAGGGTCCGTATGTCTTACTCGGACTATAATTTGACTACAATTTAACTATAATTTTGAAGAATAAAGATGAAAGAAGGCTACTCTTTAATGAAATGTCACCATGAATATGCCACGACAGCATTCAGATAAGTTTGCTCTTCACAGTTTGGTACTGGTTCGTGAGGACTATCCAGCCTATCCCGTTCGGCTCTGAAGGCATGGTCGGAGGTACAACATTCATTGATTGCTTAAAATAATGTAATTTTAAAAAACATTAGTATTTTAGTAATATTGGTTGTTAATATATAGTTGGTAAATAAAGCTGCCTGAAACACTAAAACGTGTACATTTAAATACTTTTTGTTATGACACGCCATTTAAATGTTATGCTGGTGGCATAGCCTACATTTAACGCATATTTAAATGCTTCAACATCCTATTCACAGTAAAAACAAAAATTGCTTCCATAAACTTTTAAGTACAATAAACTTGGGTGTTTAATTCATTTCTTAAATTTAGTCGCAACTTAAATTATATTAAATTCACTTTAAAAATTAGTTGAATCTTGTATAGGCCTAACTTATAAAAAAAAGTTGAGAATTGCTTAACTTATTTTGAGTTAAAGCAATGTAAAAACATGTCATAACGTATTGATCATATCATTTACAGTGTTACTTTTTTAAATTCAATTGCATAGGCTAATTAAGAAATAATTGGACGTTCTTTATACAAATATCTGTTTTTAAAGTTATTTTTTTTACAACAAGGCGTCGCTAACTCCATTTTGACTAAATTCTATGAAATGAGGAATTATATTAAATGTAGGCTATATCAGAGTTATATAGGAGATGTGTATATGCGTTATTTAAATAAGAAGCTTTATAAGAAAAATAAGCAATTTGGTAAGTAATTGCTTACGAACGCTTAAACCCCTCAGTAGCACGTATGAAGCACACACCCTGTAACTGGTCAAACTTTCTTGTCAACAATCAACTATCAGCATAATTTGTGTATTTTGTTGACGTTGGTTTCTTTGAAAACCGAGAGATTAAATGTTAACTGCATGATACTTAAGCCGTGTGTTTTGACGTCACGCGATCGCGCGTTACCCTTGACCATGACTATGCAGTCGCTTTGACCTTGACATCACAGAGTCTTGTGAATAATAAACAGAGGGGCTGGACACCACTGCCAGTGGTTTGTTTTCAGGCAAACAAGGTGTTATTTCCCTGTCTAGACGGCAAGAGTTAATGACATACCATAAATACATAAAAAAGGAAAATGCTCTGATTATCCAATATCCTTGTCATTGTGAAAATGTACACTGTGTACGTTTTCAGTCCCCCGTTTAGTACTACTTACACCACTTTTCTCTTCCGCGATCCCTTTACCGTATAAGTTTTAAATTTAAACCACCAGTGGTTGTATTCTCTCATCATGAGGTGTAGGTTATATTGACCACAAAGGCAGGTAGTTAATTTGCGTCTGCAAAAGACAGTGCTCAGAGATGTCATCTTGTGTTATTTCCATCGGGTTGGAGGAATGATGGGTACTTCTTGCCAAATATCGAGAGATGCATCCTCCACAGGGTCACGTCAAAAGGTACGGCTAGTTTATTTATTTGTAGTGAATATGCGCATTACCTTGGTGTTATAAATATGGAATTGAGTAGGTAATTTCTAAATATAGAACGATATGAATTTATTTTATGGTCTTTTATTGATGCACTTTTTCTGTCAAGCTACCATTTTCTTAGGCGCAAGGCCTATTCAAAATACGCAAAACTATTATGAGCAATGTATTATTACTTTTTCGAAATATATATTTTCTTCTCGCGTGAGCGTCACAGCATGTTTTACAATTTTGTTTTCTTTAATTTATTGCAGAATGTAATTATTTGATCATTTATGCTCTCAGCAAAAAAATAAATAAAGTAAAATTAATTTATTAAATTTTTGGATTTCTAAAGTTAGAATACAAATTATTAACTCGATTAAACAACTGCATTTCTCATTAGTAGTTGCAGGCTAGTTCAAACCTGTTGGTTTTGGGCACTATTTCTTGCAATTAAAAATGATAGAAAGAGTTATTTTTAAGAGTTAACTAGAATAACAATAACACTTGCAGGTTTTGCATAGGACAAAACGTGTTATTCTAATATAGAAATCGGATAATTTGATTATTTATGTTATGGATCTATCTAGAATTATTGCTCTTACCCTCACAATTGCATTGGTTTATTAATTGTAAACTCAACAATAAACGATGTTCCACTTATATGCCCATTGTCTTATATTACTGTTCAAATGTATTTAAACACTTATAAATAGAACGTATACATATATATTTTTAAATGCATACATACCCATTTTTAAAGCAGGCACTCATACCGAATTTGAGAAAAATAAATATTTATATAAACTCTTTTCAAAACTATATGGTTTCAAGGATAAGTTACTCAAATTATAAATGTTCCGTGCAAAAAGGCCTGTTCAGTAAAACATATGGGCTCGCGTAGAGTTTTCTTTTATTCGCCGGTTCTAAACTGAGCAGCTGGAATTTGAAGAGAGAGATCAGTGAGTTGAGCAGAAAGGGGGCTGATAACCTCTGGTGGCGTGTGGTGGAAATATCAGGAAGTGAGCAGTGTAGACTCAACACGAAGACACATGCTTTGCACAGGTCTTTACATTTTTTCTGGCACACGTAGCCAACTCTTACTGAGTATGTGTGTTTAATTTAAGAAGGTAGTTAACAAACTAGTAATATGTAGGCTATATTTGTAGTGCACATTTGATGAATTTGCTAGTGTTTACGAAAAGGCATGTTACGCATAGCGGACACACGTTGAATTGTATGGGTTGTGTTGATTAAACTATATGGACCTTTACATTTATGCATTTAGCTGACGTTTTTATCCAAAGCGCCTTACACGAGAGGAACAAAAGCAATTATTCAAATATCCAACAATAATTTTAATACACGACGCCAGGTTTATTTGAAAACTGTAGATTAGGAAGCAAGTCAGTCTTAGTTAGGGCGGCTGATTTAATTCCCAGATGTAAATTATAAATATTTATTATTTTATATATGCTCTGTATTATATGATATGTATAATATTTAAGATGCATTGCATCTCTTCCAATGTGACCCAGATTTGCATCTATAATGTTTTTTTTTCTATTTGTGTTTTACACACTTAGAATATTGCCAGCTTTCATAGTCCATGAAAGAAAAATAATAAATAAATATAGAATACAAAATTAATATAAACAGAAACTTAGGTCAGGTTTGCGATTTTCAAACGCAGTAAAGTGTTACATCGAACACCGATGTAAACGAACATCCTGATTTATTTTTATTCACTTTAGCTATTATTGTCTTGTTTAAGCTCAATTTATAATGACTTAATTTGAACAACAATTCTACCTGTTATTAAACAAATAAAGATAAATGCAATCGCGCAAACGCGTACGAATTTTACGAGGTGACTAATTCGTAACAATTCATACGACCTCACTCGTACGAATTTGTACGATTTTTGCTAAATCGTACATATTTTATGAGTTGCCAAATTCGTATGAATTCATACGAATGACTTACCCCTGACCCCGCCCCTAAACCTACCTATCACGTGGGTTTAGACAAATCGTACGAATCCGTACGAGTGAGGTCGTATGAATTCGTACGAATTAGCCACCTTTTAATCACTCAGAACAGTTTTTCTGGAAGTTGCGTCTTTTATTCTCTTCGTTGTTTTGTAAAACTTTTTATTGTTATGGCCATTATTTTAATTTACTATTGTAGTTGGTGTTATTATTAGTATTAGATTTTTAAAGTCTATTAGGATACCCAATTATATCATCAAACATTCATCCTTTCTCCAAATTGAGTTAAAGTATTTAAGAACAGGAATTTTGCATTTAACTCACATTTTAATGTATACGTTTTTGTTTCCTCGAGAAATTGGCCTCGGAGGACATTTACTGCAAGGCTTTCACTGAGCCAACCTGTCTTCCAAAATCAAAGACAATAAAAAGGCCTTTGTTTACTCTATGGCCCTGTCTGGACGGGAAAGAGATTCCAAGACAGCAATCTCACAGCGGCGCAGACAGTGCACTAGACACTGACCTTGAACTAACAACTATTTTAGCCATTTTCCAGAGATTTTGGAGATATCAACTTTTGCCATCCTTCTGGTAAGAAAATATAATCTTTTAACTGACGTTTAAGCGATATTGTTTGAGACAGTCAGGTTTAGGCCAATATTTTTTGTGACTACATTAAGTTGTTGAAATGTCATTCATTCCCAGTGTGAGAGGAAGTTACTCTTTCAACAACTTGTACTCTGTTTTATTCTTGGGTGGAAATAATGAAACATTCTTACTAAAAACTGATAAGAAGTAGGCTAAGAAAATGACACAACTGAATAGTCTAATAACTAGCATTACTGTTTTCTCTAAGTATAGTGACTAAATATCTATATAGCTTCATATGTTTGATTAAATGTTCAGTAAGAAAAAAGTCTTGACATTTTAGTGAAATATCTGATAGCATTTAAAATGCATATGCACGTGGTGTATAGAGCTTGTTAGTTAGTTACATTAATCTGGTATGGAGTCTAGCCGTAAAACATGCCCATATGTCTCTCAAAATTGGATGTAATAATCCTTGGGCAATTTAGAGGACAACATTTGTAGTCTTTTGGTTGTTTTGGATCTCTGTTATTTTTTTAATGAGCTGAACACCGGATTTCCTTTGCATTTTATCCTAGATATTCATCGCAATTAATGAAGTTGTTTGTGGTTATTTTGCCTTTGTTGCTTTATTTGAAAGTAGACTAAACAAAAATAAATGAATAAATACACAAGTTGCATTAATCATAATTACAAACACGCCCCCACACAGATTGCCAGCAGACGCAAAGTTGCCGTTTCTCAAAGAATCGTGCAGTAAACAAGGAAAATACAAATGATTTAAAATGAACGAACGCAAATATAATTTGCTCCTTCATAAATATATGTCAGCATGAGCATGTGCGCGAGAGGCTAAGCAAATGCATAAACAAAAAAATGTTGTTAAAAAGGTTATTATGACGGTAGGCCCTATCCGAATATTATTAAAAATATATATTTATTACATAGTTTTTAAATATTGTAAATATGACCGCTGTATCCACATCTGACAACCTTTAACTGGGTTATTTGCATTCCATTTCCAAAGCAGAGATAAAAATGGATATAATTCAAAACAGTGTTTTTGACACTAAATACAATTAGACTGAAAATCCCAGTGTATTTATTTATAATTATTAACTTGGAAAATAAAATACAGTAAAAAACAAAAGGCTTGAAAGATTGGACAAACACTTAATTGCACTTCTATCAAGTTTGCGTTTCCTAAACACACCAATGTGAGACAGAGGGTTTAATGCGTACTGTTATTATTGTCTTTTTGTCATCTTAATCTTTATTTTCGCTTCATTATGTTCTCAAATAATACACGTGACAATGACATGGTGTTGCATTTGATATGAGGAATATTTTCTTGTATTTTATACAATCAAAAATCAATTAATGTGATCCAGTGTGGTGTATTTGGAGCGGCAGAATCATTTTAATGCCCTCTGCCAGCTTGTAAAATTCAAATAAAAGAATTGCGAGATGTGTAACAACTCTGCATGAGTTTGACTGTGAGTGTTTATAGGATGTATCTGTTAAAGTTGTTCATGTGAGGTGTACTAGAGCATATTATCTCAAATATAGGCTACGGTCTTTTAAAAAAATATTATAGAATATCATCTTCTTTTACGGAGCCAATGGTTTCAACCTGCTGACCCCACTACAGTAAATATGAGTGGAGTTCAGCACTGAGCATCAGTATTTCTTTAAAACAAGCCTGTAAAAGATGAACATCACATCTTTATATGACACTGAATTCAACCGTAATTTGTTTGAAAACAATGGCGGAAATCACCCTCTGCTTTAAGGGGGAAAATAACTATTTCTTTGTGAGGGAAAATGTGTTTTATTTATTTTATTTATTTATTTATTTATTCCATGTAATAAAGATTAAACGAGGCTAGGGACACTTCTATATATTTCTAAAAAGGAAAGTGAAAGATGATCAGTTAAGAACCTTTGAGCTAGGGGAAAAGAAAAACAAGATTTTACATTTTTAATAAGATATTTTATAGTATTTTAAAAAAAGCATATAAAACCCGTTATACAGAAGTTAATGTTTTGTTTTGTCTGAAATGGACCAAGTGGGTGGTACCTTCTAGTGTTCGAGTAAGCTCCGGCACGTGACGTGGAGATGACCAATCAGGTGCACCTCCAGGTTTAACTACGTTAAATGTCAGATTGCAATAAACTAGAAGCTGTTGGTCTGGCCCGCGGAAATGGGCGAGCATAATCTTCTTAATCCTGGGTTTGTGGGACCTTTGGTAAACATCCACACTGGAGACAGGTTTTACTTCCCGAATTTTAGAGCCTCAGGGGGACAGCTGGCGGGGCTACCGTCTCTCTCGTACCCTAGAAGGGACAATGTTTGCTCTCTCCCGTGGAATCCATCGGAGTCGTGCAATGGATATCCTCAGTCTTACTTTAGCAGTCCTGTATCCATTAACCCCTCTTTTAATCGATCTTGTGAAATAACCCGACTGGAGGAAAGCAAATGTTATTATGGCAATTCCAGCAGCACCAGAGAGCCGTGTTCAGAGAGCAACAATCTTAAACGAGAGGAGCGAGCGAGAGATACATCAGTATCGTCTGATCACGGGATGCACAATGGGATGGGCAACAGTGGCACCTTCTCAAAGTATGAATATGGCACCGAACATCTGACCCAAGACCCGCCATCCTGTCAGTCGTTGGAGTCCGACTCCAGTTCTTCAGTGCTAAACGAAGGAGGAAAGACTTCAGGAGGCGATCCACAAACCCTGATATCGCAAGGAAACCACGCAAGCAATATCGCCAGTGGAGGAGGTTTGTCCCTCGCTTTTAATCACAACTGAAAGAGGCAACAGAAGCACACTACACGTCTTGCTCAAGCTTATTTATTTATTTTGCATGACGAATTATTTAGGCATTAACTGGCTACTGTTATGATTTTCCTGCATGGATCTTGCTTGGTTGTTCAAGGCCACTAGGGGTTGCCCTAAAATGCTCCACGTTCACCAGTTTAAGCGCTCAGTCATTTATACAACCAGTAAACACAACATCATAAAATTCAACAATCCCGTTGCCAATGTTTAGCGCTGTTTAAAAAGCATAGTTATTGTTGATATATATAGGTTTTGCTAAAGCTTTCACGTTATTTTAGTATGAAGAACTGATTTGTACAATGGCAATTGCTCTGTTCAGAGAAAAGAGGACGTTTGTTTTAATGACTCGTAAACTGAATTAATATCAGTTGCCGTGCATTTAATATGCCTTGAAACCGCTAAATAAGTAGGGTTCTCGCAAAAAGGACAATTACCGCGTTAATGTACATTTAACTAGAACAGTAAAACGTTCTAAGACATTCTTTCTGTGTAAACCGATACATTCGTCATATCGACAGCTTCCATCACACTTCAGATTGTCTTTTAATCATGTCTAATTGTCATATTAACAAAATACACAAAATAAAATGCACAAGAAATTTGTATTTTACGTGGCTTGATGTTTTTGATGTGTTGGCCTAAGATGTTTTGTAGCTCTCTCATGAACCCGTGCTATGTCCCTCAAGGTGCCCCGTGGTACCCGATGCACACCCGGACCCGCAAGAAGCGAAAGCCCTATTCCAAACTGCAGCTGGCCGAGCTTGAAGGAGAGTTCATGCTAAACGAGTTCATCACCCGGCAGCGACGCAGGGAGCTGTCTGACAGGCTCAATCTCAGCGACCAACAGGTTAAAATTTGGTTCCAAAATCGGCGGATGAAGAAAAAGAGACTGTTACTAAGGGAGCAGGCGTTGTCCTTCTTCTAAGGAAACACAAAGTATACATTGCTCAATGCTAGTCCAACAGCAGTATTTAGTCAATGGGAATCTGCCATTGGCCCATTTTACTCTGAAAAGTCTTGCTCCATGACGCATTCAGAAAACGCGAATAAGAGTTCAAACATTTATGGGTAACCTTAACCGCGACCGAATGATATCTCCAAAAGTCTGCTTATACTATGTGGTCTAGTGTTTATTTAAGAGGGTATGTGTCCAGCAATTGTGGGCATGTACATGGTAATGTTTTAGTCTAAGTTTTGAAAGTAAAAAGCTGTCTAAGTCATCTCTCACTTTAGTTACTTTGAGTAATTAACTGCTAGTTAAAAATTCAGACAAATATAAGCTGTGAGATAGAATTTCGGACAGTAAAATGTTTTCTTATTGGTCTTAATGATATTGAAATGATCGCTAAATATGTATTGTCGGAGTGTTAAAATATCTTTTAAAATAACACACTCGTGCCATGATCAGCGTTCTAAGCTTAAAAATTGACTGAAACTCAATTTGTTGTTTCAACTAGAATCCTTAACTGTTCGTAATCTCCCAACAATGTTTTTTATTTAGCCAGTTATCGCTAAGAAAGAGCCTTTCAATCCTCAGCCCTCAACAATAAGAGGCGTTAAGCCATCAACGTCTTATCTCCGTTCCGCAGTCATCGCCACGTGTTCTATGGCACGTTCACGGTCACGGGCACAAAGTTAGTGACCCAACTCATATCTTGGGCCCTTGAGAACCAAACTGCAATTACAGAACAGCTTTTATGAATAGACTTTGATCTAGCCTGTGAAATGTCATTCTGACAAATGTGAGGAGATTACCTACTTCAACAACTAGATATTGGCCAAAGTTTAAATTAGTAGGCCTGCAGCTAAACCGCGCAAACGCGACTTCCTGCTAATAAAATATTTATTCTTGACATACCTAGTGAAAAACGTTACACTCGTCATTTTTACCAGCATAAATTTCCCATTAACGATAGCTCGTCCCTTGATCCGCGTTATTTGGACATATTCGCTTAGGTCTAGGCTACTTAATTAATTCACATCAACAATGCTTCTGGGAGAGAAATGCATGGTTAAGTAATATTTAGACGCGCAATGATAAATTAAAACAAAAAGATTCTTCAATTTATAACTGTAATGAAACTATCAATCATACAGAATAGAAGAGATCAGATTTATATCCCAATATTCACGAGCCTGTTTTGCTAACTAGCGGGAACCATTGTGTTATTAGAAACATTATTTACTCAGATCATGGATTAAATGCCAGTGAAATAGTTCATATTTGCTGCATGATGATAATGACTGTAGTTAGAAGGTTAAAAAAGCAAATGTTTCCGGCTATTTCCTTTTTTTTTTTGTCAAAAGGAGCATGTATTATTTTAAAACACCTTAAACTGAAAATAACGTTTTAATATGGTAGTTTATGGTATCTAAAGTAGTTTTATTCGTTTGTAAGTATTATTATAATTATTATGAATAATTATTATTATATTATTATTATTAAGTAGCCTATTAATATTTTATTATAAAGGAATTTGGCAGAAGTCGGTGCTACGTTTTGTTTTCTTTTGTAGTTGTTGTTGTTGGTCTGACAGATTGGCGAATGTCATTTGCTTTAAACCCTATTTTTATGAATCTATAGAAAATACAATTATATGAATGACATCAACAACTATATAAAAATGATCGTCACATTTCCCCCTCTTTGAAATGTTTTGTGAAATTGTCTCCGATGTATAATTTTTCTGTGTTGTTCTGTGTAATTTTGTGAATGCTCCACTGTCGCATTCCTTTGTACGATTAAAATGTCTTGTAAATAATGTTCATGAATGTATCCATATATGTGTAACCTACAGTTTCTGATTAATAAAGTCTTTAAACTTCGTTTTATTTACTTATTTCGTGATGTGGGAGGCATATGTGTGATATCTTAATCTGATAAATGTGTTACCTTACCTTGTGTTCTCTTCAGTAGCAGAAAAGCCGACTTCAGGCTTCAGAAACATTTCATCGCATTATCCTTATTTTGACCATATTGGCTCTTAATTATTTCAGTAGCTATAAGGTAAAGATAGGCTATAAAAAAAAGCTTTTGTTGTTTCTAACACTCAAGAGAAAACTAAAAATGCAATCTGAATGTTTGCCAACATGGCCACATGTGCAACAATATTGATATGGTTTATCAAGTGGTTGGAAATGGTAAAGACATCCATCCACCTAGTGGATAAACGGTACAGACGCCGAAACAGGGCCCCGTGAGGACTAACTGCTTCACATGCAATACTTTGCTTGCCTATTTTTTGACTCATGGTTAAAGACGTTTTGGACCGTGTTTCGCGTTTAGTTCATTGCTCATTACTGAAATATCTAGAGTGAGAAGATTGCGTTTTCTTTTTGATTGTTAGGATTTTTATAGGCGATTATAAGCCTAGTTTTAATTGCTCACGAAAAGGAATTAGAACTTATTGTACTGAATTTTAGGATCAACTTGTAATCTATTATTGGTCATCATGAGGTTACCTTGTTCAAGCAAACGATGTAACATTTGAATTTATTGTAACTTTTTTTTTAAACTAGGCCTACATTTTATGAATGGAGAATCACTGATGATTCTTTAGAATGCACATAAAGTGGATCTTAGGGATAGCTAGTGTCAAGTCTATTGGCTTCCTTTAAAGCAAATGCGCTGCAATCGTAACAATAGCATTTTATGTGCTTGCGGCGCTTTTGACTTTGAGACTGGCCAAATCTGTTTATGACGACTCGTCTCCCCGGCTCAGAGGTCATTGAGTACCTCAGTGCCCTTCACACAAAACTTGTGTAGTCATGTGGTTCACTAAGTGCTCTGCTCCTATCACAGACGTGTAGAGACGGGAGAAGTCGATTCTGGCGTCGCTTGCACTGCACACAAGATTGTGAGAGTGTATGTCTGTGCAATGGAGGCTTGCGTGTAAATGAGAGAGAGATAGAAACATTTCTTGACAATGGGTAGTTTTATAAACACACTCTTTAAAAGTGTATATACCCGTCTTAAAGTGATAGCTTTAGTATTTAGCTTATGCAGCGATTTGGTTACTTCTGTATTGAAGCAGTGTCAACATTTGCTTGGTAGCGTTGAAATAGTTGAAATTACAATCACTGACACCGCACTGGAAAAAGACCACCTTCCACGCTTCATCTGATTAAAGGTCATCTTTAAAAACTTATTGGCGTTGGCAAACCGAATGTGCCGAATACGAATCTTATCATATTAATGCAAATTGTTGTGTTTGTTCTGATTTGTAATTTATCTGGCTTAAAATTACTTTTAAAATGTTTTGAATTGTCTTTGTAAATTTCTTAGACACTTTCTGCATGACATTTTTAATTGGGCCTTATCTTCTGTTGCAACGATAGCCTACATATTAGGCAGTAATGACGGGGGTGAATGGTTCCTTATTAGCCTATATTATTTTCTTCGTCTACATGTACTACCAGGATTTTTGTTATTATTCATTTCAAAACAAGAAATTTGACAATTAAAACTTCAATATTTTCTTATTTATTTACTTTATTAACTTGAACCTTCGTATACCTTTTACTCGCCGCAACGTCAACTTTCACTCCAGTTGTATCTAATATTTAGTATACAAATAGCTTATAAAATCGTTCTTTAGAGTGTTCATTTAAGGATGATGACGTCCTGCTTTTGCATTATAAAACATTTCAAGCATTTAACATATCAACAAGTCTTTAAATGCAGTTTGCCTGAGCCATGGGACATTTTTCTGTTAAAGCTTCGCCACGACGTCAAAAATAAAAATGTAGGCTATAAAATAAAAATAACCAACGCATACTTATTGCATGAATGTTTCTTTTTTTAAAACATGTTTGTATTTGTATACTAAATATATAATTGCTTTGACTAGCTTTGACT
This sequence comes from Meda fulgida, assembly GCA_030578275.1. Classification (NCBI taxonomy): domain Eukaryota; kingdom Metazoa; phylum Chordata; class Actinopteri; order Cypriniformes; family Leuciscidae; genus Meda; species Meda fulgida. Next base: position 23,776,668 of record CM060638.1, read on the forward strand.
AGAACGCATTCACTTGCAGTTATTTTTAAGTGATTAGAAAATATTAAAATGGGAATATTATGCAGCGTAATGGCACAACTCTATAGAGAAACGAGACATATACTGGAAATAAGGCATCGTCACATGCTTGTCGTAGAACAGCGCAAAACTGAATGCGTTTTGAATAGGTTCATTAATGCTAAAGACAAATGCTAATGTGTGATCTGCAATACAATAGCAAATAAAAAAGAGGCGAAATGTGTTGCAATGAGAGAAAAAAACCGCGCACAAACAACGCAAATATCGTTGAATGAAAGTTGTTGTAACTATTCAGTTTTGAAGAAAATAACCGCGTTTTGCAAACTATTGTTTTTACTGTTTATAGAATGTTAGGGCCTTCTTTCCGATCCCACCCCTCGCGTTAGCCCTGTCTTAGTGGGCGGGAGCAACTTACAAATTGAAGGTCAAGTTAGTGTGTCCCATATATAGGAACCAAGTATCCAATACCATTGGTGTAGACAAAATTCAATAATTAATATGAAGTTTACGCACACCAGATATTTAATCGGATCAACCAATTAATTTTTGTGCGTTGAGTAGCCTATAAACATTTCAACTCATTTCAGCAAAGCAAACAACAATTAATATTCCAAATTAATTTAACACAACCACCCTAAAGAGATTATCTGCTCGAAGCCTAAGACGTATTTTATCTAAATTAAAATGATCTGGTGGACGGGGCGAACATAAACATTTCCGATGTTCGTTGCGACAAACCTTTGTTCTTGCTAATCTTCGATCCAACTTCAATGCGATCTTAGACGAATATCTGGATATTAATTGTGTAAGTGAATCAGCTTTGTGGAGTAAGGTCCTGGAAATATTTACTGTGTTTTTACCAGTGTAGCAGAGTAATATGTAATGGATTTAATAAGGCCATATCTACCAAAAAAAAAGGGTAGGCTACTTCCCTTTTGTTATGTAAAATCATAAACAAAGTCGTGCCGTAGACATGCGAAAGCGGTGTCATATTAGGAGTTTTGTTTTGAGTACATACCTTTATCTTGTCATCAACAGGCCATGTGTCAGAAATCTGGTTTCCGAAATAAATGCAATTCCGTTTACTGTCATCAAACCATTTTGATCAACAAATGTGAAGTAAACATCTTGGTAGATTATATGTAAGCAGTGTAACTGAGTGGTATTTGCATTTCAGTGCAGTTTACTAAAAATGTTATGGGACACAAAGCAAATAATGACAATTATTACCAGTGGAGTAATAAGGTTCTGACATGAAGAACGTTCGATGGATATTTTGCGAGGGTTTTGGCATTGTCCACCCGTGATATTTAACAATAGCCTATTTGATAAATATAAATATAGATTACAAGATACGTTTTGGTGGGTATTCTTTAATTGAATATACACATTTTGTGGCTTCGTACAGCCATCTTGATGTTTTTAAAATATTGTTATTGAAAACAATATCAATTGTCTTTTTTTCTTTTATAATAGTAGAAGAAATTCTCATCTCACTTTAGTCGCTTTTCGAGGCATAACCTACTTGGGAGTTTTATTAGCCACTCGGAACAAAAAACAATAGTCCTGTATCAGTCGAGCTTAGGAATTTGGTTTTCGGGTGTGAAAACACATGAAAATAAATACATACATAAATAATATTTTGTGTAGGCCTACCAGTATATAAGAACAAGGTGGTATTCATATATTAAAAAATAAACCAGTCGTCTTATGCGACAAAGACAATAGCATTTTGTGTACAACCGGTGTTTGAGGGGTGTTATTTTTTCTTTCCTTTTTAAAAAATGTATAAATCGCTATAGCGTATCTCAAAACGATAAGTTTCCTCAGTTTGCACCCCCTACATTTCCATGGAATTGTACACAATTAGCCATCTCTTGTAGCTAAATTTATTGTTTTAATCACGTGTACGCCCACTAACAAAATATTTAATATCACTCAATAAACAAAGATTACATGATACTCTGACATTACCGTTTGAGCAACAAGCTTCTGGGATTTCTAGGATTGTGATGTTCAGTTGACACAATTGGGCACTGGTTGCCTGTAGCTCAGGCTATGCACTCACGGAGACCTCTGTAAAATGAAGGGCCGTTTTTGTTGTCGCTTGAATCTGTTCACAGCTCATACGAGCGAGTTTAACAGCCCGACTTACATCCAATTAAATTTATCTAGGCCATGAGGGGACAGTAATGCTATTACACAGTTTCCCTTTTTAGCCCTGCTGAGGTTTTAGCCCTTGAGGTAAACTGAAGGGCCCTTGAGTGTTGCCTGCAACTGTTTTTTGGTCTCATTGTTGACATATCACGAACTCTGAATATGTTTCATTTTCTGTCGATGTTCGATCGACATGAGGCAAAAAGTATTTTTGTGTTGAGGTACGGAAGAAAAGTCGAAGAATGTGACCGCCAGGCCAGGGCAAACACCGAGTTGACCGTGCGGGCTATTTCTCCGGATCTCTTTTCTGAGACATTAGCCGCGCTGTTTTAGTCCGAGTAACATTAATACCTGACTGTAATTTTAACTCTATAATTGTAGACCTTAGCTGCAACGGATTTCAAAAAATTCCATTGGCAATGTCTTAAAGCTTACTGTTCTTCATAGTGATAGCAAACATTTACAAGACCTCTGTCTCTAGACTCTAAACTGGACTCTAAACGCCTTTCTAGCTTTTCTTTCCAGCTGAACTTGCCCCTGCAATTCAACTGCTACATTACAATATCAACAATTGTCCAAATCTCCAGCAGGGGCAGAGCATTTGCGGGGATATAGTGCTTGTTTAGAGAAAGTAAAGGGCGCACCTTTGTTGAATTTCAGGGTCCTACAGCCAGTAGGATAGTGTTGAAGCTGTACGATTGCATCGAATTAGTTGACATGCATGTGAAACCTGTCTCCTGTAGAACAACTATTGCAAAATCAGGTACAAAACGTGTCAGATGCGTAGTGGTTATGCACTGAGTGAAAACAAGACTTTGTTGTGAAACGAGTAAGACACACAATGTGGGAACAACGTGTTAAGTTTTTCAGTAGTTATCTCGCAAAATCTTTCTCGCATTAACAAGTTTATGCTGAATAGAATGACTACAAAAAAATCGATATTTATTTTTTGAGCTCGTTCAAAATAACTTTTATAGACCTGATTGACTGAAGCCTGAATAGTAGCTTTCGTCAATCATTGCAATGGATATCTTACTAGTTGGATATCTCATTCTTTGAGCTTTCTTAATTGTTTACCTTGTGTTTGTTTTCTTTAGAACAAAGCATTTCTTGCTTTTCCGCAGTTCGGCCTTTTATGGCGCTTGCAGTGAGAATTTTAGTGGTCAAATTCAAGTGCTGGGTCTGGGCAGCTGTCTGCTTTCTTTGTACTTGGTTGAAGGCATATTGCACACCAACCTTTTGTCAATTTTGAGAGGGCTCCGTTCAGAGAGGACTCATAAAGTCATTGCCACATACCTCTTACACAAATACGCAAGTAATCTAGCTAAATTCTGTTTCAAAAATACTTTTTAGTTGCGATGTGTAGTGTAACTGATATGAATATTTTTACAACAATCGTTGATAGTTTTTTAATATGGACACTCTGAATAGCTGCTTTGAATAAATAATAGACCTATACAAATATTTCTTTAGAGAAACTATAAAAACAATTGGTATCATAAACAAATGTTATTAGTTTATATGAGCTGCTCTGTGAAATGCTTCCATGACCGGTCAGTAAATTTGTATATTACATAGACTCGAACTAACAGTTAGGCTAATTTAAAGAGAAAATAAATATTTTAAAACGGGTGCTACATACTGAACTTTTTTATTATTATAGTTTATTTCACGAATTAGTTTGTGATACAAATACTGAAACTACTGAAATAATTTTCAGAAGATTAGCATGGTCTGCAGTGTTAGCAGAATGTCTTTGTATAGAGTTACTATCTTTCACTTTTAAAAATTTGTTTTAAATTAAAAAGCAATATTTCTTCTTTAAAATTAGTATTTATCCGAATTCTGCAACAAAAATAAAACATTTTAGGCTTGTTTTATTAGACGCTGGAGGGTGCATATTGAAACTGGATAGTATGTTTTTGCCTTAAACAGATGCCTCTTATAAAATGGTGTCAGAGATTTAAAATATTCATGGGATCATTTGACGTTCTTTGCACATATTAAATGCCAAAACGTGTAGTGCTGGGTGTAAGGAAGGTCGAACACAATAGTATATTACACATAATTTTATTTTTTCCTTTGATAAAAGACATGGTTTTACATTCGCGATAGAGTCATTCTTTATGATAAGTGGCATCATTCAAAGTTTTTATTTTTTGTGTCGTTGATTAAAACCAAGAAAAAAGTTTTTCCTCGGTTTAAAATTAAACCACATTTAAAAACAAACATAAAGCATCAGCATTAACTTTGTGTTTATGCAACCAATAACTGAAATCTCCGGGTGGATGTATAGTTTTCTGCATATGTTCCCAATGTTTTCATCTAAAGAAAAAAGACAAACTTACAAATGTTCTATTACTACATTCAAGAATTGGGTGGAGCTGACACGTGACATCTATAAAGGCAAGTTTGCTAATCATACCATGAATAAATATATATGCTTTATAGGTTTAACGCATATATTTATATATAGCCTAATATAAAATTCTATGCTTTTGAACAAAAGCATCTTGACAATGCGGTAAAACTCGACCCTTGCATGTAAGCAGTGCAGAAATCAACACTACAATAAATCATACCAGTTATCCTCCTTTTAAAGTTGTAATAGTTTTGTTACATGCGAAAGTCTTAGATTAGGACATGTAACGTTATATAAGCATATAATTGTGTTGCCTCAGATTCATAAAATCAGCGTTACTCAATACCTACACAGGCTCCAACACACGTAGCCAACACATAAATAGAAAATATTTCTGTTCGTTCTTGCAAAACCCGATTAAAACAACAAACAAAAGATGTTACTGTTTTACATGGTTTTGCATGATTTGAAAACTAATCGTTTGAATTTCACAGATCTTACCCAACAGAACCACTCCTACGCATCCATGTGTTCCAAATTGATATATGACAATATCTACTTTCGATCACGTGTTGCGGGGCGACTTAGATGGATTGCGCGTCATCTCGCCGTCCCAAATTTTCTCCTTCTGCAGCCCGAATCCAAAACATCATATCTGTAGTACGGACTACAGGAGAAAGATGTTTAACTCTGTTAATCTGGGCAACTTCTGCTCCCAGACGCGTAAAGACCGGACATCCGAGTTCGGGGACAGGACGGGCTGTGCCTCCAACATCTACCTCCCCAGCTGCACCTACTACGTTCCAGAATTTTCCGCCGTCTCTTCGTTCCTTCCACAGGGGCCCTCGCGACAAATCACATACCCCTATTCCACAAATCTATCTCAAGTGCAACCAGTGCGAGATGTTTCCTATGGTCTGGACCCGTCCAGCAAATGGCACCACAGAACCAACTATGCATCTTGCTACTCAGGAGAAGACCTGGTGCATAGAGACTGTCTTCCGCCATCCACCATGACAGAAATGCTCATGAAAAACGAGAGTGTGTACAGCCACCACCACCACCACCAGCATCATCCGAACTCTAGCCACCCTTCCACCGGTTTCTACGCCGGCGTCGGGAAAAACAACGTGCTCCCTCAAGGTTTTGACCGCTTTTTTGAAACCGCTTATTGTAGCACGGACAATCAGTCAGAACATTGTTTACAAAAGAGCGAGATGAACAAATTAGAGACTTCGTCCCAACAAGCCACAACTGTTTCCGCAGCGCAGGAGCCGGAAAAGGACCCAGAGGATGAGGAGGAACATACCAATTCGGGCTCGTGCACTTCAGCAGCTACTAAGGACGGGAACGCGAGCAAGAGCAGCCATTCGAGTAGGTACCGAAGCTGTAAATGGGGAAAGGTTAAGGGACTAGCCCGGTGTTTTGTCGGTCAGATTTTATGTGGAGTTTTATAAGCATTCAAAGGATTTTATTATAACCTACAAAGCTCTTTCCTCCAACGAAAAGAATTTTTACGATGGGAAAGCGCTTTGAAAAAAGAGGATGTTATACACAGACGCTACTATCCCAGAGTCTGTGAAATTTTAAGAGCGCGCTATTGTGACAAATGCTAACTTTGATCATGAACTTGCGTTGAGCATTGCAACGGATTTTCTCGTTTAGCTGTCGGGGGTAAAAACCAATTGGGCAGAACATTACTTTTGGCATACTGTGAATTTTGTTTTAGCAGCTCGAATGTAAACTAAGTCCTTATTAGCTGTTAAACGTGCTGTGACTTGAGTTACCGTGGGGTTGATGTATATAGTCAATGACCACAATGTTAGTGCTTGCCCAGTGTCAGTTCTCTATCTATCTATCTATCTATCTATCTATCTATCTATCTATCTATCTATCTATCTATCTATCTATCTATCTATCTATCTATCTATCTATCTATCTATCTATCTATCTATCTATCTATCTATCTATCTATCTATCTATCTATCTATCTATCTATCTAAAAATGAAAGAAATTAATTTTAAAAGAGGTAGCCTATTTCTCTTTTTGGAATGCCACCAAATATACATTAAGGCCAATCAGAACTGTCGTAATTACGTTTCAATAGACATCATTGGATATTTTAGATTTCTGCTATTTGTTTTTGCTGCGCTTCTCAAACTAAGTAGGCTTTAGCTTCCAGAAGAGAAGCTAACATTCACGGCCATTTTCAAGGGACAATACCTCAGGCCCATTGTAAGATGCATTTGTTTGTAGTATTACAAATAACAAAGAGAACACGTTTTCTCTTCATGTGTTCTATAATTTGTGAAACACATTTCTTAATTAGCCTAATGTGATGCAAAAACAGGAAAAATGCATAGACAGGAAAAAAATCACTTCATAAGTTCAAAAGGTAAAAACAAAGTTTATTTTTTAATTCAATAACCTTCATTTGTTTACGTTTTTGCCGAGTTGAACATGCTGTTTTATTGTTTTCTTTTTTATATATACATTTTGTTTTTGTATAAGATTCCTCCACGGCTGTCGATATTAGAGTATTGCATCGGAGTGACATAGTTGTGTCTGCTATCAGTGATCTTACATGCAATCTATTAGGCATTTGGTGACACTGGAGATTACAAACACATCTTTCAAAAAAAAATGTGTTGTGGATTTATGCATTTCATTCTGTTTTTTGCAGGAAATGTTTTATAAGATAATCATTTAAAATGTCTTCTTGTTTTATTATCCTAAGGTACTCCGCGCACAAGAAAGAAGAGGTGTCCATACTCCAAGTTTCAGATTCGTGAACTGGAGCGAGAATTTTTTTTTAACGTTTACATCAACAAGGAGAAAAGGCTGCAGCTGTCTAGAATGTTAAACCTTACTGACAGACAAGTCAAAATATGGTTTCAGAATCGTAGAATGAAAGAAAAGAAATTAAGCAGAGATCGCCTGCAGTATTTCTCTGGGAATCCATTGCTGTAATTGTTGAAAGGGCGTTATTTAATATTTCTGCTAATTAAAATTACGTCTGTCTAAATATCCCTGTCAATTTAATAAAACTATTAGAATTTTTTTCAAGGCCAGCAACAGTATTAAAAACTGTTTTCAAAGGTTAACATGACTGTAATGGCTGAGGCTGGGGACAGAAAATGCTCATTGTGAATCACAAACTAGAAATGCCAGTTTATATTGACACTTTTTTTAGTGTCAATATAAACTGGCATTTCTAGTTTGTGATTTACAAAGTAAAGCTACACTTCTCAAGAATTACTTTTTTTTTCAAAATGTATGTGACACCTCTTGAGTGAAATGTTTGAAATCTCCACTTTGAAAATGGTCACAAAATAGCCTACTATAATATATTATAAAATTGTATCCTTTATCCTTTTATGGTTGTATATATGTATATTAAAACACATACACTCGACTCTGGTTTAAATCTGGAGATGTCATACTTTTTTATGTTTTCACCATTTAGAACTGTGACTTGTACAATCTGTAATATTGTATTCCTTGTACAGAAAATATGCATTGTGCATTCGTGAATGTAAATATAATGTTATTTTGAGTATCCTCACCCTATCCCTGCTGCTATTTTTCTTTACATTGCCTTTGCAGCCGTGTGAGCTTTGTTGTTCGATTCTTTAAATTATTTGCTGTACGCCCAAAGTTCTCATTTTTCGGAAGGATTACTAAGCGATCCGAATTGGCCTGTGTACTATATTAATCAAAAATAAACGCGAATAAAGATAAACTCTGATATGTCAATTGTGACTTGATTTTAAAAACACACAAGGTATTCTACGGTGAAGTAAAACGTTGTGGGAATGTGTATAACAACACTGCAGTAAAAACAGAGATCTGAGAGAAGATACAATAAACTGACCACTGCCAAGTAATGAAAACTCAATCTCTATACCTCTCTCTTGCTCTCTCTCCATTCGTCGTCTCCCTTCCACACGTTGTTCAAGTGTATCGATATTAAGCTATATCGGTTGTTTTTCAATGAAAACTAATAAATATCAAGATATTTAACATTTAGGGAATTTTAGGGATGTGTGTATTTGTCTAAAGTGACTAAGAAAGGGATGCATGAAATTGCTCTTGAACGCGTCAAAAATGTAGAGAGCATTTCGGCAACGACTTTTAGTACCTTCTAAATGGAATCGCCACTCTTGTAGTCTAGACACTGCAATAAAGTCAGGGCCCTAAATTGCCTTTTTCTGACTTAATTGCACCGTCTGTTCGAGGGAAATGGTGTTCACTTCCGCAGTAAATAGTAAACAAGAAAGTCCGGCTTTTAGGACAAAAAAACCGAGACGTTTAAAATGAACCCTTATTGCCTATGGTGCAAAAAAAAAAAACTATCAAACGATATCGCCCACATGGAATAATCTGTTCAGAAGAATCTGAGTCGCATACATCTTAACAAACCCAACAGAGGTGAGATATTGGTATTGCATGTTGTCCCCATGTGCAGTTTTATATGTGATCACACTATTTTGCCACTACATGGATTTTGCCACAACATGGGCTCGCGTGCAAGTGTGCAGTTGGCACTTATGCTTATGTAGAAAATTATATAATTAAAAGTTGTCTTTGAACTTCAATAATGTCAAGGCCTTCACCTTTAACCTATTGTAACAAAGTGGAATCAAGGAGCCCCTTTTGTCAGGAAACGTGGTGAACAGAACAGAACCAATCAGTGCAAGTGGGAAAGGACCAAGGAATGTCTAAGAAGCAACACTTTGAGCTCTCACATTAAACTACAGCAGGTAACTTTTCCAGTTTTAGCACTCCCATTAAATACGCTTTATTGTCTCTGTAAAATGTAATATTTTCATGCTTGAAATATTTTATGACATTTTGGCATGTTTCTTGATCATTTAAGCCTGCTTGGTCGTGACTTTTCCCGGGTAACAGGAAATAGATTTCTGACAGCTTTAAAACAGAGATCGCAGCAAATATGCATTGATGCTTGAACATGAATCGAAAACGGAGGGGAGGTCCCTTGCGGGCTGAATTAGTGTACTGATTTATTGTTGAGATTTAAACACAGTTAACTAAATTAAAACTCAACACATTTGTTCCTTTGTAAATTCCCAATGTAGTGATTTGTGTATGTGTGTGTGATGTGTTAGGACAGATGATTCTTTGCCACTGATCTTCGCTTGTAGAACTGTGGGAGAGAAATGGCGGGTGGGGGCATAGCCAACAATCAAGGCTGGAAGGCTTGTCTTCTTGTCACACCCACCAACCTTGGCCCTGGCTCAGTGACGTACTTAATTTGCTGAATTCCATTCTCTTGCGTCGTCACACTGAGGAGCAGGAACTTGGACCGTCCACCTATCAAACGCCGGAGATACTGTCGACACCAAACCAAAGCAATCCGCGCATGTAGACTTTTGAACAATGACTAGTATGAAATCTTCATTTCGTGGGTTGATTCAATTAATAAATGCAACTTTCCAAAACAAATTGTTTATGTTGTAAGACGTTGTGGGGATATGGTACTTGTTCAGAATCGAATACAGCAGCCTAATATCTGCTAAACGGAAAGCAAGAGCGAAATGGAACAGAAGGCGCTCTTAGTTGGCAACAAGGAAAATGGCGGAGGCTTCAGAGGCATCAGCATAACGACTGTGGAGTTACCACTGGATGTAAATACAACCTGGATTAAATTTTTACTTAAGTCAACATCATGCAACATAATCTATCCGAAGCATATGTCAACATTTTTTTTACAAAGTTACAAACTCTTTGCATAAAAAATATCAAGAGAATGGCAAGAGTCTAATATTTTCTGTTATGCCTATAGCCTAATGCTCATAATTGTCCCATTTGACAAATAACACTCAGTTTTCCAACAACATGAAGAAAAAAAAACAGACACGTTTTGGCATCAGACTTTATAAAATGTTGGAATGTTGGAAGTCACAACAGTTTCCAATATGTGTGGTCTGAAAGATTACTGCAAGCCGTACAGTTGCGTACTTCATACAGAGCCTATTAAAAACTCATTGAATGCTTATACTTACTTCCGCTCTCCTGTATGTGATGAAAAGCTGTAAATACAATCGCTACTGGTGCCCACGAGTCATTTGTATGGTCTTTCGTGATATTAAAATATAATGCTGATGTGCTTTCCGATTACCACTCTCTGATTTATAAAAGTCTTTAAAACGTTACATGCATCAACCATAAATTTCCATAGGCTTCTGCGGCTGGACGCCTGTTTGGTGAGGGGAAACGGTTAAAAAGCGCGTCTCTTTCAATTGGAAATATGTTTTATGAGTGGTTTTAGATCCCAAACAAGCACGGAATATCCTACTTTGTTTTTACTCGTTTCAAGGCCAACAGACTTACGTAGAGGCCTACGTGGTGAAATTTGATGTGTTGTTTCATTTTCCAAAGTCTTTTTGACGACTGTTCTTTTCGGTGCCATTTTAGCTCGATTTACAGCACAGTGCATGTAATGACCATTAAAAAAATATCAGAAATCAATACCTGCTCAAAAACATTTATCTATTTCAATATAAAAATTATATTATTTTTATAGATGGAGTGGGTGTGAAAAAGCTATTCCTTATTTTTTTCTTTTACACACACTTTTTGTTTTCTGCAATTAACGTGAATGTTGTGTAATTCAATATTCCGTGTGATATAGCCCCGAAAGAAAAGGGAATTCGCTTTTGCTGTTTAACGGTAACAGCTGCATGTCGATATTTAATAGTAGCCTATAACAAACGTCAATAAAAGAAAAGGGAATGTTTGAGAATACTCTGAAAAAGCCACAAAGTCTTCCATGTTTTCTTTTCGGCATTCACGCGGGCAAAAAGAGAAACAGATAATTCAAATAGCATAGACCACTTCAGTTTTTATTTTTTGTAATTTTGATTCATTGTTGTCGTTTTTCATCCTATGAAATAAGCTGTTCTGAAATAAGAGACAAAAAAACATTTGATTACGCTCTTTACATTGAGACAATGACGTTACATATTTAAGTCGACAGTAAGTAAATACAGTTTAATGGTACATTTGTTCAATAACTTTTTTTAATAAAGTACTCTCGCTGCAACACTAAAAATACACTACATTTAAATCATATACATCTGTCCATAATCCGTAATACAGGCATTTTAACAATGTACAGGCATTGCTTTCATTTGACTCTCTCGTTGTTTCTAGACATAATACTCATCAAAACATAATATTATATTGAACAATATTCACTACAATTTTAATGTGTAAATGTAGGCAACTTCTGGAATACGTTTTCATTGTCACGACATCTGGAATCAGAAAGTCACTGCGCGAGTGGGTGCAGCATGACCTGTAATTCATTAAATTTCCATATTCAGCATTGACTTGCAATTATACCTGATATGCAATTATACAATACAAATTATATAAGTTGTAGACAATTACACACAATATCAGATTTATAGGATATATATATATATATATATATAGGCTATACTTTGATAAATGCATATTTTCAAACAAAGCTTCTTAATCCCTTTGAATAATGTGCATTTCATTTAGAAAAGTGTGTTAACAAATGCATACGTAAAATATAATGTTAAAAAATATTGGTGTACAAAAAAGACCGGATCATGCAACACTCTATACTTTTATATTCTGCCATGAGAAATTGTATTTGTTTGTCTTAAAAGGCTGAGTGATAGACAAGTGAACAGACCAATCACAACAACGCCCCATGTCTTTAGCTGGGTCTGACCTCGTTGAGAAATGCATTGGCCAGCAAACATAAAAAGATCATTCAAGTCCAAAGGTTAATACAAATGTTTAAAATTATATAAATTGTAGTAGTAAGCAACACTAAAGTGACCCAAACAGAGTACATCAAATACGTAATTTTTACGTGTTTTTCCACTGTAGTGTTTTTTGTTTCGTTCCTCTAGCTGATTCGATGCAGTTTGGTAAAACGGCAAAATAATGAACTTGTCGAACACGAAGTGCGTGTGTCCCTTTACCTTTTCCCTGATTTGAAATGTTTGCTATAATCGGAAAACATATTTATGTAGCGTTTGTATATTACAAGGAATCGAAGGACATATGGTTGGGATCCAGAAACACAAATTAGCCTACACCCGTTTGACGAAAAACTTGAAAACAGGTTTATAAGGCTATTAGCCTATATAATTAAGTGACTGTGAGAGAAATCAACACATTTACTAAAACTCACACAGCTAAGCTAACGCTAACATAAAGATAGGCTAAATAAACTGGCTGAGATACACAATTCAGAGAACGTTATTCACTTTTATTTATTTTTAAGTTTTCTTTTTACTTTTTATGCAGCGTTGAAGATCAAAAATGCATTTAAGATAAACATTCAATTGCATCTATAAAAGTATGATAATTTCTGTATAATTAAAATATAATGTGCTATTGTCGCCGTTTGGATTTTCTAAATGAATCAATGCTTCCTCGTGTTTTATTTTAGGCCTACATAACGTCAATTACACAGAAAAAGATAATGGGGAAAACATAAGAAGTCATTTTTCCAAAAAGAAAAAAAAAACACTAGAATATAACAAACTATTTAATTTAATTAATATATAATTGATCCCCCTGATGGGATTTGTAAAAGAGCGAAAATAACAAAGAATGGATTAAGGTATGTGCGTCGAGATAAACAAGAACGTTGACAGAACGAGTCAACAACGTCCTTATTCTATAAAATTGCATGTCCATTTTGAAAACAGAGCCAACATGTGCAGACTTGTAAAAGTGTGTGGTATTAACCATCCTCTATATTGACTAATCTTGTGAAATGTGCCATTGATTGCCATGAAGTGGTTAGTTTACTTGCCTCTCTCTATTATTCTTTTGCAGACGCATAAGCCACGAAACAGTATATCTGAAGACGACTGTTCTTTGTTCTGTTGTTGGTTTCCTTGTCAGTGAAAATCGGCTAGATGGCGCCATTGCTCCATGCTGTACCACGTATATTCACCAACTTGACCCCAGTGACGTCAAGACGGTCTGGCGCATCAAGGCCACTTTCAAAACCCTATTGGTCTGAAAATCACATGACAAAGCGCCTTGAATCCATAATTATGTTGCTGATATTTTTCACCCCCCCAAAAGATGTCAGCGTCCTACTGTCCTTATCCTCTTCGGCATAAAGGAGATTGTTTTGAATCAAAAGAAAAACGAGCCAAGTTGCAAAATGTCATGCCCGAACAACGTGGCAGCCAACAACACATTCCTGATGGACTCGCTGGTGGGAGGAACATCTCCGTTCAGAGGTGAGAGCTATTCAACTAACTCTGGAATGTATATGCAACCGTCTGCAGAATATGGTTGCTCCATGATGGGTAGTTTTGGTATTGTTGGTACCCCTCTCTCCAAACGGGATGACTTGCAGCCGAGTGGGATGCATCTCAGCAGTTACCAGCACTCACATTACCTGTCGCAGCGGGACGCTTGGATCGCAGGCTCTAAAACTTACAGAGGCTCACAACCTGTTGCCCAGCCTTTACATCCATGTTCCTTTCCAGCCAGCAATGTGAAAGAGGAAGCGATTCCTTGTCTCTACCAGCCTGATATCGACAGCGCCAAGGAGTCCGCTGAGAAATCCACCTACATCCGTCTGGGAGACAATAACAGCCAGCCGACTCAAAGCGCCGTCTCCACCCCCGATTATTTCCGACGGAGCCAGGTGTACGCCAGTGAAAGGGGCCACCATGGAAGAGATGGGTTCGGCTCGGACTTTAACCCAATTCCCAGAATATCCACGCCTGTTGAGGCACTAGCAGCAGATTCATATGTCAAAAGCAGCAAGGCAAGGCAGGACCCAGAAGACAAGGGAGGGAGTACGCAGGAAGACGACATGGATCAGAGAAAGGCTAGAAAAGAGGAGAGTGTCGCAAAAATAGACAGTTGTACTGATGATTCCGAAAGCGAATTGAAAGGTGATAACTAATTCTTCTCGCTCTCTCTCTGCCACACACACACACACACACACACACACACACACACACACACACACACACACACACACACACACACACACACACACACACACACACACACACACACACACACACACACACACACACACACACACACAATAACAGGTCAGGGCGCTTCCTTCTATGTACAACATGTGAACTGACAACCAAGTTGCACGTCAAATTTGCAGACCTTTTTGTTGCACAGACGACTGTTTAGGCCCTTTCTTACAGGCCCAGATTGCACCTTCGTCTGTTAAACAGTATCATGTGTGCTTAAAAATGAAACGGGATTTGACAACGTTAAAAAAGGGGTCTTGGCATTGATATAAACTGGATCACTTAACACGCGGTGTTAAAGTGCGCTCTACGATTCGTCCATCCAAGCACAGCATAACAAAACAAAACAGTTCACACTAATCAGCTAAATTTCATTATATTCGATGTTTTATTACACTCCAGTTGGTTGTAGTCCTGCCCGCAATAGTGTAGACTAGAGAAGGGAAAATTACGTTTTCCCCGCATGCCACAATATATAGCCTATATTTATATATATAATATAATAATAATAATAATAATATATATATATATATATATATATATATACATAGGCTATACATGTTTAAATGAAGAATCATAAATTACTACATAATTTCTTGATGATATTGGTAAATATTTGTATACAATTTTGTTTGCATTTAACGAAAAAAACAATAGCCGTTTAAGTAAATGTCTATTTAAAATATTTTAAACGTTTAATTATTTGGACATGTCTAGCGCCTATTTTATAATGTTGTTTTCGTATTTTGTCGTAATAAAATGTCAGTAAACTTCTTCATTAAAATCTTATTAATGCAATTTGAAATCATTGTGTGGTCCTTAAATAATTAAATCAATGTGGTTAAATAAATGTGTAACTGATATTACTAACAAAATACGACAAGAAAAATCTTCATTTATTTTATCAAGCTCTGCATCGCTCTCAACTGTATAGGCAAGTTAAATTCAGTTTATATATATGGCCTATAGGCTATAATTCTTATTTTCTTTTCTTGTTTGATTAATCTCCGTTATTAAAATCTTTAATAAAGTAGTCTATGAAATTCTGAAATCTGCAGTAATAACAAACTTATTCATTGGAAATCTGATGTGTGTGTGTTTTTATATATATATATAAGTCTAGGCTAATTTGTTGTCTTAATTTAACGAGATAATTCAACCAAAAAAGGAAAATAAATATTTGTTATGTTACTTTATATTATTTGCATTGTAGGCTATTGTATGTTTATCATTGTTTTTGTCTTGGTGGATGACGTTTCGATTTAAAATAACTGCAGGCCGATGACCGACTGAAATCACTTGTGAAATTGGACGGAAATGTAGTCCGTCCAAGTAAGTATACACATATAGATAATAATTAAAAATGCATAAAAGAACATTTCAGATAGCCAATGTTAAATTGAGGGACACGGCATCACTGCATAAGAAAAAGGCCAGTTTAGATTAAACCATTAGATCATCAACAGACCTTTAGCACAATACATTGAGCATAACTTTTATTCCGAAGAACAAAGAATATAAATATGAATATTTTGTGGAAAAACAAACAAAACGACAAAAAAAAAATCGAACTAAACTAAATAACATAGGCTATTCAAACGAGGACCTGCAGCGCCTCATGCAGTTCTGTTATCTTGCAGTCATATCCGGCATACCTATTTCTCTCTCTCTCTCTCTTGTTTACTTGTGCAGATGAGGATAAATTGGAAAAAACAACGGGGAACTGGCTAAAAGCGAAAAGTGGACGCAAGAAGAGATGTCCTTACACGAAGTATCAGACACTTGAGCTGGAAAAGGAGTTCTTGTTCAACATGTACTTGACTCGAGAGCGCCGTCTGGAGATCAGCAAGAGTATCAACCTCACAGACAGACAGGTCAAGATCTGGTTCCAAAACAGAAGGATGAAGCTAAAGAAGCTCAACAGAGAAAGTCGCGTCCGAGAGCTAACAGGCTATAGCTTCAACTGAGGGCTTAAGAAACAGACAGAAGAAGAAATCATAAAAATGCATATTCTCTCGCCTTCCCCACGTTCAGACCCTCTCTATTTTTTTATCTATTTTTTCCCCTCTCTCATTTATCACTTTTCATTCACAGACTCACATACACACATAAAAATATAAAAATAGCAAAGGCCTATGACTTTCATTTCAAAGGAACTGGAACATCCTGCAAACAATATTACATTTAGATTACAATTACACCCGCGTCTAATTTATCATTGTGGAACAGAACTGAATAATTGTAAATATGACAGTAGCGGAAGAAAAGGATGCTTGGTGGAAATATTCGGTGCAGATTTGTAATTTTGAAAACCCTTAACTCACAATATAAAAGCGAGATTTCTATTTGGATGTCTTAGCTTAGTTTGTTTGCTGTCAGTGTGCGCGCCGTATACATCGAGCGCTCTGTATTTTGCATGCTTTGTTCTTGACGTGTATTTGTCAATTTGATGTTTAACTCGAGAGGCTGAAAAATAAAACAGGGGGTGGGAAAATATTATCTCCTGGTATGTCCTTCCCCTTGCATATTTTCTCCTGTATTCTGATGACAGAAATGTTGTGTGAAGAGAGGGAAGAGAGGCAGAAAGAGAAAGTGCATAGCACTTTCAGTATGAGTGGAAGACCCATAACGTTGATTTAAATATTATCCAGGTGACCACAGTAAGTCAAGGTCATAAAATTGTAATGTCATGACGGTCCTGGAAAGCGCTGGGGGTGGATTTTATGATCTGCAAATATAATGTGCTGCTGCAGTAAAGATGCATTAAAAGGTGAGTGGAGGAGGGCTAATTCACATACTCGGGACTGCAATGTGCTGGCCTCACTGACGCGCTCTGCGGGCTGCCTGGCTGTTTTGGAACCAGGAACCTTTCATTATGGAGTTATGGAACGCTATGATACGATGGACTGAACACGGAAGAAAGAAAGAACTACAGCAGCGGTGAATGAATGAGTGGATCCTATGAGCGACGCTAATCAGACCGTGTGCAGAACGTCAAGGTAGGAAAAGGTTTTCCTTGTTTTTCCCCCTATTGAGCTGAGGGAGGCTTTTCCGGATACTCTCACGCGCTGGCAGGGATAACAGCTTTGTTATAAGCGCATTTCTTGACAAGTGGACTTTGCTCTGTGCTTCTGACAGTTGTTGTTAAGAGAGTGCTGTTGTGGATATTGTGCCCCATACAACTTTCAAGCACAAGTTAAAGTTGTAGAGATCTACTTATACTAACAGTATGTGTTATAAATTTAAACTATTCCCTCTGAAGGACAATCTTTTTACAACGATTTGTTCACAGGTGCGTTTAGGTCTGAAAACAAGCAACAGGAAACTCTTTTGACAGTCTCATTCTTTTCGAACATCTATAGGCTACTTATTGCATGCTAGTAATTTGTCAATGGGTTAGACATTTTTTTAGCAAAAGGCCTGCTGCTTTATAGAAATGTCAATTGGTGTTCATTTTGGTGTTCATTCTTAAAACTACCCTAAAGCCATGGCCACTCGGGCATATGCTATAGAAACACAACAGACGAGGTTTGATTAAATTAGCGCTCGACGCTCTGAGGAATGGAATAAAATCCTTACTTACAAAGTTTGTTGTTTGTCTCCTCCTGTGGATAACGCCGTTACGCACGGCTGGTGCGTGGTTTAGGTAGTTTCATGTTGTTGGGATTGGCTTCCTGGCTCGACAACAAGAAACTGCCTTGATTACGTCAGTTCGTCTTCATCAAGGGCGACAATTGCCGTTAAATTACACCCTGTGCAATGAAGTTTCCGCAAATGGCATTGTAAATGAACTGAACGATTATAGCCACAGCGGGCTCTTTTTCTCTTTTGCTCGCCTTTGTGTGTCGGGCTGTAAAAGAGAATTTAGACTCTCAGAGGGAGAAGGGACCGTTAACATTATGGGGCAAACTTAGACTGTTCCTTATTATGGCTTATTCTTTTATTCCAATATATGGCCCAAAGTGTTTTAGTCACTTTTTAACAGTAGAAATGTTAGTGGCTGAGGTGCTTGCAAAGAAATTACAGACAGAAACAGAGAAATTGTGGACTGACGGACACAGAAAAATTGCAGATAATTTTTCCAGCTATTTATTATAAATTGATCACCAATTAATTTCTTTCCATGTAGTTAATTGTAATTGTGTTTGTGTATGTATGAGACTAATCACCTTTTGAAATTTGATCGACTTTGTCTGCTTTGATTTGCACTCTCAGAAACGTGACCCTACAATTACAAAATCTCTTGATATTTGTTTTGAAATAGCCTAGTGCCACATTACTTTACACCCACATGTGGGCCAACCCAACCCAACCACCCAATATAAAAAGCCTGGCTCAAATAGCAAAATTGCATTTGTAAAAGAACGTTTAAACACTTGCTATAACAGACATAACAGCAACATGAGCAGTAGCAGTAGTAACAGCACATGCTAAACGTTAAAAAGCGTTGCCACTGCAGAATTACTGTGGCTAGTATCCAACGCGATGTTTGACCTGCAACTTCCGTGCACTATAAACAGTGAACCTGTGTGGTTCCTTCACAGTGATTATTCTACTATATCAGACCTTTCAAAAAAATCATTATAATTATATGTATATGCTAGGCCTACACGCACACACAGCTTCTCGCAGCTTGTCTGAAATTTATACTCATCATATTAATTCGTATTAATTTCTACAGTTATAGTCTGCAGTTAATTCAACCTTTACATTTATTAATTAGTAAAACCTTTTAGTATACGATGCTTTAGTAGCTACAGAAAGGCAGAGAAAGAGAACAAGATTTTTAGGCAGTTGATGTGCATTTTGATTGATGTCTGGAATATGGAAGATGTCTTTAGCTGTTTTTTGAAACTTGAATATTTCAACAAAATATAAATTTAAAAAAAAAATCATAATTTTTTTAATCAGTCAACATTTGTGGGTTACTCCAAATCAGGAATCGGGAAATCTCAGTATTTGTGCTCTGACTTTACACTGTACACTAGGAGACAATGACTCTTTAAACCATATTCATAATATGTGTAAATACTAGGCTAAATGAGTTAAGGTAATGTTTTTGGGAAAGTTGTTAGTTGTAAAGGGCCTCATCAGCGACTTGTCCTTTTTCCTGGGAGAGTATAGTTTTTAGATTTCACCAGATATGCTTGTTTTCTTAACCCCCTCCCCTCCCTTCAGCTGTTTTGCGACGGGAGGAGACAGTCTGGAATCCAAAGTCATTTTCATTCAGTTGAGTGAATGGGGTTCTCCCCTGGAATGCGTCACCAACAAAGAGTTTACAGCACGCGTAATAGCCCCACAGGACACTGCAGCCGAGCATGCGGATATAGCGGCAATATCCTCAAATAGCCCAAGGATTGGTGGACATCAAAGGACCTACTCTTTGCTCAGTGTGTGTGTATATATATATATATATATATATATATATATATAATATGCTGTATTGTTTGCTTGCATTCAGAAGCATATAGTGTATGTGTGACACATTCCGCATTAGGCCTGTCTGTAGCATTAGCAATGGCCCCCTGTGGTGTAAACATTTGAATAGATGTCCACACAGATACTGGGACGAGAATTTAACACATTATGGTTGCTGCTTATTTTTAATGGGCTTGAATGAGGATATTGATTAGCTGTTGATTTTTTTACATCGTTCCTTTGATTGATACTATTTTAGTTTGTAAACCTAAAGGCCAGGTTCAGCACACGTGTACAATTCGACAGAATTAATGTAAATTAATTTAGTTTTTTTTTAATGTAGCTTTACACTGCATTCATGTTGGAAACTGGCATTGTTCGCCCTCGTTTTCTGCATTGTATGTTACGAGTTTGTCTCAACTCAACTTGAGTTTGTTTGCTTTTTACAACAAAGTATGAATTTGATCTTATACCCCAAAATATGTATATTTTATATTAGCTGGTGTTTTCACTTGGGCACTGGGCTATATAAATTTAAATTTTTTGACTGAAATTTTAAACCTTTGCACTTTTGCTCTCCGGAAACAATTATATGATAGCCTACTTATATAATATGGTAGTGTTACGTCTACCAATTCTGTAGATAAACTGATAAACTGTGAACATTTTGCTTTATTTTGTATTCTCCCTTCTCCCGTGAATGAATGCAAAGATATCTGACACATAATAGTAAAAAAATAACATAGAGTCTAATCGGTATAGTGTATTGTGATGTTCACGTTGACCATGGCGCACATAAGGTCGTTTAAAAGCTAAAAGAAAAAAAAAATCCATGACCTTATTTACTACATAACATATTGAAGTTATGTGGGATGATTTTGAGAAGGTACTGCATTGATATCCATACGACCTCTGTCTTTTAACACCGTTGAGTGTGGTTAAAACACAATTGTATTTTTAGGCGCAGTTGCACTATAAAGGCTACATGGGTCTAAATACCAACGACTGCAATATTTAAATAATCCTCAGTATACGTCACAAACAAAAAAACAACAACAAAAAAACAAACAAATAGTTGAATAAATGCTAGCGCTTGAAATAAACTAAGAAAAAAATAAAATAGCCTATTGATTTTTAACCTGCTCTTGCTTTTAGGTGTGCTGATTTTTTTTTCCAGCTATACGAAGTGCTAAAACAAATACTGAAGTCAATCAAAAAGCAGAATTATTTTAAAAACGGATAGGAAGATGGAGATTAATGTTGAGAGATTCCCGTAAATCAAAGTGCATTAGCAATGATGCTGCCTGTTGTAGTCTCAGAAAGGACAGTATACTCTGATGCTTTTTAATGACAACTTAAAATCAATTAAAAGGATTAAATTATGCTAATGCAAGAAAATGGTATTTGTATATTATGAAGCTACATTGTTTTTTACTAAATGCGTTATTGTGGGTTTATGAATGAATAACCAGCTAACTGTAGCTATAGCCTAAACAAGAAATCGCTCCTTAAAGTGCTATATTTTTGATATGCTACTTTGTGAATTTAAGTATCTTAAAGATGTCTATTATTGGCTAATGTGTACAGTCTGTGATGTTAAAAGCTCATTGTAAGGATGGATAGAAGAGTGAGTGAGTTCGTATATCAGTTTTATCCTGAGTCACCCTCCACAGCTTCAGTGCCAAGACTGCAGCGAATCCCATATTCTGCAGATTTCTACACTGTTAAATCACAAGGTCGTTATCAATAAATGTATAAATAAATGCGACCACATAGCGAACATCTCGCTTATAAATTATATATCCTTGATCCATTGAGAGAGCGTAGTATAATTGCTGTTCTGTCTATATGAATCTGATATATTTTGTGAAAAAAATATCCTTGTTATTAATCGAATTAACGTTAAAATCAAATTATATATCACACCTGAAAGAAATTATAGATACAACTTGGAATAAAAGATTACAATTCCAGCAAGAAATTTCATTGAACAGTCAAACAGTCAAACACGGTTTTATTTTTTTATTTTGATAATGCTTAATTTATTTCAAAACAACATTATATTGCCAAACAAATAGCGTTATACATGCATCATTGACAACATTAGAACGCCATAAGACATTCGTTTAAAAATAAACGTATAAGCCAACAACAGTGAGTGAACTACGACTTCAGGATCAGATACCACGCCCTCGGAAAAACGATAAAGGTTTTATAGGCTATAGATATGATGCCGTGATTTACAAATGTGGTTAAATAACGTTTTATATTACATATATTTGTTTGTTTTGTACATGCCACAGTGTAATTATTGTAAGAACTTGATCAAATGCATTGATACCACAATAAGCTGCAGCCTCTCATCAAGGCTATAATTACATACGATATTACTTTCACTTTTGTTCAGAGTATCTAAATTATATTGCCTCTGCAGTTTATTGCAAGTAGAAGCAATAAGATTCACGCCATAATCAAGCTGCCACGCCTTCCTATAAAACACATTATTATTATTATAATATATATATATATATATATATTAAAATCAAAAGAAAGCCAAATATACAGAATTTATGCTTTCATACCGTCATATATATATATATATATTTATATGACGGTATGAAAGCATAAATTCTGTATATTTTGCTTTCTTTTGATTTTAGTTGCTTTATTTAATCAATAACTTAAGTTGTTTTACAAATGAAAATAGTAAATTGATGACACTCATTACTTTGGGTCGAGTCTCTGTAAACAATTAAAATAACATAGTGAAATGATTTAATATTTGCGGTAGCCTACAAGAGTAAGATGAAGAGTCCGCGTATTGTTATGTTATTTGGTGTGTTTATATTTTGACAATGTCTGGTGTTCCCACAGAAAACAGGGCGGTAAAAAAAAAGCCTGACCTCATGTGGTCGGTTTCATACTGGGCCTAACACTGACAATGACTGCAGACCAAAATCAACATATTTCCAAATTTCGCGATTTTCTTGGAAGACAATTTAAATCTAAAGTGAAATGACTCACATATTTAATAAAAATGTTCAAACGGTGTTATTTTCTACACGACAAGAGTATGGCGTGGAAGTATTTAATGATTTAAAGAAAAATATACATAAAAGTTTATGTTTGCGCCAGTATTCATAATTCGAAATTACAAAACCAAATGATTCGGAAATAATTATATTCACATACCTTTCAGTTGTAGTATAATTTTTGATTTTCATTTAACAAGACTATTTGCCTCGTATCACAACAACTAGAATTAAGTACCAAAGAATCGCAAAAAAAAGCTAAATAAAAAAACAATAAATGTAAAGAAAGGGAAGTATAGCCTATAGAATTTACAAAACTTAGGCCTATGTAGAATGTGTTATGCATTTGCCTTTTCAAAAATATCGCAATGAAATTGCTATTTAAATAAGCGGTTTCAAATTTCTCTCATATGCAATTTTAATGGAGTTTGTGAACAGTCACTCGTCTTTCTTCTTGTAGCCTATATTCGACAGAGGTTTGATGAGACTTCTTTCACAAGCGAAGTGTTGGTTTTACGTTATACCAGGAACTCAACTGCAGTTTTATTAACGACACGTTTATGAACAATCAAATGGTCCTCGTAAAAATTTATTGAAGGACATAAAAGCATGCACGACCACTTGACGAATACAGCCGCAGTTGTGGTGCGTTTTCAGGCGTCTTACTATTCCCATCGCCCCGATTGGTTTAAAACTCCATTTTATGAGGGATATCCCAATTGTATTTATTTGAAACTAGAGGAAAATAGGACTTCAGTGCATAAAAGCAACTCTCTATACAGCACAGGAGCCGTATATTTGTCAAAATGAATCCATTGGGTCCGTTCCAATTATATAGAATTAATAGTGTAACTGAGAAAGAAATGTACAACCTTTTCTTTTTTTCTAATTGTTTTAATAAATATCATTGTTCAGTGAGAGATGCGCACAAGGCTAGCCACAGCACAGTAGCATTCCCTAGACGGAGATTGATTACACAAACAAATAGTGCCCCTTTAAAACCCCGTAACACACACTGTGCTGCTCTGTAAGGCTACAAATAACAAATCAGTTGCATCATAATATATTAGAAACACCTCATCCTCATATATTTAGGATTTATGTAAAAAGACAACATTAGTATTAAGCAACCTACTGCAAGCTCGAAGTGCATTGCTGCTCCAGGAGAGAGCGCGCATTGATCTGCAGTGCAGTTTTTCGAGGGGTAAATGCAATCACGTGTTCCTTGGGCGTCCAATCCCAGCTGGGGAAGCTTTCTGAAATAATTACCTGTCTTGATTGTTCTACGGTCAGATAAAAAGTACACATACACTCCATATAATAATCGGATGCATGTAAAAGAGAAGGGAAACATCGCCATGTCGGCTACGGGTCCCATAAGTAATTATTATGTGGATTCCTTGATCAACCATGAGAGCGAGGATGTTCTGGCGACTCGTTTCACAGCCACTGGTCCGATATCCTCCAGCTCGCGCCCGACGACCCTGGTACCGGAATGCGCGGATTACCCGTCCTGTAGTTTTGCCCCGAAACCATCCGTCTTTACTACCTCGTGGGCCCCTGTTCACTCCCAGTCTTCAGTGGTTTACCATCCATACACTCACCAACCTCACCTAGGGACAGACTCAAGGTACGTTCGCACTTGGCTGGAGCCTATCCCCGGGACCGTGTCTTTTCCAGGATATGCAGGGAATAGCAGGCACTACGGACTGAAGCCCGACACCTTCCAGGATCCCCGTACTGGGGACACTTTGGGCTCGAACGGACGCACTTACACGGATTATCTGTACTGCTCCGCCGTCGACATTAGAGAAAAGCAGCAGAACACACCATCGCCTGAGACGGAGACTCTGTCTTCCGGGAAGCACAAAGACGACAAGCCTGAATTAGACCCAAGTAAGTTAGTGCTATTCTTGTTTACAACCGGGTATATGGGATGCTTCTCAGTTTATTGCGTTTGCTTGGTGGTTGGCTGTTGTCCGTCGTAAAACCAAGTTCTATACTCTTTCATCCTCTCGGCCGACTCAAGTCTGCTTTGGGGCTATCCACGGATGACAAACGCCATAGGATTGGGTTGTAAAACGTGCTATAAAAACGGTCTCCTAAAAAGCCAAGTCTAGCAAAAGAAGGTAGCATGTGATGTTTACAAACAGCCGTATACCTTTATCATTATCATTAATTATAATATGATACTGTTATAGCCTAACTGTGTTTTGTTTAATGTGGAAATGCTCAATAACAATTCAGGCGTTTGAAAAGCGAGGATGCGTATTAACCATACAAATTAAGAATTCTTATACCTAATTTTGGGTTTCAACTGTACATGTTTTATTATAACCTATAAATACTAATATTGCTTGTTTTGAGTTGTACTTGTCATGGAGCTTATTACATCATAGCCTACCTAGTGAAATGTCTAATTAAAAACGTAAAAACGGGGACTGGTGTGTGAACTATTCAATTAAACATAATTTACATTGTAAAAAATTGAACCTAGCATGTACATCGATAAACAGCACGTGGAATGTTCACAGTGCATTCACTGCATAGCAGACCTTTGAGGGTAGACTTGTGAAGGCTTGAGTCTTTGCTTTTTTTATGGGCCTATAAAGCAAATAGGCCTAGATACATTCACTAGTTTACAGCGCCATTTCTCTCTCCTAAGAGTTTGCGGAGCTATTTCATAAAGACAGAGATAGGGGGACTTCATATGAAATGATTGTTTATTTACACGTATAAAGCCTGACCATTTAATTGAAGATTAATATTGCCAAAATGAGAAGTGTTGTTAGGTGCTACAGTTCATAAATTAATGCAAGTTATGGTTGTCATAATCAAGAAAGAAAAGACTTGGATCAATAATAATCTCAGCGTATTTGTTTACAGCAGCACCTACTCATACTGTTTCTGCGTTGTTTTTCAGATAATCCTGTGGCAAACTGGATCCACGCGCGCTCAACTCGAAAGAAGCGTTGTCCATACACCAAGTATCAAACACTCGAACTCGAAAAGGAATTTTTATTCAATATGTACCTCACAAGAGACCGGCGATATGAGGTAGCAAGGGTGCTGAACCTAACGGAGCGACAAGTCAAAATCTGGTTCCAGAACCGACGGATGAAGAT
The DNA here is from genome assembly GCA_030578275.1 of Meda fulgida. Taxonomy (NCBI): domain Eukaryota; kingdom Metazoa; phylum Chordata; class Actinopteri; order Cypriniformes; family Leuciscidae; genus Meda; species Meda fulgida. The sequence continues at coordinate 23,802,812 of CM060638.1, forward strand.
GAAGAAAATGAACAAGGAAAAAAACGACAGTAAAGAACAATAGACCAAAAGTCATTAATCGGACACAGACTGAAGGAAAACCATCATTTAGTATCATCACGAGTCTTTACAGTTGCGGCCTATAACAGGAACAGAGAAAACAAATATCCTATATGGATATCCTTTGAAAAATTGGTGAAGTATGATTTAATATAAGCGTAATTTTACCATGGATTGAGTCATATTAATATTGTAGTTTGGATTTACATAACGTTTCTTTACTCACAAACAAAAAAAGTGGCCCGAAGTTTCAGAGAGAAAATACTTGAACTACTTTATTTTCAATTTCCTAATTTATGCTCTCTACGTGGTTGTTTCTTTTCTATGCTTCCATTATTTTTAGGAGGTTTCAAAGCCGAGTATTTTATAAAGAATAACAGTTCTGTAGTTAAAAATACGTGTTTGCGTCGATGTGCTTAGTTTGTTTCTGATGTACCTGTTTGTGTATTTTACATTCTTTAAACTGTAAATGAGTTTCATTTTAGATTGTAGATATATCCAAATATATACAACCATGTTAATATGACTTTTGTGTCTCATTTCATTCATTTGACCGCACAATGACGACATATATTTGCAGCGAATAGATTTCAGGGATTAGTACAATTTATGCAATCCAGTCATTTGGCCTACACATACAGTGTTCTCGTGTGAAAAGTATCGAGGATGGAGTAAGTGCAAAATGCCAAAAGAGGTAGTTAGTGTGTAACAGTCGAAATGTCAAATTTACACATCCCACAAAAATCATACCGATAAGCCTGTGGTAGGCCTCATCCACTGCCGTATATTTAATTGCAAGCCTTTTTCCAAGCACTGAAACTCTTTTTCCTTATTTTTAAATTGTATATTATTTTGAAGTCTAAATAAAAACATAAATAGTTTCGTTATTATTATTATTATTATTATAGTTTAAAAATATTTGTGCAAAAATATAGCCTATGACAATTTTCGGAGGAAAAATTCATATAAAAGATTTCGATCTGCAGTATGCCTACAGATTACATGTCAGAGCCACAAAACACATACATATTTTATGGAAATGTCAACAACAATATCAATTAAAATGATAAATTTCAACAATTATGGCTTTTTTTAATCAGGCCGAGGGACCCCGTAAAAAAATGATTTTGAAGTCAATGTAGACTGCGCGTTTTGGGGGTATGAACTTAAATTTAAGTCTTTTAAAAGGACCTGTCCTGTAATTTGAGCATTCTTTATTTATGACTAAATTGTTTCAGTGCACCTTTGGATTTTCACCCCTCTTAACTTATAGGCTACTGTCTGTAACCGCACAGGCGTGATCTTAAAATGTTAATATTTTCTTATTTATATAGGCTACGAGTAGTAGTTGTGGTATAGATATAATTAAAATTCATATGTTTAGCGTTCTACGCTGGACTGAAATTGCCTTTTTGTGGCCCTTAACAATACGAACAGGATGCGGTGATTTCAAAGCCCGACCGAACACGTTTCCGGCTTAAAACAAAAATGCTAGTTTTACAACCCTGTTGGAGCTTGGTGTTGTTTGTCTCAGATGCAGACGAACAAAGCCAACCTGGCTAACTGGCTAGACGTCTGGGCTAAATTACTTTATGGTTTAATGGACGTTGGTGGTGGACCCTCTCAAAGAGATTTGCAGAGCCATATAGTCCTTTGGGCAAACTAGAGGCAAAAGCAATCCACCAACAGACACCACAAGATGCATTCAGAACTCACTTCAAGCCTTTAAATGACGCTAAACTGAAAAAGCTTAGTTTTCACTTAACACATGCTTGTAAATCTAATTTACAGTGTCCATACTGGTGCTGTACGCCTTTAAATCATGTATTCGGCACTGCTAGTTATGTGTTTTCACAGTCAAATGTTTCCAAGAGGCTACAGGTGCATTCAAATGGGCTTTCTGCCATTGTCCTATTTATTTGGATAACTGTGTGTTTTGCCTGTGATAATTTGTCAGTGATAATTTGTAAAAGTTACCTCTAAGCACACTAGATGGCGCTATTGACTCACAGTTAACGCATTTTTGGCCTTTTAAATCCGGGGAGTGCTGCAAGAAAGTGCTGAAAGAATGGCCTTCTGTTATTAATTTCAATGATTGCTTTAAAAAAAATCAACACACTAAAGTAATAAACTTTACATTCACACCATATTTATCATATTCGTAAAACAATTGTTTGTTTTATAATTTTTTGTATTTAGTATTTTTATGCTGCATCGAATCTTCGTGCGACGGTGCTTTTCCCCACTCTCTCTGTCTTTTGTTTAGTCAAAATCCGTAACTCACTGATGCCTTTTTAAAGCGCATGCAGTGTCGGTTTTTATGCTGCCGTAGCTGACATAATTTATTGAAGGCACTGGGAAATCGTCACAGCATTTCAATCTCATGTGAGATCTGGTTTACAAATGTCGCCGATATGCTTTCCATTTATTTCTTCATTTTTGGATACCTTTTTATTTTTTAGAAGGCATGTTTGTCTGTGCCACTTGTTTGACATTCTCACATGACGCTTTAAAGATGACATTGATTTTGTAATCAGGGGAATATACCGTGTCCCGAAAATAATTATGATGATTTTATGATCCCTTTCAAATAATGTGATAGCCTACTTTTGAAAATTCGTGTTCTATTGTTGTTGTTGTTGTTGTAATAAAAATATAATAATTATAATAATAGAAACAATATCGATTAATTCAATAATATAATAGCCTAATACGTTTGATACGTTCGATTTTTTTATTTGAAAAGAAATACAATTATTTACTTAATTACAATTTTTTAATTATTGATTTTTTGTATCGTTACAAATTTGTATAGCCTACTCAATGGTTTGTTCCTGTAACTTAGACAATGACCCATAATCTGCATCTTTATAGACTGTGAGATGTCTATAAATTTCCTGTGTGTGCCTTTCCCGTTTAGCAGCGAAGTGTAAAAATTGTCAAGTAACGACACGAAACCACATGCTCATATTTTGGGAAGGACTTTAAATGAGCAAAGCCGAAACAAACAACAAGCCATTAATATGTCTAGTAAAATAACGAGGCATCTATTGCGCAATTTTATTGTGTCAGTGCGGCAGATTTACAACTTTTAGTAGGCCTATGGTTTAGGAGGGCCAAGAGAAGTGTGTGTGTGTGTGTGTGTGTATGTGTTAGCAGTCTAACACAAATAATCTAGGTAGGAGTCACAATTACTCGTCACAAACTTGAAATATATCAGCAGCAATAATAATAATAACAATAATAATAATATTTCATAATAATAGTGTTACAATATTTCCATTGTCATTATAAATTAGTGTTTTAGCTGGTAGACGGTGTCAATCGTTGTAGCCGTTTCTTCGTAATGTAATGTTCGAAAACTTGAGTAATGTAGCTAGTCCCTGTGGGATATGGCTCGATACGCAACCTTATACACCTATCATAACGGATGTGTAATGGTCGGAGCGTATATGGCCTTTTTGAAGGGAAATGATACCTAGTTATATCACAAACGAAATACCAGACAAATTGTTTCAAAGTCCGCAGGACTAACCTGTACGGCCAGTTCGAAGCTGCAGGAACCTGCGGATATGTTCTATAGAAGCCATTAAAAACTTCAGTGATTAATTCATTTAATACGTGCAACCGTTTTTATTCAATAAAAAAAAAATACACACAAACATACAACTATGTTTCCCCTTCAAGGTAGACGCCTGTGGACGCTTTGGAAAGATGAGGAGCCAAAGGGTGGGGTGTAGGGGACAATGAGTGGGGGGGGGGGGGGTGTAGGGGGTGAGGGGTCTCATTGTAGTGGGGGTGGCTGGTGGGAGGCAAAAAAAAAAGTACGAGCTTGTGACTGAGCCGTCGGAGCTAGCCAGCTTTAACCTTAACACACATCCACCGTGCGCGCCATGATTTGAGGTTGCTAAAGGAAAAGGGCTGGCGATATAGAGAGAGAGAGACTAAGCGAGAGGATCTGAAGTGGGAGCTGCCTCAGATTGTCCGAAGGGGCAGCATTTCTCCATCTAGTTCCGGTTGCTCTGTCTGCGTTGCATGCCATTTGGAACTGCAACAATAGGTTGCCACCATTTAGAGAGGAGAATTTATTTTATCTCTTTTTAATGCTAGATAAACATGAGCTCTTATTTTGTTAACCCTCTTTTTTCCAAGTACAAAGCCGGCGAATCATTAGAGCCAACTTACTACGACTGCAGGTTTCCACAGAGCGTTGCCCGAAGCCACACGCTCGTGTACGGACATGGAGCAGCTGCGCCGGGGTTTCAACACCCGTCGCATCACGTACAGGACTTTTTCCATCACGGAACCACAGGGATCTCCAACCCTGGTTATCAACAGAACCCCTGTGCATTGGCATGTCACGGAGACGCTACGAAATTTTATGGATATGAAGCCCTTCCAAGGCAACCGCTTTATGGTACCCAGCAAGAGGCCAGTTTAGCGCAATACCCAGACTGTAAATCGTCCAATAGCACTAACCCTGGAGAAGGACAAGGCCACTTAAGTCAGAACACCTCTCCGAGCCTCATGTTCCCATGGATGCGGCCTCACGGTTAGAACACTTATATTTCACATTCTGTTCAATCACTGCGTGTGAGTTTGTCTGTGTGACTGCGTCAGTGTGTCAAGAGCGTGCAGTGTTCATAAACACAGATCAAAACACAGGTGGGTTATGCTTTTCAGGTTGCGAAATTGTACTTAATTATAGGCACTGCAGCGTTTTGTATTTGTTGACTTCACAGGGCCATTATGTTTATTTGTAAAACGAATGTAGTCGTGTTGGCTAGACACAGGGATGGAATCAGATTATTCTCGCTATAGTTAGAAATGATCCACCTTTGTGATTAATTAAAGGAACGAGGAACGATTCGTGACTGTAATGTGCAGTGGTAAACAGTAATAGCAAAAGCTAGTGTCAAATAATTATTTTGATTAAAATTGACGCTGTTCGATTGTTTCCATTGGTTTGCGTTTCCTTCCTATAGAGATGGAAAAAGGAAAAATCTAAAATGAAAAATCTGAAGGTCAATAGTCTAAAATAGTTTCACTATACTTTTTTTTGTCAGTCATAATTATATTTTAAAAGAAAACCTTTTAACACCTACTAATGACAAGTGTATTTGAGGTGCATTGAAAATATCTATTTGCCTACTTTAATTTAAAACTAACTTGAACCTGAATGAGGAAAGGTTTTCAGTCTATTTATTTTGTCCGAGCGATAGATACTATGAAAACCTGTGTGTGTGTGTGTGTGTGTGTGTGTGTGTGTGTGTCTGTCTGTCTGTCTGTCTGTCTGTCTGTCTGTCAGTCTGTCAGTCTGTCTGCCTGCGTGTGTGTGTGTGCTCCCGCGCACCAGGTTATGTGAGATTCTGTGCATTACTGACCTGAATTAAAGCTGTTGTGTAACTCAAACATAGAAACAAGGAATTTATGGAAGAAATCAATATACAGAGCTAGATCTACTAAACGCCACTGTATAGAAGCGTGTAACTTTAACTCCTTCCATAACGACAATGACTGCCCACAATTGACGTGACATGTCCTACCTGAATATGTTCTGGGGGCAAATCGTAATGAGGATATTAGACTATAAGGCACGCTATGACACACACACACACACACACACACACACACACACACACACACACACACACACACACACACACACACACACACACACATTTGTGCCAAAATTTGTCCTTAGTGTGCTATGAGTTGAGAGATTTGTGTATGGGTTGGCTGTGTTTTCGGAAAAAAGATAAGAAAATTCCATTTGTAAATAATTGAACTGTTTATTCATTTTTTTTTTACACAAATAGACATTTCTAGCAATTCATGTTTTCTTCATGTTAACTACATCCTAGGATATGTAAATGAAAAGAGTGCGAAGCAATGGAGGCATGCAATTGACAGATATTTTTGTTTCACTCCAAAGCTCCTGGGAGACGCAATGGAAGGCAGACATATAGCCGTTACCAGACTCTTGAGCTGGAGAAAGAGTTCCTCTTTAACCCATACCTCACGCGCAAGCGCCGGATTGAAGTGTCCCACGCGCTGAGCTTAACCGAACGGCAGGTGAAGATCTGGTTTCAGAATCGCCGAATGAAGTGGAAAAAAGAAAATAACAAAGACAAATTTCCGGGCCAGAGAGGAGAGGCTGAAGCAGAGGCCGAGGAAGAGGCCAACGAGGACGCTGAGGTGGAGGAAGGAGAAGACAAGGAAACGGAAGAGAAAGAGGAAAGCAAGGAGTGATTTTATGGTCTTTTTTATGGTTATATGGCAGATTTTGAAGAGGTCTCGCGAATGGGCAATGAAAAGGAAGACGCGCCAATTTTATTACAAACAGTTGGGTCAAAAAGTGAGAAAATCCCCCTGCAATACAAAAGTACCCTGAAACCTGCCCAAAGAAAAAAAAAGAAGCATTTTTTACCAACACACGAGGACTTTTACCATTAGCGAAAAGTGGATGTTTTTTTGACAAATTGACAAACTAACAGGAACACAATGTTTTATTTAGGGAAATGTAAGCAGCATGATAAGCATATAACGGAGTTTAACATTTATTTGATGGGGATGTCTGTGAGATAAAAATGACTAAGATGCAACCAATTAAAATACTGAAATGATTGCATCAGTTTTTCAAAACGGTTGGTCTTGTATATAAAATCAAGCCACAACATGCTGACATTACGAATCAAATTGACAGAGGAATAGATTGTGTATTTGGTGTAACACTATTTCTGCAATCCGAGTATGGCAATATTGCATTAGTGCTATGTGTACTGAGAAAGGGGATGGCAAGTGTAGAAAATGCATTCTGTATTACATACTTTATCGATTACCTAACTGTTTTCTATTGTTATTCTGTGTGAGTGGGCCAGGCTACAGTTTGTATTTTTTCGATTATTTTATTGGTCTCACCAGAGATTGCAATCGTTTGAAAATCTCGAGAGAAGCTACCTAATCATGGGAAATTTGCAATATACATTTCTACCTAGAGATTTCATAGACTCTTGTTTTGTAGTATTAAACCTAAGTTATGTAACTTACCCTTGTAATCACTTATTATGATTATTGAGCTTTTTTGAAGTCTTTGGAAGACACCAATAGCTCAAAGCCAATCTTATGTGTTAAAAGATTGTACCACGGCACTACCTGACAACAAAGTTCTGCTTGTAAGAATGAATTATTCATTTATTCTACACGCTGCTTTGTTGAAATTATTTAGACATTTCCCCCAACAACTTAAACTGCCTATAGAAAATGCACATTATGTGTAGATGAACACGTTAATTACTACCCTACCTTATCTAGGGAAAGAGAGTCATTTTTCGTGCTGGTGTTATAGCGTAGATTTTGAATTGCACTGAGTATAACCTTCATGTACGTCTTGTAATATCTTGCTGTTATCAATATGCTCGTTTTACTTGTGTTCCTCGTGTGAATATAGACAAATTCGTGTGTGTCCACGCCATTGTTGAAATCAACAGAAGAATAAACAAGATGGCTCATTCTATCACGTCTCATTTATTTATTTATTTGCCTGAATCCACTTGTTGACATGGTACTGAATTCATAAAACACCAAAATCTGCTTCTTTTTTGTTTTAAGTACATGTTAAATACGACAAATGCAACACTTAATGTCTTTTTATAGTATATGTCTGTGAGGTGTCTGAAATGGCAAATGCAACAACAATATTTCACCATTATTATCTGTTTTTATAATTGAAAACTTTTCAAGCTTTGAAAGATTGTCTCTGCATAACAAAAAACAACGCAACTCAATCTCTGTAGCAAATAACCAACGGCTGTCTTTTGAATTCCCCGTTTAATATAAAATTGTATCAGTCCAAGCAAAATGGCGCGATCAGCTACAGTCAGACATAATGCATAATTTAAAGCAGATCTAAATTGTGCAAATAAATACCATGCCTTTATCATGCAATTGTTGTTTTATTGTCAGGTACTTAGTAGTCTATGTCAAATTTCAACATAATCATGAACACATGGAAGAAATTCTCAGTTTCAATTATTAATTTTGTACAATTCCACCTCACAAAACATATTTAGCCTACATCCGTCCCTAACATTTCCAAATGATGGCACAGTGTGTGAATCGCTCAAGTTATTTAATTCTCTTGCAAAGAAGATTTACTCAAAGCAAAATAACACTGGGAAACATAAGCGGACAGGTCGCAGGTCTCGGCCTTGCTAGAAGACATTGCGGGGATTTTCTATAATGTATCACTGATAAAGGTTACTGAAATCTTGCAAAAGTGTATCCTTAACAAAGCACGCTTCATTTTTAAAATGTACAGTCTTCTCTTGTCCAGCAAACAGACTAATTTGTTATTCAACAAAACACGAACCTTCTGTAGCATTGACGAGGAATACTGTCTTTTATAGTTTTTTGTACAAAAAAAATTAATTTCAAATTAAAATATTTATTTAGTGGAACTTTGGATGTTTACTGAAGACGCCTTCTAGAGGACACGTGAGCTAGAATATTACCAATGCCAATAATTGTCTTATTCAAAGACGAAAGAATTCAAGAGCAATATTTACATTTGCCTTCCATTGCATTCCATTAGCACACAACACAAATCTGACAGAATATGCTATATGCCGTAGGAACGGGAGAAATCTAATTAGCTACAATATGTGTTTAATGCAGGTTTATGATAATGCTTCGACATTTAAAATGTCTTTAAAAGTTTTAAAATATCACTATCACCATTACAATCCTAGTGTGGCCTACCTTATGTGCGAGTGTTCAAAAGTGCTGTCTCTTTTACAACTTTTAATGGCAGGTCATAACAGTAGACTATAGTGCCCAATAAAGCAGCCGCTATTAGGCTGATGATGACATCACAAAGACTGGGCTAATATAAGCAATATATGGATATAATAATAATAGAAAGTCAGAATTTATTTTCAATGCCAACGAGATTTATTGTGTGTTATAGGAAAATAGTTTTCAACGTGCCAAACCACAGCCAAGAAAGGTATTTCATATAATATTTCTAGATTGATACAAACGAATATTACAATTCTGTATCTCAAGACAGATTCCAATGATTAAGGTGTAGGTATACCTCTTAAGAACTTGAAACAGGCAAGATACACGTTTTGATTCTTGATACACAAGATTCTTGAACATTTTTTTTTTTTTTTTGCGTTTGCATGTACACAATATTGGCTACTATTGCAACTGATAATGATAACAATAATAATAATAATACTAATAATTAACGTGTTTATTTCACTCTCCTTTTGTTGTGATGGTGTTGGATGGTCACTGTTGTAAAAAAAAAAAAAAGCTATTTTACGTAAGACATAGACCTTTTCAGGAAGTTCCGGTGGTATAGTGACAATTGCAGTGGTCATTGTCCATCCGCTCTGCCTTTGTATTGCACTGCTGTTACATTCCAAATGAGGCTTTACTATACCTGCAGTAAACTTTATTGGTGGTGTAAACCCGACAGTGTCGCATCCGGGCAGACGTTTTTGCCTTTTGATTTCTGTGCAGTGCAGACAGGCTAGAACAAGACACCAGGAAAGCAACGTGGACGTGGGACTGCTTTGAGTGTATGTATGCAAGGGTGCATGTCTATGTTTGTGTGATATTCTATTTTATTTTATTACTTTTATAAGAGTGGAAGTTGTCATATTTGTACACATATGTACATTCTGTTTAGGATTGCGCTATCAAATTAGAGAAAAAGCAAGTTCTTCCTGAAAAGGAACAAATTCAAAGGGGAAATCTTACCCCGCTCTTGGGTATGTTCGTTAGCATTTGTGCATGTATTATTATTTTTTCTTTTATTTTATTAGAGTGTATTCGATATTTGTACATCCATTTGCGTTATTTTTATATTTGTGGTATGAAACTAAAAAGATAGGAGTGAAATAAATTAATTAAGCCTGAAGGAAAAACTTACACAGCTTAATAGAGTTCTTTACCTTTTGTCGATATGTTTAGCCAAAAAATCGCTTAGTTAATATGTATTATTGTCATAAAATAGCTTTGCCTATATTGTCTTGACTGGTTTTGTTTTTGCTCAATTGCAATTGTTTCCATACATTACATGATATTTGAAGGATATATCATATAATTTTCTTTAATGCTACCATCTTCCAATGAAAGATTCTGATACTTATCAATTAACCAATCAAGATCATATAACGAATTTCGTTTGAAGAAAACAAATGACCAGCAACTACATTGATATACATAGCGTTAGCTATTGAAGAATAACGTAAAGCTTTATTAAAACATATATACTTGCCTTCACCATAATACAACACTTAACTGTACATTTCTGAACTTTGACGTTGTTACGGTGTTAAGCTTGAACATCACTAAATCAACATCATTGAACATCATGGAATCAATAATCATATTTGATTTTTCTTTAACAATGAATTGATAAAGCAATACTATCTGACAGAGAGGAGTGTTCATTTTGCATTATTATTAGTTGTTCGGTACAGACAATTGACAGCACAAGAGCAGTCAAACTTTTATGGTTGTTTCAAAAATGTCGAAAGTTTTTTAAATAGGCCTCCATATAATTAAGAATATTTGCAAAAGCAAGTTTTTGTAACCTCATTTTGTTCTCTTTTGCAAGTGCGTCTGTACACAATGGACACGTACAAACGTAACTTTATTATAATTTTGTGAAATAAGAATAATAGTTAATACTGCTGTCCCATGATCTTTATTATTATTTTGCTCTCAGATGCTTGTCAAATGATCATGTGATTATTTTAACTTCATCTTTAAAAAAGTGCCTGTTATGAGAACTATCTGTCTCTCAATGATTCTGAGTTATAATGTGCTCCGATCTGCTGCAAACATAAACTCAACTAAACGACTAGTCCAAAACAAAATCCTTAATGGGTCAAATGGGGTAATTGGTTAAAAAATGGTAAAAAAATATTTACTGCATTAAGATTTTTACACATTTCATTATTGATATTAATAGTTTAAAAAAAGTGCATTGTGGGTATAGGCAACAGGACAGTGGATATTTCCCTTTTATATTTACACATTCTGATTAACAAAAGGGCGTGCACATGTTATAAACAGACACCTAATACATTTTTGCCCATTATTGCTTATTTATCCCGTTTTACCATTTTCATTATAACCAGATTCGAACAATGTTAATGTGATCATTAAGCTTTTAATAGTATAGGTACTGGACTAATTTGACTTTTCACAATAGGCTATATGACGAATATAGGCTAAAACTGGTTTCTCAGTACCATCAACTTAGCCAACAACAAAAAAAAGGGAAAAAAGAAGAAAATGGGAAATGCGATATTTGAGAGAGGGTGAAACGTAACACATTCCTAGTTGTTTAGAGGGGGAATTTACAGCTAAGTAATAAAAGTTTACGACTGAATACACGCGGTCATTGGTTGCGTCAGACCACGTGGTACTCACTCTATGAACATGAACTTTGTGCTGTTGTCTTCCACTGGATATCCCTGTCTATCGACTTGCGAGCTCGCTGTGGTGTTGAAATGATCTTAGCACCAGATATTTTTTCCCGTTTTCTGTTTATTCACCATCTGAGGCGGATTTTTAAAACGCAGATAGTATAACACCATCTTGTCTCGTCTGCTTCAACGCTAGTAACTGACGTCGCCGCCTCCCTACTCTCAAATCTACCCATCTGATCCCCTAGAGGAAAACAGCACTGTTAGCTGGAGCTTGAGGGGTTTAGCGTGCGTAAATATGATCATTTCACCTCGAAAGAGGAACATTTTTAAGAGTACAAGAGAATGGGATCTAGATCCTTGTGCCGTTGCTATGATGTGCTGCTATCGAACACCATGGAACGTGCGTCACACAGACAACAGCGAACGCTGGTAAGTGAACATATTGTACGCTGCTTATTGGCTTCTTACAGACGTGTAGCTACACAATATATGGTGATTTGACAGTTCTGTATTCGTGTCAAACGGGATGTTTAAGAGAGATATCCAACATAGGTAAATGTTCTTTTATTGTGTCGTTTCCTCTAATACTGTATGGATTGTGGACGCACAGCCTCGTTGACAAGTGACTTGTGTTGTCGCTCTCTGGTACTATTGTTGATTATTAATTGTCTCGGCGAAAATGAATATAACATTTTTAAGTTAAGTTGTCCAAGCGGGTGTGGTTTGAGGTTAATGCGTTTATTTTCAAATAGTTAAATACATGCTTTGTCAGGTTATGTGTTTGATTGTGGATATTTGATACAAAAGTAATTTGATAAATGTAATTGCATTTTTGACTTCATAGTAAGCTATAGCTGTACTATAATGTGCAAATTAGACTCAAGGCCTTTTACAAAAATTACTATATTCAACCAATTCAATGTGACTATGTGACACTTATCGGGCTATATTGGTAGCTCTTCTTGTCATGTTTTTTTTACTATTTACATGTCATTTTACTATTCCTCGTTATGTGTGATTATTTACACTGGAAAATGTGAATTATTTACGAGTGAGATATTCATGAGTGAGTTATATTTTGAGAGACAGGGTTACAATGTAACTAGTAGGCTATCGTTAATTTGTGTCCAAGCTGATGAATTCTGGTTGTGTCCGTCTGATGACGAACGGGTGTTGTATAGCTACTCTCACAAAATCATTTACACTTGCTCGACTACTCACATAAAGCGTAAACGACTTGTGTTACACAGCAAACAACTGATTAAACACTCCAGACATATCTTAATATTTGTTGAGATCAACAAGATCAACAACTCTCTCTCTCTCTCTCTCTCTCTCTCTCTCTCTCTCTCTCTCTCTCTCTCTCTCTCTCTCTCTCTCTCTCTCTCTCTCTCTCTCTCTCTCTCTCTCTCTCTCTCTCTCTCTCTCTCTCTCTCTCTCACGTGTTCAATCATCCAACACTGTCATTCCATGAAGACTAAATCAAACAACACTGCCACCTTGTGCCTGCTCCATATGCAAGGCATTATACAGAGACTAAAATCAGTGAGGGCAACTGCCCACATAAAATTCAGATCTTAATTTTCATGTGGGAGTATGTCTGCCATTTGCTGGTGTTTCTGCATAAAAGTTTATTTGATCGAAAAATGGGGAAAGGAAACTGATACAATTGCTTTATTATCATACAGATTAATATTAATAGCCTACGCTAGCTAATTAGCAAATATTTCAATTCAAATATTGATCATATTTTATTTTATGTGTATGGTGGCTTTTAGCAATACATATTAATACTAAATTATTAATAAATTTAATAATAATAATAATAAGAAGAAGAAGAAGAAGAAGAAAGTAATTAAAAAACAAATACAGAAACAGCCCGACTACTTTTTTTATTTTTTTTTATTAGTTTTAAAGTTGTAATAGGACAGTATTGACAAACATGAAGCTTTAAATATAATAACCATGGGGTAGCATGTTAATAAAATCCGTTGGTACTCCGCTGACCAAAAGACTAGCTGCGACCTTCAGTCATGGGCCTCTTGAAATCCACATGTGCGGCTGGACTGGGGGAAACAAAAAAAAAGTGTAAATAATAAAACCAGTTGTTATGAACATGCATTCCATTTGCAATGGACCTGTTAAAAAGAAATATTTTACTTATGTTGTGTTTATTTGTGAAATTAGAAGTGTGTATGAACACACACACACACACACACACACACACACACACACACACACACACACACACATATATATATATATATCATACAGAAACAGACAATCTGATTTATAGAGCTAGATTTGCGTGAACTCACTTTCTCAATTTTTTTAATGGTTTGGTAATTAATAAAGGCAGAAATGGTTTGTGTGTGGGCTCGCATATAAGTTCGTCGGTGTGCATGTGTGTGTTTGTGTGTAAGTGAGAGAGAACGCGAGTGGAGGGCGGGGTTCTTCTATACTGTGAGTCTTCTCTTTGCCTCGGAATAATGACTGTCTTTTGTTTGCCATTAAAAATGGAGTCTATTTAACTAATCCTTATGCCTGTATGTATATAAGGTGCACGAGATTTATTCATTTGTGTATTACAGTTATTCTTAGTGTTAATAGCAATGTTCTAAACAGGTTTCTGAAATTGACACATTTATTGCCATTTGACTATCATTTGTGTAAACTTTGGGCCAATCTCGTGTCTGCCACCGCTATTGAATTTGAATCATAGAAGGCATAATTCAGTTGCCACGAAAATGAAAACAAATTCCAGGCGAACTTTCAATTCCAAACATTTCCTTACAAGAACCGCAGGGCAATATGAGTTCGCTCTACTTCAAAACGCCTTATTCATGGAGGTCATTACGCGGCCACAAAATTTCACAGAATTATCTTGTGCTAGTTAAAAACCATAATGCCCCTTCGGGTCGCGTGTTGTTATAAGTGCTTAGCTGCACATGAGAGCTCTGTTTCAGCTGTCACGTTACTATTATGGATTTTGTTTTCGCATAGATACATCGACATATAGATGACAGGGTAGGAAAGTTGGGCTTGGATAAGAAAGCTATAAGACTCATCATTGGAATTTGCAATTGTGAACATCCGTTAAAAATAAATAGGCCAATGATAACATTCATTTAACTTTGGAGAATGTGCAGACTAGGCCACTATGGAGCACAGTTAGGATGTGCATAGCTTGCTTTTTCCAGATCATAATCATATCACGTAAATTACGCATCGGAAGTATGGACGATTTTGGCGGACGAGTTTGGTCGAGTGTAAAGAGAATACAGGCCAAACGGGATGTCTATTTATTGCCTCTTCAAACGCTAAAACACAACCGTGCGATTTGTCTTAAGGGCTGCAATAAAACACTTAAAGCTCTTTCTCTCCAGTCACATCAACATACCAACTGCAGACTGAGTGTGGTGTGTTTTACTCGCTACTTCATTCACAAGACTGATGCTGTAAAATAGATCACGATATGAAAAATCTCCCCATCAAAGGCTTTCAGTTCAAAGTCGTTGGAGCTATATTGAACATCAAAGAGTCAGATATATAGATACAACCTACACTTAGTATGTGATCTCAATTCCGCCAAACTACACGTCGGTAGATAGGCTATAGTGAAAACAATTAAAGGATTTAAGAATTAATAATGCACCTCTGATTTGTTTTCAGCATCACGTTTTCCTGTTTCTAAATATTGTAGGATATCCAGTGGCATAGCCTACTAGTTTAATACAAAGGTAATTGAAATATGTTTTAAATTGTAATTGTAATTATTGCTGCGATTTATTTTTAGATTTCATATATTTGAATTGGCAACTTTTCAATTTCCACAATCTAAAAATGAAATGTTAAAACGTGTGCACACGCTTTCCACGCAAGAAATATTTTTATTACTGTTATATATTACTTTATTTTAGTTTTTTCCACACAGTATACATGGTGTAATATTGTATAAATTAAATCATAGCAATACGTGAAGTTACACACTGCCATATAAATATATTTATTGTATTAACTTAGCATGTAATTCTTGTTTTTATTACAGACCGGTTAAAACTACTACTGCACTACTACTACTACTACTACTACTATTACTACTACTGTTATTATTAATGGTATAAACGTCGATGAATTAGCTTCGGAAGATAATTAATCATATTCATATGCAGTAGCCGTAAACTTATCAAATAGCACTATTGATGTTTAAAAATTCCTATAGACATTCCTAGCAGAGATATAGAGTATTTTTTTTGTCGATCTCAAATATTGTCCAAAATAGGACAACCCATCAAAACATTAATCCTTAATATTGATTTATCCAAAAGAAAGAAAAATTGTATGCATTTAATCAATGGTTAAGCAGATTAGCCTGTTTTATAGCTGTTAAATGCCTTTTCTCACTGTCGGGCTGGAAGTATATTTTACTGTTCTGCCAATCTCGTGTTTTGCGCACCTCTTTCTAAACCACTGTTTTTGGCCTCACACGTCCCGTCATGTGGCCTGCATTAAGGTCATGGAGCATACCCTAACCATTCGGTTAAAACTAGTCCTTTTCCCACTACTGATTCTTTGAACAGGATAATATATAAATTGACCATTCCATTAATATGGCTGCGAGCATTTAATAAAGGAAATCTGTTATATTTGTATTATTTAACAGATCGTTGGCAAATAGGATTATTTTAAGAAAGTCTGAAAAATATATTTTATCCTTATAAATAAAATCAATACAGTTATCAGAGGAGGCCTACTTTAGTTTAAAATGTCTTGTGGCATTATTATTTTTTCATAATCATTCTGCATACACTATAAAGTTAAATGCTAAAAAATTTTTTAGCAGCTTTCTGTCCACAAGATAAGAGACTCGCTGCACAGCCCCCATACATTCAAAGGGGTAATTGCTTCAGAGCTGGAAGTCCTCAGTTGGGTTTGTGACTTTTATGGCACCAAGGCGCGTTTGACGCATTCTTTAGTAAGATGCCCCTTCCCCCCTCCTTACTCAGGATCTTTTTACCATTGAAATTATCAATACATTACAAATGGGGAAAGGAAAAGAACAGACGTTTCCCCTTCAGCGCAATGAAAGCCCGAGGAAATAGAGATAGAGAAAACAAACGTTATAGGGAGATATCTACTGAATAACAAAAGAATAGGTCATTTCACTTGGTGACTGACGACAATGCAGTGGATGTCTATTAATATGATATAAAATGTGTATCAGCGGACATATTCACAGTTACTTTTATTTTTTTATATGAAATTGTGAAATCCATCTTAAAAGGGAGGATAAACAAAATCGTTGTGTGGCAATAAACCCTTGGTCATTTTATTTTTTTAAACAAACAGTTCTATTCATGTAATTGGAATGGTTACAATTGTAGTTATATCATCTACAGTACACAGTAGTTGTAATTAAGTAATAAAGTTGTTGTGCCAAGAAGACACGAATACAGTAGTATTGTCATAGTAAAACATAAAAATATAGGATATTTTGGTCTACGTCAGCGACAGTAAAAACCCATATTTCAGGCAATTAACTGAGATGAAAATTAGCTCATTGTAAAATGCATGATTTTCCAGGATACCCTAAGTCTATATTTATCATCATAATACACTTGGAGAAGATTAACAGATTAACTCGCGGATTAATGCACAAAAATATGTAATTCATTGTTCGTGTGAGAGCGTATTCTGTAATTGTGTGTGTGTTTACTTAAACTTTATCAACTGAAGCCACAAGGATAAGAAGGTACAAGCTCGATATTCCTCCGTACACAGCGCATTCAATTGGCTGAAAGTGGTCAGGTGACGCTGTCATATTGTCCTTCCATGAGCCAAGCCTTGGCTATAACACTTGCTTTGCGCGTCTTAACCGGAGACTGGAAATTAATATTATTGAAATCCTCTGAAGTTCATTTGAAAGAGAGTTAGGAAAGCGGGCGGGAGACGTGTGTATGTGATAGAAGGAAGCAGACCCCATAGCACAAAGAAAGAAAGTGAGAGATTAAGAGAGGGGAAATAAGATAGGAGGGCGAGTTGATGAGAGGGCGATAGGAAAGGTATGAATTCGTATTTCGCGAACCCGTCGCTCTCGTGCCATTTATCTGGTGGGCAAGAGGTTTTGCCCAACATGCCACTGAACACGACCGCATATGATTCAGTCAGACATTTTTCGTCTTATGGCACCACAGTGACCCAAAACCGGATTTATGCGTCCCCTTTCTATTCACCTCAAGATAACGTTGTGTTTGGATCAAGTCGAGGACCGTACGAGTATGGATCTAACGTGTTTCTTCAAGATAAGGACGTGCTTCCCAGTTGCAGGCAAACTAGTATGGGACTCAGTGCGCAGAGCCACGTTGCCCAGGAGTACAGCCTGGAACAAGCTCGTGCAGGAACACAGGATCAGAAAGGAAACAACGTGCAGATCTACCCGTGGATGCAGCGCATGAACTCGCACAGCGGTGAGTTTTTACTGCGACTTGGGACATACCCTGGTGGAATTGGTCTGTTTTACGATACGTCCTATCAACAGAGTAGCTACATTTTATGGCCTCATAAACCACTACTAAATCATCAGACTATAAAAGCCCCCTTTTCCAGAAAGGGAAATCCCATTTGGCTACCTCCTTTAATACTCAAGTGCCAAAATTATTTCAAAAACATGTACAATAAGTGTGAGCGCGTTAGAAAATTATCCAACGAAAACTGCATTTTGAACCATTTTAAGAGCATGCACTACTATGTTAAAATGTGACTTAACTTGTCCGATGTACTGTTGGAAAACACACGGTAGCAAAGTTGGTTGAAAGAAACGTTTTAGAAACACTGAAATTCGCTTTGTGACTGTAATAATGGGTTAAATGTTGCGTATATAGGCTACATTCTTTTGTCAAATTGTTATATTAGTTACTTTATAAAATAAAAAAATTGTTTTAAGTGAATTACATGATCCCAAACGTGTGTGTTTTATTTTGCATTCAATTAAGAAGTTATCTGTGTAAACTCTTTTTAAAATGTATTTACACTTTTCCCCACAACAGGAGTTGGGTACGGGTCAGACAGAAGAAGAGGTCGCCAGATTTACTCCAGATACCAAACATTGGAACTGGAAAAAGAATTTCACTTCAATCGGTATTTAACCAGACGCAGACGCATCGAGATCGCCAACGCTCTGTGTCTAACTGAGCGTCAAATCAAGATCTGGTTCCAGAATAGGCGCATGAAATGGAAGAAAGAGACCAATCTAACTTCTACTGTACCGGGGACCGAATCAACGGGTACTCCTCAAGACACCGAGAAGGAGACCGAGGAGGAAACCGAGGAAGTTAAAAAGATTAAAGATTAGGAAGTCCATTTCTCGTTCTCGAACGCCTGTTAACTGCAACGTAACTACCTAAACGGAGAATTTGCAAATATTAATGCATGGACTGTATACTCTGCTATTCCTTTTGACTGCCCCCTCCTCCTCCGACCTGAACACCATACACAAGCTCTACTACCACCACGCCACTAACATTTACACACGTTGAAACAAATGGAGAGATTAAGAGAGAGGAAGACGCACATGACCATAAAGCAATTCACTTCTCTTTGTACTGAAACTAGTTCTTTATTGGCTGCGTGATGACAATGCCACAGCTGACATGTGTGTGTGGTTAGTATTAGCTATCATGTTGCTATAGGCTAGTAGAAAATTACATTAGATGAAAATGTATTCGAATTTGATAAGTAGGCTATGTCTCCCAAACTATTAAGCCTCTAAACTGTACCTAAGCATTCCAGAAGTGAAGCAAACTTCTTATATGCACATTCAGTTTTTTTCTTCTTTGTGGATGCATATTTGTACAATAAAACAAACCCTGACGGGATGAACTATACTACCTAAATCCTTATTACATTTTATTATCCTTTTTTTGTTTTTGTTTTTTTGTTAATATTGCTTTTGCCCCGTCAGTGTTCTGTTGTTCAAAATGCCGCTGTATACTGGCACATTAGCTATTGAGAGAACTTCAAAAAATACATTTCATCATACTTGTAGTTGTGTGCATATAAACTTGTCTTAAAGTGAGAATCACACCAATATGAAAACAAACATATACCTTGGTACGCAATTATATTGTTTGTGTAAACTGTGTATTATTTAATAAATTCTTGAAAACAAAAACCTTTATTGTCTTTATTTTGACTCCAGCCTTGCGCTCTTCACCATTCATGAAGGGTTCAGTAAACTTAAGACTTGAAACACTTGTTCGTTTTGAAGATGATTTTATTTCGGCCTACATATCTTTGTGAGTTTGTGAGAAATTTGAGTCCAAATGACAAATTAAATTCACGGTTACATTGGAGTTTGGTGTATCGTTAAAGTGTACTTAATTTAACTCAAATTTAATCTGCCCAATTATCTGAATGGAATAATGCAACCTATTATTGTTAGTCCCTAATGATTAAAGTAGGCTATGTGACGATTTAGAGACTTTTCATTCAATAGATAAAGCCTTGTCTATTCAGCGGCAATGCTTGATTGACAAAACCACATTTGCCTTGTATCTAGTGGCACAATGCTAAACCAGTAGTTCTGCGATCAAATAAAATAAATCACATTTAGTTTTTGGAAGCCGCTGGAACAAATGCACATACGTTGACGCATTTAAGAGACATATATGATCATAATGGGGATTCATTTCGAAAACACCCAAGAAAAAAGCAACATACACACGAAACAATCAGAAACCATTACCGTGAAACAGGAGAAACACATTTGTAATATAGAATATGGATTATCGTGTTGCTACATATCGCCTTGACATTTGATTTGCTAAAACATCGTATCGCATAGTATCTTATTTGTGTGTGTGTGTGTGTGTGTGTGTGTGTGTGTGTGTGTGTGTGTGTGTGTGTGTGTGTGTGTGTGTGTGTGTGTGTGTGTGGCCGCTTTGTCCAGTATTAGACGCCAGATGACGCTCTTGTCTAACGGTCTCGCCCTTTTTAGCCCAGACCCTTAGATGATTTCCATACCGAGAAGTTATCGGACACGTTTCACTGTCTATCAATAACCTCCTGGGGATCAAGCCAATTTATGACTGGCCCAGGAGCTGCACGTGATTCTATTTAAACATTCCATATTTGGGCATTACACGTCGTATCAAAAAAAAAAAAAAATGATTTCCCTCCTCCTATAAATCCTGCTCTTTTTTAGGACAAGCCCAACGTCCTCTAGAAATACAAATAAAGTCTCAATAAACAAATAAAACTTCTAAACAACTTATGTATACTTTATTAGCTGATTCAATCTCTGCTGCAATCGGGTGCTTTTTGTGACTCTCTCTAAGGTTACTATTGTTTTGGAAATAGAATGAGCTCATACGTTGGAAAGTCTTTTTCTAAGCAAACGCGAGACGCCTCCTCTTGTAGAATGCACACTTTTGGCAATTATGGTGTTCACTCTGAGTTTCACGAGTCCAATTACGGGTATGAAGGACTTGATATCGGCGGATCCTTCAGTTCTCAAATCCCCTCCAACTCTTTGAAACGGGAGGCGATAAACACAAGCGACCGTGCAAGGACCAGTGCAGCAGTTCAGCGAACACAGTCCTGTTCAGCGCTGGGCTCTCGTAGCTTTGTAAGCACTCACGGGTACAACCCCCTCAGTCACGGACTGTTGAGCCAAAAAGCCGAGGGGAATATGGAAGTTATGGAGAAGCCCAACGGCAAGAGCCGCACAGACGATATCAAAATGGAGACTACTTCAGCGATAAAGCAACAAACTAACTCGACTCAGCGTCAGAACCAGTCGCAGCCGCAGATATATCCGTGGATGACAAAACTACACATGAGCCACGGTAAAGTTACGTTTAAAGTTTGTTTTGGAAGAGAGAGGGAAACTGCACGCATCTCATACTCGTCATTGCATCTCCTTCCTACGTTTTGTCGCTCCATATTTTTCCTCTTGAGTTTTATAGGCCAAATGCAGGAAATAATAAAACTAGCGGCCGTAAATTTTATGACAAAGGCATCTATTGCTCGTAAACCTGTCCTGTTTCTGTGAAGAGGTGATCTCCGGTCAAATTTATGTAGAAATAATTGTTTAAGAAAAGCAAAAAAATTATTACATATAAATGCACTCATTATTTCTTGCTTTAAGCATGAGTTTACATTTTATTCATGTAAAGTGGAATTTCAAGCGAATCTTTGCATACACATTATCTGAAGTAGGCTACTTGTTTCCGGTTAGTTGCACTCTGCACCGCTGGAGTAGCTAGTTGAGCAAAGTACAAAAGTATAATGCCAATTTGTATCCTCCAAGCAGTGAGGCATTGTCTTTTTATTTATTTATTTAGGACTTTTTTTTTATTTGAGCTCTTACAATAATGTGGGTCAGGAAATGTTAGGAAGCTCGTGGCCTTCATACATTAGCCTATTATGTTTTTTTGTTTTTTTTTACCACGTTTGTGTTATCTCTGTGCATGACACTTTCTGATTTCAGAATAAATAAATATTAGCGACATACCACCTGTCCACTGTTTTCATTTTGGATTTCATAATGCTTGATGTATCCATATTTCATTTTATGGATTGTGTTTGGTGGCAACTTCATCAGTGATTATGAAAAAAATGTTCCTAATATGCATGAGGACGACAGTCGATACAATTTTACATATAGGTAACCCAATATCTTTCTGATGCCACTTCAGAATCTGACGGTAAAAGGTCACGAACCAGTTACACCCGGTACCAGACTCTGGAGTTGGAGAAAGAGTTCCATTTCAACCGATACCTCACACGTCGCAGACGTATCGAGATTGCCAATAACCTCTGCTTGAACGAGCGGCAAATTAAAATTTGGTTCCAGAACCGTCGCATGAAGTGGAAGAAGGACTCAAAGTTGAAAGTGAAAGGAGGACTATAAATAATGTGTGCAAGGCTTCAATTGAAAAAGCCTGAAAATAAAGGCAGTGTTAACTTGAAACAACAAATGATTAGATTTTGTTGTTGACAACAGTAAATGTTTTTCATTTGTCTACAATATCATGTTGTTGTGTGAATGTCAATATTTTCGATATTTATTGATAGTGCTCTCTCCCGGGAAATGTTTATTTAAATAATGTATAAGCTTAAACTTTATTTTAATATGATTTACTAAAACCACTTGTATTAACAACATAATATACCAAGGCCTGCATCCAGTTACGTTGACTTCAATGTAAGTGCAAATAATGTGGTGCTTTGCTTGAACATTGATCAATCTCTCCTTTGCATATTGAATTTTGATGGAACTTGTCTTTTTATCCATTGTACTTTCTGTCGTAAATACATCAAGTAGGCTATAGTAAACCACACTCTAATAATGCAACTATAGTGTCATATTAAACGCTGTCTATCATGTTGTCTGTCAACCAGCAGCCAAATGGTAATTTTATCTCCATTATTATGTCTGTTGAAATACTGTGCGTTCATAACATTTTGCTCTTTAATTGAATATGTTTTGGCACCTTGGTATTTCTTTCTATACACTCTACTCTTGAGTATATAGGCAAGTACTGTAAGGAGTGGCTTATACCTCTCATACCAAACAAACTACACGACCTACTTTTGTGTGAACCGCATTTGTATGATCCATTACGTCTGTTATTCTTACCATTTGTTTTCGAAGTTTCATTGTTAAGCCACGTCGATACTTTTCCAGTCAATAATGAATCATCACAGTAACACGATTAAATTGCTAAACATATCATAAAGTTTGGTCAGCTCTGGGTAAAAAGCCTTTGTCCAATAAAACCTCCAATGTGGTATAACTGTAAATAAAATCGATGAAACGTAAAGAATCTCCTATTGGTCTGACCAAACAATAATAATGAGTCTTTCTTTACACAATTGCAAATTTGCATTCAAGGCCCATTTGATACCTCGTGCATGGTTAAGAGAAGAAAACGTTGTGCGCGAAATAATATGATTTTGGTAAAATATTCGTGTATTCATCGAGGACCAGTGTGCATGTGTATACTTCCAGTGATGAGACATGATTGAACTTTAACGCCCTGGTCACTTATTTACAGTAGCCCTTAAACGGAGGCACATAAAACTTTATGACCCCAATAAACTTTTACAGCACTTCCTCTCACCCATCAGACACTGACAACTGTTTCCTTTTTTAACAAATCGGCGGAAGTTTACACAAACATTTCAATGTGACGTTTTGGTGTACAAAACTCTTAAAACAATAAGATAGTTTGAACATTTAATAAAATTCTGCGTGCTACTAAATTATAATATACGTTTTTTATGCAATTGAAATATGAAACGAAACTGTAAAGCATATAATTAAAGACGTTTAAAGTGAATTGCTCAAACCTTATTGCTGAAATTTGTCATTTAGAAAATGAGACATGATGTTAGCCACCCTATGTGCAGAAATCTCATAGTCCAGGCCCATGTCAAACAAAGGACATAGGAGCGTTGACTGTGAACAAAATGCTAATTTTCGACTGGCTTGTTCTACTCAGGTTCTTTTACGCTTCACTGTTGGTTTCACATAGGCTCTAGTTTTTCTTAATGCATGCCTTCTCGGCGCTCTCGATGCATTTGAAATGCTATCGAACATTTTAATCTCCATGTTTCTGAATGCTAACATTATATACACACACTAAGCTGAAAATAAAAACAGTTAGCTATAGCCAATTTATACTACTGTTTCAAAAGTGCTTTCATTTTAGAATCGTCTCACTCACCTATATTGGAGATTCAATGTAAATTTCCATGCTTCTTTCAATTTCTACACTCGCTATCTTGACCACATTGCGAGTTACTGTGGTTAGTGGTTACTATGTTGCTTTTGACACAAAGCCCTCTTTTTTTTAGCTCTCTTGCCACGTATTTTGAAGTTTTGAAGGTTATTTATGCCAATTGCCCAAAGCAAGACCAGTGAGTGGTGCAGGAAGAGCACGTGGGGTCATTAAAGTGGGTTTTATGGCCTGCAAGACCTGACAAACCCTCAATATATTTACATCATATATAATGTTAACTGTCCGTAATCGCAGCTGTTGGCTAGTCTTATCTCTGAGAGAAAGGCTTAGAGCCTGTTAGTGCGGGTTACTCGCGTCAGGGTCTGTAGAAGTTCGACTCTCCCAAATGGATCCCAGGCGGTTGCAGTAAGTTAATAATCTTGTTTTCCTCTTTTTAATTAAATATGTACTTTCGTCCGCAACACCCAAGGGAATTAATCAAGGATGTAATTCAATAGTTCATGGAGAAATTGTGTCAAGTGGTGCGCAAATGTGTCCTCATCTGTTCAGTTTTGATCAATTTCAACGTTTGTGCATTTGTATATTACTGTTAATTTGTTGCGGCGTTGATATGGAATTATTGTTCTGGCAGCAGCTTGAAATCTAATTCTGTATATCATGACTCATATGTATTCAAAAACATATTATATGCATCTTAAAAGCATTGTGCATGTATGAAGAGCTTTGCCTATTGGATCGTAATTAATATTCACTTAAGTTTGTGCATTGTAGTAGCTATATTCAATCACAGAATGTGCGTATATCAAAATACTAGTGAAAAATGCTTAGTTTGTCCCTAGGACGTGTATGTTGTGGTAAAAGTGACGGTGAAGGACCGAGAAGCTAAGTGATCTTGTATTGGTTTGCAGATGAGAGCGCAGAACATATATCTTTAGATCGGACATAATGTGGGGTCATGTGCAGGGCAGAGAAGATTTGGTGTTGTGTGGTGGGGTCATGTACAGGGCAGTGTGGATGAAGAGTCACATGATTAACTTAACAAAAAGCATAACTGAAATGACTCCAAATGGTTCAAAATCACATGAAAATGTATACTTTTTATTCAAAGCAAATAAAAAAAATGACCACTGTTATTTGTCAGTTTTCAACACCGGATATTCAGTGGTCTTAATTTGACAGATGAGGCTCCACTTGACCATTATAATCATGGTATGAAAAGTTTAAGCCATATCTTACTTTATGATGTTGTGCTTGGAAACAGAATAAGTCAGACCCTGTTCATCCACAATGTTCTGTTTAACCTGTGCACAGCGATCTTGGCTGAACAGGAACTCAACCGCCATCGTCATGCTGCTCTGTTTCTATTTAGTGGCCTGTGGTATTTCTGAAAGTTATTTCAAATGAAAAGAACCAATGCCCCAGTTTTGGCATTATGAACTAACTCAGGCCCTTTTGCTGTGCAAAGGTTATACATGTGTCCAAAAATAATAATTATTTTTTTAAATATAGTTTAAGGAAAAGAGCTGAGTTGCAGATACAAATATAACTGTTGGTTTTATGGGGGTATGTTTTTTTTTTTTTTTTACCATTCATTTGTTTCCAGTTGTAAGATGGCTTTAATTACAAACTTTCATGAGTTTTAATAAAGCAAACTGTGGATTGCAATTAATGTGCCATCATTGTATGTCTTTAACCATTTCAGTTCTGTTTACCCTGTTTTGTTAAACAAAACAACATCCTTCAAATGCCATTATTTCAGCAGAAAGTAAAAAAACAAAACAAAACAAAAAACAGAACATGACATGACATTACTCTGAGATGTTAATATAGGATATAGTGTCAGATTTTGCACATATTTCACAAAACAGCTTTGTACAGTTTGCTGAGTCACTGCAATATGTGGTTTGTAGAAAACAAGTGTAAAGACCCATTTCACTGAGTGGTTCTGTCTTGTAAGGCTGTGTCTGGTTGCAAATATCACGAGTATCATGAGCAAATATCATGAGTTGTGAATTCCATGGCTTGCCAAAGTTCTTTCCTCCAGGCTTACTGTAAAATAAATGCTTAAATAATTTTTTTATTTTATTATTTTTTTTATTTTATAACAGTGGGAAGACAGATTAAGTAGATATCAAAACAGTATAATTTAAAAGAATACTTGATAGACCTCCAGTTAGTATAAAGATAGTAAACTGCTGACTTTCTTATACAAGTACTAAGTGAGTCTAAGTGTATCTTATGTGATATTCCGACACACACTGGCTAATCCATTGCCCGTAATCAATAATTACTGTTGTGAATTATACAAACGTGTATGAGTGCTCATAGAAATAATAGTTTAGTTCAGTCATCCAATTACACAATCCATTTTTATACAATAAATCAAATATAAAAGAAATATAATAAAACAAAAAATGATATTGCTCTTCATCACTTTCAATTTCAATGTCCATTCTTGATCCCAGAAATCAGATAATTCACTCCATAGAAACTATAATCAAGTGTTAAAGTTATTTTTCACAGCTGCTTTTTTTTCAAATTATGTTGTGTTTATTTATGTGTTCATTATTTATGTTCATTATTATTGGAAGAACAACAAAGCTGACAAAGACATAATTTTATGAATGTACTCCACACTTTTTATCACATCAAAGCAGAAGCTGATTCCTGTTGGTCATTTTTGGTTCAGAGCAGGTGCAGGTTTTACTCACTCAAGTTTGATTGAGGTTGATCATTTTCCTTTTTGTGGGGTATTGGAAAGTGGTTAGTCATTGAGTGGATAAATTGGTCATGTGGTGTGTACTGTGGAACAACCAACATCACATTCGCTATTGAAACACTTTAAGTAAATGTCCACTTATTAAAGACATTTAATTAATAACAATTTTTGTACCTATTGATGGAAAACACCTAATAAATTTAAATTAATGTGTTGTTGCCATTTACAATTAAGAATCATTTTAACTTCACTGTTTTAGTGTGGATCCTTTAATTTTATCATTTGAATACAGTGTCAAAAACATTAACTGCCAATAGGGGGCAATAGTTTTATATTCCTCTGTTTTCTCTCTGAGTTTAGGGGTTCAACATGTTCTTTTGTCATTTACCAGGTTACTAATTGACTGGCCATACAAGGAATATGGCAGTGATTTCCTTCCAAGAGCCAGCAAATGACACAGAGTTGGAAATGATGCCATTGCATGCAGAATAACTAAACAAGGCAATGCTTTCAATGTTGGAATAGCCTCTGTTAACAATCCACATTCTGTTCCTTGAAGTTCCTGTTTGGACAATCATCTAAAAAAAATCCAAGACAGAACCTTTATTCTCAATGTGGATAAACTCTTCTTCATTCAGTAATGGATGAGGTGAATGAATGAAAAAAAAGAAAAAAAGATAGCAAATGGGTTTATTAAGATATCCACCAGTCCAAATACCATGTTATGATTATGATTTATTAAGAAAACGGATGGTCATGACAACAAGGACTGGATTGCTAATGAAACAACAGTGTGTAACAGAAAATACTTTGACTTTGTTCAGTTTAAAGCTGTAATTACTGCATTACAGCTTAGATTTGTGTGAAATTATACCATAGTGTTTAGATGTTTTCCATTGTGGAGCATGGATAATTGTAGAACTGAGTATATACATAAACATATAATGTTCATCTTTCTGTGTATAATATCACCATACATTATTTAATTAAATTACTTTTGTATCCCCCCCCCCCCCTCTCAGTATTAAGGTTAATATTCAGGTTTTTTTTTTGTTGCCATTCATCTCACTGACATGCAGTGGTCCAACACTGCATGTGTATTCACAGTATGCACACATTTACATATAGCCTACTGTTAAATGAAACTCTGAGGCTGTAAACCTGAAAGAAGCAAAGACCACCTTTTGTTTAAACAATCCTGGATTGCCATGTTAACCTGACCAAGTAGGAACTCATTTTAGGTCCTCCATTGTTGCAAAAATAACTACATTCATCAAGGAAATAGTTCTGAAAATAACCTGTGCTAAATAGCCTTGTCCTACTTTGAGGTTGAACTGTCCAAAGGCATGATCCTTTAATGAGAGACAGAGAAGTTGTACAAAAAACATTAAAACATAATTATCATTAAAGAATTTAAATGCAGCTGTCAGATTATTATAAGCTTCATGCATGATTTGATATTTTTAGCTTTTAACTGATTACATAAACTCCAGTTATTTATTCAGATATTGATATTAATTTTCAGGATACTGAAAGACTGGCATTATTTCCATCACAGGAATTAAATTGTTTTAAATATATATCAAACCCTTTATATGGTTAAATAGGTTATCCTTACAAGCCTGGGAAGATAAGTTTTTATAAGTAATTTATTGTTATTTTCTAAATTGCTTTCTTTCTTTTTAGCGCATGAGGGAATGATGAACGTGAGGGCAAGGAGGACGTCGTCGTTGCACTGGTAAGTCTTACCGTTATTTTCTTGTTCCAGTTGCCTATAATATTCTTGTCCCATCTTGTTTCGCTGCGTATAAACACAGAGGGCAGTGTTCCCTGACAATAGTGGCGAACAACTACAGCACATGTTCGAGGCAAGGAAGTGTTTTGTGCTAAAGCTGTTTGTTGTGCGTATATATATATATATATATATATATATATATATTTTTTTTTTTTTTTTAAGGCTATATATATAAATATAAAAGAAAAAACGATTTCCTATAAGATAAATAGGCCTAATATTTTTATTTCCATAGCATAAACAAGTTGTCCAATGTAATCTAACTGCATCTTTTTATATATATAAAAAATCAATAAATAACTACATACATTAAAATACAGAATTGTGTAACCCGGCTCACCTCTCTGTTTTAAGCATTTTAAGGGTTTTAAAATAATTGTTAAAAAAGTATAAATAAATATAAAGCATATAAAAATAATGTAACATAAAATAAACATAAGCTGTACGAAAAAACAACCTCATAAATTTCCCACCTTTAAAAAATGTATCAATACTGTAATGGTTACAAATAACCAATAAATTACACAATCAAGGATATTTATATATAAGGGTTGTATATAAAACAAATAAACAAATCTGACGTTAAATATTTAAGAGCGCAAAAGAAAAAAAGAAAGAAAAAAATTAGTAAGGCCTTGTCCTTTTTATATTGTGCCACTTGAACTCAATTTCATTCGATATTTAAGGCAAGAAATTTGAGCCCGAAAATGAAAGAATTCCAAATTATTGCAAAGGGTAATATCATATAGGCCTATAGGAGTAAAATGTCATTCGTTCAAGCATACAAACAATAGATCCTGGTAATGGACAGCTAAGATGTTCTTCCATCCAAAAGCCCATTTTTTAATACAATTTTCTAGTCAACCATTTTTTTTTCTTTCTTTCTTTCTTTCTTTCTTTCTTTCTTTCTATCTATCTATCTATCTATCTATCTATCTATCTATCTATCTATCTATCTGGGGGGAATCTCCTACATACATATGAATCATCAAGCAAATTCGCCGGCGGTTATAGCTTTTTGGAAGTCTCTACATTATAACTAGTTATTGAGCTGGTGCAGGATCTGGGGCCATTTGTGTGCAGAGGGAATTCATCGCTTTTCGCTCATCAATAACTCCTTGGCAGTGAACTATTGGAACGAGTCGAACGCGAGGGGTGAAATGCGGGTCAGGCTGTCTAACTAATATTAAAATGCGTCCGCAACACTAGAGCAGTGCCGAGTGGGTGGATGGGGGCGTTTTCAGGCTGGTGGGGGTGGACAAAAAATCCCTATCACATCTGCAGGGTCTCGAAGTAAAATAAAAGGCTTGTGATAAGGCAAACGACCGTTTCGTTGGATTTCGTTTATTAAAGGGTTATGTCTTGTCTGTTTGTTTGTTTTTGTTATATTTATGGGAGAAAATCTTATTTTTCTCTGGTGGTTTGAACATTGGATTTGGAAATAGTCTCTGTTGCTTTGGCTATAGTCTAAATTATTTCTAAAAAGTTTTTGTTTCTTTACTTAACTGTTTTTCTATTTTTCTTTGCTTAGTTTATATCCTTTTTTCGTATCTGTTCCCGTCTAGATAGCTAAACAGGAGAGAGAAATTCAGGGCAAGGTCTTGCAGGTTACCGGGCGGTCATATGGTAATAACGTGCACAATAAACCCCAAGGAACAAAAGAAACTTATTTTTCATCAGTGCTGTCACGTGTCCGCTTTGTGCACAACATGTTTGAGACGGAATATTCAAGTGGGTGCTCCTATGTTTTCGAGATTCAATAGGATTGGATAGTAAAATTATTTCTTGTTTGTCCCTCTCATGCCCACTCAACTCTTTCTTTTATGTTCTAGGTTTCATTTACTCAGACTATTGGAGTGTTTAGGGGTGATATGAAAAAATATGAAACAAAGGCAGAACACATCAAAATACATCTAACCTCAACGAATAAAATAATTATTTTGAAATTCATTTTGTCTTATCGTAAATTTTCGTTAAATTTAACAATTTGTTTTTTTTGTGTATGAGAATATGTGATTTAATTGAAAACGCTAATACATTAAGTTTTATAACAAAAAACAAACAAACAATAAATAGATAGATAGATAGATAGATAGATAGATAGATAGATAGATAGATAGATAGATAGATGGATAGATACATAGTTACATAGCCTACATAGCTACATAATTTCCAAATCTGTACAAATTTAGTGTGTTTGTCTCGCTAGCCTACTGATGATTACATTTTATCGCTTCAGATGTGTTGCATATTCTCGTTCGAGCAATTGGAAAAATAAATAAAGTAATTATAATAAATACATAAAAATAATAGGCCTAATACATTAGTGAAAAATTTTAACGCAGAAAAGAAACCAATGACAAACAAATATTGCTTTTATTCCTAGATACCAGTTCTGACCCTAGATATTAATTCTGACCAATCTAACAAGAAAATTATGTAGCCCTGTTTAAGATGGTAAGAGCTCATAGCCTAACCTGGCTTATTTTGTACTTTGAATTGTGTTTTAAAAAATTCCAATAGAAGAAAGGTCTCTAAGTAGTCGTCTATATGTACCCTGTAGAACCGAATTTGTGTCCAAAACATGAAAATCGCAAATACGTCTCTACAGGAATACATGGGCGACGTAAAAGCCACGAACGCCAAGTTGGGTTTGTATTCGTTTCGGTCTGAGGCACGTGACTTTGGATGAAAGTCGTGTGTGCTTACTAGTTACTACCATAAGGAGTTTGAAAAATGTGTACTACCACAGGAAGACATGAACATACGGAGCCAAAATTGTAGAAACGGAAATATGCTGTATGGCATCCAATGTAAACAATTGATTTAAAGCCTTTATATCTTAATTAAACACAGAATATGCTTTCTGACACCACTTTCTCCCTGTGTTCGTCCAATCATAGGTTAAATAAACTCTAAACATAGAATTTCTAATTCTATTTCTTTCTAGTTTTATCTGGTTCTAATAGGCCTATTAATTCTATATAAAAACGAAGATCCCATGCAGGGATCTTGAAAATGTCCCTTGTACTGGCATAAAAGCTCTCAAGAGATAGGCTAGTTAAAAATATGCTTATAGGTATTATAATAGCTTACTAGATATTTTCCTGCACGTTTAGTCAAAAAAATCCGTGGTAAAAAAAAAAGCATTAAATAATGTTGTGTAATTATTTGCATTTGATCCGTTACCGAAGTTTAAATGCAATTACTTATTTTATTTTACTACTACTAATAGCATATAATTATTAATATTATTTAATTGAAGGGATTAGTTAAACTCTTATAGGTAACGGCACATGCACAAGTTAACTGAGAAACATCCTTAGGTGCTATGACATGATCCGAGAAGATTTGGCCATTGTGTATGCGTCAGAGAGAGAGAGAGAGAGAGAGAGGGGGGGGGGGGGGGGGGAGAGAGAGAGAGAAAGAAAGATAGAGAGAGGGATAGAGAGACTGAGAGACTTCGCGGACAATGGCGGAAAATTGAAGGTATATTTGCAAAAGCTGTGGTTCCTTATCCGGGGACTACATCGCCCCATGCCATTGGGCCATCGTATCACGTGGTAAAAGTAACTTTACAGGGTTGCTCGCTAGTAGGAGGGCTTTATGGAGCAGAAAAACGACAAAGCTAGAAAAATTATTTTCCACTCCAGAAATTAATGATCATGAGCTCGTATTTGATGGACTCTAACTACATCGATCCGAAATTTCCTCCTTGCGAGGAATATTCGCAAAATAGCTACATTCCCGAACATAGCCCCGAATATTACAGCCGTGCAAGGGAGAGTGGCTACCAGCATCACCACCAGGAGTTATACCCTCCGCGGGCAAGCTACCAGGAGCGTCAGTTTAACTGTCCAAGCATCCCTGAGCCTGATACTCAAAGAGGACATGGACTTCCTCACGCGGGGCACCTGCTCGGAAAAGGGCAACCTGCCTCATGTGAGCCCCCACCGTTACCCCTGTCTCCTGCCACCCCTCCGGCTGCATCCTCCGCCTGCAATCAAGCCACCCCGGAGCATCCCAACAGCTCAGCCTCTGCCAAACAACCCGTTGTGTACCCATGGATGAAGAAAATTCACGTCAGCACCGGTAGGCAACTTGTGTGCATTTCTCTTAAGCACTATAAAGCTCGCCCCTCATCCTAACTCTCTCTCTCCGTCTGCCTCACTCCTTTTTACACTCATCCCCTGGCCAGCCTCTGCTACGATAGGATAGAAGCCTTTGAAATGGCACAATTGAGGCGGATTTACGACTAGGCATTGGTAATTACACCCACCATAAATTTTATAGCCGAGGTATACTCTGGGCAGTCGTATCACCATGTGGCTTCTCTTGTTATGAGTGTGCGAGAGAGTGAGGGAGATCTGGGACCAGAGGAAAAACTAAGCTTTATAATGTTGCATTAATAATTCAGTGCTGAGTCCAATGTGATTTTAGCCTTATTATAGAAAGCTAACTTTAAGATGTTTTATCCATCCCACCCTCATTTCCTCTGTCGCCACCATTTCTCAATGAAAGACACGCTTGTTTACCCTATCCTTCCCTCGCTGCTTCTTTTCTACTCTTTTTCTATTCTATTCTTTCTTTCCCTTTGCTTCTCCTCTTTCCAGTGAACCCTAATTACAATGGAGCGGAACCCAAGCGGTCTAGAACTGCTTACACTCGCCAGCAAGTCTTAGAATTGGAGAAGGAATTCCACTATAATCGGTACTTAACACGGCGAAGACGTATCGAGATTGCTCATTCCTTGGTCCTCTCGGAGAGGCAAATTAAAATTTGGTTTCAGAACCGCAGGATGAAGTGGAAAAAAGACCATAGGCTGCCAAACACCAAAGTCAGATCCTCGTCCTCCACGGGCATTTCCTCCGGGTCCAACACAAGCTCCGCGGCGGCAGCTTCCACCAACACCATATCAGCCTCCGAGGACCTCTCCGGACCCGAGCGTGCCGAGGATATTACAAGGTTATAAGAGAACTATTTCGAGGAGAGGAGAGAAGGGAAGATCAAATGACTGATTATTTATAAAATATAATATATTTTGTTTTCGTAGGTATCTTATGCGTAAAGGGGGTTCCTAAGTCCACAGTTATATAAAATGCATGTTATATAGCATGGATTATTGCGAATACCTATGGATTATTTTTTACGAGAAACAGGGTTTAATTTATCTAAAAACTGAATCAATATGATGTTTGTTTTTCTTATTTTCTTTTCTTTTTTTTTTAAGAGAAATGTTTTGGGCGAAGCAGGTTATGGACATTTTATTCAAATGTTATTTGTGGGCCTTTCTTTTGCCCAGCTGCCAAGGTGAAGTGCACAACGAATCTATTTATTTCTCACTTGAGAGCTGGTACGTTTTTTTGTACTGTAAATGAAAAACACTATCGTGGGTATCGATAGAAAAAATATCTTAAACGTCTTTTTTTTTTTTCTTTTAAAGTAAATCATGCTGTGGGTTATCTGTCGTATGGAAAGGTTAAGATTTTAAATTATCATTTAGTTTTGTTGTGATGGCGTTGTGTTTAGGCTATTTACAGCAGATTGTTGTGAGATGCAATAAAAACCAGTTTAGTGTATTTGTGCTAATTATATTGGTCAATAAAACGTAAGTGTCTATTAGTTTTACCTAGACTTGCGTGGCTGACTTTTATTAATATGCAATGTAGATACAATTTCCGCGCATAAATAGCGAAACGTTCTATTTATATTTTTTAACAGGGGATGCAAACTTTCATGTAAGTCAAATGTAGGCCCAAAGGGAAAATCGTGTTTTCAGTGCTTTTAAAATACACCATGGTTTCGAATGGGTTTCCAGCCTTCTTTATCGCATGAAATTAATTAGCCATTTATTTCTGCTATACCTTCTCTAATATCTACCAGGCTATATCTCATATTTGAGGGGTGAGGGTTGTATAGGGGTTAGTTTGGGTTCTGTACATCATTTTCTCACCTCTTCGATTAACGAGGCACATAACTCGGGCCCTTTCAGAGGGGACCTTATCGCTCCTCATTCCAGAAGATTCATTATGTTTTCAACATGGCTGAAAATGTCTCTGGAAATCAATTCCAATATTCAAAAATGTCCAGCACAGCTTATGTTTCTTTCCGCTATATTCATTTCAAGCGTTTTCAAGCTGACAAACAAATTCAACAAATGCGTTTTATTTTAGGTAAACTAACAGCAAAAAAATGGATGATATTCAGAACGCGAATATAGGTCGAACATTTTATGGCCTATTTTTTATGTTAGTTTAGCTGAGTTTAAATAAAATCTAATTTGCAATTCGTTATTATTTCAAATTATTGCTAATTAATCTGTATATATTCAGATGCAATAGAGAATGGAACGAATCAGCTTTACTAAATACAGTGCAAAAATACGTGTTGGATAAATGTGTAAAAAGGCCAAGTAAAGAGACAAAGGTTGTGAAATCGGTCAGTTATGTCCATATTATTATAATTATTTTAATGTAAATGAAGCAATTTGCATGTGGTGAAATATTACCCTAGTACCTCTGTTTTTGAAAGTTCTGATTCTAGCCACTCCTCTTTGTGTGCCATATTGTTGTTTTTAAAAAGTGGCGCTAGATCCTGTTCGAAGCAACGTCATCGCACACAGGAACAAAGTCTGCACGCTGTGGCCTTGCCATTCACAATGCGGCATAGAACGCTCCCGCGTGCAAATTGGTTTTAATTCTATTATGACTTTTTTGTATTTTTTCAAATGCACAAGAATATATTAACTTTTAAACATTAAACACGTAGCGTGTCTATTGAAATAAACTAAAAAAAACGTACAGAAAATAAGGAATGTGTTTGATTAATTGTAAATCGGCATGACTTGAATGAAGATTACACAACGGCTCGCTAAGTGGGGGGCTGAGAAGCACAAAGGACTGAGCCATTTTAGACCATCAATCAAGTCCGGCAGCAATAGTCAATTGTACTTAATGTATTAAGTTGTAGGCACTAGGCACTAAATAGTGCACAATAGCGTCACTGCAAAATATCAGCAGATAGTTTGTCCAAACCTAAATGGGAAAAAGGCACTGGGCATCGTCTTAGCCTGGCCGTGACTTTGGAAGTCACTTGAAAAGGGTAGGTGCAGAACTGCATTCAGAGAGCATTAGCCCATGAGAGAAATGAATGTGCACGCCTAAATTGTAGCATCCCGGCAGCCTCTTTCGATATGTTGTCGCCTCCATGTCGCGAGCCTGAAAAGATACTTTATTGAAGTTTTTGGCAACTAAGAAAAGTCGAGTTCAATTTGGGGACACATTTTCTGTCCCATTAGTTTCATTTCAGCCGGCTCGGCCGACCTCTCCCACCCTTTGACCCCACTGGGTCTCTCAACGTGTACCTTCTGTGTGCACCCTCACAGGCTTCCTGGGGTTCCACCGGTGCTCTTGCTTTCATTGTGGGTTTTTAGTTGTATTGATGTGGCGATAGAAGAAGGACATCTGAATGTGTTTCTCCTTTGTTGCTTTGCACCATATGAGCGAGATCGGTGAACTCTGGGACTGGGACAAGGCTCTTCTGTAGCGTGCGACCTTGTTACTTTTTTCTTTTTCAAACTGTTGTGATCAAATCCATACGACCTACTCGTACGAATTCGTACGATTTTTGATCAATCGTACATATTTTACGAGTTCCCCAATTCGTATGAATTCGTACGAATTACCTTCCCCTGACCCCGCCCCTAAACCAACCCATCACGTGGGTTTAGACAAATCGTACGAATTCGTACGAATTAGCCACCTTTTAATCCCTCGTATAGGCTACGAATTGTCGTGAGATAGCGTTATGCTGGGCTGGGTTTCCCAAAAGCATCGTAAGCCTTAATTGATCGTATTGGTGGCAATTGTTTTACTTAAGCTTACGATGCTTTTGGGAAACCCAGCCTGGGTCAGTAATGTTTACCGTTTACCTAGATGGGGGTAAAAAAAAACTTAACAGTTAAGACAATGTGAAATCAATATGTCGGAAAAGTGCTTGAAATTGCTTTTTTATTGACTGTTAACTTAATTGCAGGGTTTGTGACATCCAAACTGATGACAACTTTTAAAATACAAAACCTGTTTCATGACACAAACAGCCTTTTCTCAGAGGGAAGCACAATACTCCTGACGGACTGACTTTGCTGCTTGGATGTCTGACATTAAACGGAAGATGTTACTAAAATGCACGCCGCTAAAAGAAAAGGAGAACAAATGTCACGTCTGACATGTTGTAGCCTACTAAACTATAAACAAACTATTGCTCAGGAGACACGTAGCCCATCATCGCACGTGACTTCTTGCCTGCCAATACATTTTCATACAAATTCTGCATGTATAAATATTTATTAGCTATACTTACAGTACTGTAAATAGAGTCTTTATAATCTGACCCTTAAAATTACTGACCCTACTAACTATCATCGGTGCAACCGAATTTAGTGAGGTTGATTCAGTCGTATTAAATATTATTATTATTTTTATTTAAATTAAACCATTCAGTTAACCATTAGATTAACTAAAACAAAATGTTGACTAGCGTTGGCTACTCGGGGCAAAGTTGCAGAGAAACATTTATAATTTTATCTTTTAGTTTAATAATTTTTAATGTAATGAAAAAGGTAGCCTATCTTCAAAAAACTACTTTAGTGTTCTGTGCTGCAATGCTAACAATCATGTTTTAGTAGCTGATAAATAAGATCTCTAGGTGACAAGTGAAAATAACAAATATGCTAACTTTTCTAAACAGTTAGAAAAGTTGTTAAGACAGTATTATTAGACATATTTTCCCACAATATTCGTAATTTAAGAGATGCATCGATAGTTGTAACAACAGTAGGCTTTCTGCAATAGCTCATAATTGATCCCAATAACTTAATTTGTGCAGGAGGAACAACATGGCGCCAGCATTTGCACTAAGCCCTGTTTTCCAATAGTTTAAATCACTCTCTAAAGATCGTCTTAGATTATGTCGTACATTATTTAATGGTGGTTGTGTACCGTTTCCAAACCAGCACAGAGGTCGTTTGTTATAAAATACATTTAAATACAGCGTTAAATTACAAATTTATGATGTGACAATAGGCCAACTGCAAAAAAGAAAAGAAAAAAAAGTTGTCCTATATAGGCCTAGCTGTTGTAAGTTACGAAAAAATATTGCATTTATTATTGAAACATGCTGATAAATAAAATTATTTCATATTTATGGGGAAATTATTTATTGTTATGTTTACACATGCATATAGGCCTATAATAGCCTAAATATATAATTCCTTCAATACTTTTAAACATAAGGCTATTAAGTAAATAATTCAGTTATAATTATAGTATAATTAAATTAATGTGCGCCTTATACCAGATGCAGATTCCAGTGGATAAACTATTAAACTATATTTGTTAACCAAAGAAATCATAGAAGGTTGGACAGCCACGGCCTCACTGTAATGAACTGTACCGTATAGGGAGGTGGGCATTTCTTTATGCGTCCATAAATCAAAAAGATGACTGAGGGTTTTGCCCTGCAATACAAGTAGTGCCACACTGCACAAAAACTGTTGTGTTTAGGCTTTTGAACCTGCCCTTGTAGGAAGAAGAGGAGGAAGAGACAAGCAGGAAGAGCACGAAGATCATCACCTGTCTGCAGAAACGCGTATTTGCCAAGCGCGTTATCAGAAATAGCTTAATTAGCCCGTCTAATATTGTAAGGTGTCTCTGTAGACCGATATTATTAGGTTTAAGCCTATGCAACGGGGGGCGGGGATTCTCTTCTGAATACTGCAATTACAGTTGTTCATGCCTTTAATATTGGTTTATATTGACTGAAGTGTTTGCAGTTGCACAGTGATGCACATTATTTTATTGTGTCAGTGTTTTTTTCCTGTAAACTGCGGAATGGAGTTCTATTTATTACCTTGCATGGTCTACGAGTGGTTTTAAACTCGTTAATCTACGAACTTTTTTACGCATCAAGGAAACGAAGCTTTCGGGGAACAGACTTTAATTTTAAAGTAGCCTAGTACTTACATTCCAGGTCAGATCTCCTTTCGAGCAACCGGCCTCATTTACAAGGGAATGGGAAGAATAACACTTTGCGTGTGTCAATACTGATCCTGACACTGACCCGTTGTAAAACATACAGGGTCCACCATGTTAATTACTCCACGAGACATAAAAATGTCATGAGAACAGATGATTGTTTCTGTCATTAAAAAGGTTAGAGACTAGTAATCGCGCAATGACAGGTCATCTGTTGGCCCTGTCGTTGCATGTAGGCTATATCAATTTTATGTATCTTTACAACATTGTTGAGCAAGTTTTGACCAACGCTATCTCGTGAGATCGGGTTGGTTTTGACTTGCTTATTCGTTATTCTAATTTGCATTATCATGGGGCTTTTCTGGTAGCCTACAACATTTCTTTATACATCGCAAGGAAGTATGATCAGCCACAGTTATTTTTAATAAATGAACAACAGGGACCTTTACTCAATAAATTAACAATACGAAATTATCACTATAAGATCTACCCATGTTCTGTGACGTACTGAATGCATTGTCATTTTTCCTTTTTATCTTAAACTGAATTTGTTTCAACTCCATTTGTAAGATCAGTGTCTTCTCAAATCAATTAAGTTCTTAATAGGTTCTTAGCATTGTTACGAGGTCCTCTATAAACTCTGTGGTGAACGTCGCAAAAAGCATCAGAGTTGAATCGGGGGTCACTATGTTATTTTCCAGAAATGTGTCAGTTCTTCTCTGAATATCCACTCGACACATAAAATACATAATACATAACTTTTTCCATAAAAGAAAAGTTCTAGAGAGTCCAGCGCCTTTGACTTTCGCGTTTTTCGTATATTTTTCCCGCATTTTATGCAAAACTAAGAGCGTGAGCGAAGAAGAGTGTCTGCATTGCGCTCAACATATCTCCATAGTCTTTGTTCTGATGTCTTGAACTTTAACCTTTACACTATATATGACCCCAAATGCTATGCCTAATGGCCACCCAAACTAAAACCGCCTGAGAGAGGGGACACACGACAAAACATTTTTTTAAGAACAGATACTTACCACAAACCAAAAATAGGCCTACTATATAGCCTAAGGTAAACAAACAATTGTCAAATAATCTGCTTCACGCCAGGGCAAAATTACCTGGTTTTATCAAGTCAAAAATATTGAATAGGCCTATGTCTGAATGAACCTAAAAAAACACTTTGAAAGTCATGCTCTTATAGAAATAGCATTGTCAAGTAACTGCCCATGTTTACATTTTAAAGTGTTGGTTATTATGTATATTATTTGTAAGAAGATAAATTTGTCTGGGCGGCCATTTCATCCAAGAATCATCCAACATCAAGACGTGTTTGTGCATTCAAAAAACAATTATTTGTCCAAAAAACAATATAATCTCAACAGTTTCTCTCCTAATGCAGTCACACTAGATATTCATGAGAAAGCCCATGAGATTTAAGTGACCATGTACTAAATGAGAACACGCCTTAACTCATGATGGTTTGTTTGACACTTAATCTGAAGTGGTAAATGAAGAAACCCCCTTAATGATAAACGTCTTGGGGGCGTTTTGGGATTTCGCAAAAGCAACGTACGCCTGAGTAGATCTTACGAATCATTTTAGAATTACAGGCTGTTTGTTTCTCCATAGTATTATAAATCGTAGCATGGAAGTCGTCGTAGGAATCGGAGCAAGTGCATCGTTAAAAAGCATGCAGTCACCTGCAGGACAACCGAAAAATTGCAGCTTGATAGAGTTATCCTAACTTCACCAACAGATATATTGTGACTTCCATATCAGGACACGTA
This sequence comes from Meda fulgida, assembly GCA_030578275.1. Classification (NCBI taxonomy): domain Eukaryota; kingdom Metazoa; phylum Chordata; class Actinopteri; order Cypriniformes; family Leuciscidae; genus Meda; species Meda fulgida. The sequence goes on from CM060638.1 coordinate 23,843,385, forward strand.
GTCCCTATAGCCTATTTTATTTATTTTTATTTAATAATAATCTCAAATACATAAAATAGTTAGAGCTTGAATATATTTTCCCCACAAGAAACACATAACAGTTCGGACAGAACGGAATTGAATTCAGAAACTGAATTGAGCTGGATTATGACATTAACTTTTGAAAGTTAGACCGAAAGTGCGTATAGGCCTACCACGAATCTTATTTCTCGTAGGCTACCATTTATACGCCAAAAATAGTTTTTCCGTGCATATGATACCCAGTTTTCGCGTGCATATGATATGCACTTTGTGGCGAGTACTCCACTAATTCTACCCAAGGGGTTGGGTTTACGCAAAAACTATTTTTGGCGTATAAATGGCACGAGAAATAAAATTCGTGTTATAGATACGCACTTTCATTAGATCGTGTTGCAGCAACCCTAGGTAAATAAATGGTTTTAAAGACCACGTTAACCAAATAAACAACTAAAAGAGGTCGCCGTCGAGTTAAATTAAAGTTATTTTCGCACAATTTTCTTACAATTTTCATGATGGGGAGACAAATTATTGGACGTACTGGTGAAAGTTTTGGCGTTAGTTCAAAATCTTTGGACCTTACTGCCACTTGAACTGCACACAAGTTCTGCGTAACAGAACGATCTGCTTGCTGTTTGAAAAGAGGTGTTGCTTGACGGTATAGACACACAGACACTGTGTTTTCATGTTTTTTTGAGACTTTCCAAATAAAAGAATTATTTTTATATTGTACAAAATGTAAATTCTATCCCCTTACACTAACCCTACCCTTAAACAGGCTACGATTTATAAGCTGTTTTCCTCATGGGGACCAAAAAAAAAAAAGTGTCTCCACAAGGACAAGGATTTCGGATATTGTTATCTTTGTGGGGATATTTGGTCCCCATGATGTAGGGTTTAGATTGTTTTAACAGCATGTTCAGCAATTGGGAAACCCAACAATGTTTTTTTTTAATTCCTGAAAAAAATGATTGAGATATATATATATATAGCCTACATATATAAAAATTTTATTTCATACTGGATTACTTGGGTGAGATAGATAAATGTCTGATGAAAGAGAAGAGTGATCTTGATTTTGTGATTTGTTCAAGTTGCCAGGCAACAAGCTACAAGAGAGTCGCTCACAGAATAGTAGAACATCCATTATCACTAAAAGTTCTTTATTTTACCGAGTTACCGATTGAAGCTACAATGCGTATCCTGTTTTTATCGAATTAACCTGTAGTATTTTACCCAGCCTTTGTCAATAAAGTCTCGTTACAATGAAGAGTTCAGCGTATAATGGCACAGGGGGCAGTTTGTTAAGAATGCGAGACTGAGCACGGCCGTAATATGAATGAAGGGTCACCTGTGAACATCTCTGCTTCTCTGTATCTGTCTGCCAGGCTTCCACACATCTCACTAAAGAGATATGGAGTAATTCATGTAGGCTATAAGAGCCAAAGGATACATAGCCTATGTCAGAGACTGTGCACGTCTATAGTGAACACACAGACGTCATTTCAGGTCCCAAGGCACAAGATAGAAGAATCTTCTGTAAAATCCATAATCTCACGTATAGACATGCAGAGAAATGTGCTCATATCAAGACACTCGGAAAGCAGTAGCCTACTTTTAAAGCTCACCCAGTTTGCACATTTTCACAAACAAACAATAAATTGTGTGAACAAAATTGAAAACAAATTCACTGCGTTATTTTTAGTCATTTCGCATTGGTTGACATATCTGTATAGCCTAAAAGAAATATTCCCTTGCTGCAACTGAGAAGTTCCCAGTGTCACGGTATAGATGTAGAATTGTGTATTGAGGCTTTTGTCCAGTCCTCCGGGGTGTCTGCAGTGTGTCTAAACATATGCGGTCATGAGGAGGTCACGAGACGTGCTGCTGCGCCAAAATGATTAATGTCATCTTTTCTATTGAGAAATGGCATTCGTAGATTAACGTTTTCTGTACAACATGTTGAGTGCTTTAAACAGGCATGTATTGGCATAGAATATAAATACTAGTAGCCTACATTTTAAAGCCGCCTAAATAAAAACACGCTGATATTAAATCGAAAGCAACTTCACAACTTTATATCTCAAGGAACAAAGATTGAAGTCAAATTACTTTATAGACAATCATTCGTAAGCTGTTTAGATAAAACGTTAGAAAGAAACATGAGACCGCATTTCAACAAGAATGCAAATAAGAAGACATAGTATAATTTTATTTATGTTTTTTTTATCTTGAATGCAGAAGTAAAATATGACAGGTGCGAGGAAGTTATGCTATTACTCTAAAAGTCACTGTCAAGGCAGCTTTAAAGAAATTGTACCACATGAATTGTATTAATCATTCAAGTTTCCTTTATTTTTTCCCATAGTGGACTGAATTCACCTGACATGCACGTGCACTTTAAAGAACAATGTAAACAGTTATGAATAACAGAATTAACAGAGCAATCGAGCTCATACGTTTCAGGAGTAGGCCTACTTGAGAGATATTTCTAAATCTCACTCTTTATATTTAGGTTCAGCTTGTGAAGATATAAAACTATCAGAGACAGGCCATTTGTATGCATAACCGACAACATCCTATTTTCTTCAAAATCCTTTCCTAGAATTACTCTTATTTGTCCTACCCCTAAAAAAACCACTAAGATATTACTTGAATTGCAGAAACAATGAAAATATTATGATTTTATATAAATCCAAAAAGTCCACTTGTGGATTTCAATAGGCATAGCCTAGAAAGAAAGAGAGAAAGAAAGAAAGAAAGAAAGAAAGAAAGAAAGAAAGAGAGAAAGAAAGAAAGAAAGAAAGACCCATTTTCCCATTCGTTAAAATTCTCTTTCCGCAATAAAGAAAGATTTTCTCCAAAATGTTGGGTAATGTCCTCACCAATTGGGGTTATGTTAGCAAAAGAGCTCGTTGCCTCATTCCCGTTTTTTATACTCTTTAGAGAGACTATCTTAGCATGAAATTGTTAAAGCGATGTTATTATCGATGTTTTATGCATCTGTTTGTGTCAGCAACCACAAGAGCGCAGAAGGTAGGGAGGAATTATAAAAGGGTTGACACCCAGAGCGACCGGCGCGCTTTTGTGAGAGAAAGAAAAATGATTTATTGCCGGCAACGTGGTTCAAACAGAGTTCACTGAGAATTGTAGTGTATACCGGCGGAGGCGCTGAGTTATGGTCTTGCTGAGACACTACATCAAAGATTCCTTTTCAGATTTAGTGAATGGACCCAGCGGCATGAGACAAGGGAACAAACTTACTTTAATTAGAAAATTCCCAAGATCACAAGCGACTTTCAAACAATAAGGGACGAGTTTGAAATATATGAAAGGCACAAGGGGAACCATAAAAAAACCTGTAGAATAATAATTATAATAAAAAAACTATAACCGCCTCCTCCACCAACATCGCCACTTCCAAAAAATATTAATAAAATAGAAAATGCATCTAAATAGTTTAAATAGCATTTATTGAATATCTAATTCATATGGAATGAGTACACTTGCATTCCCTGCACACTCGGGCGCAGTAATATTTCATGTTAATAGCTCTGCAGCTCGGCAGAAACCGGACTTGTAATATGCATAGTGAATGCTTCTATTTGACATGGCTTGTGACAGCAATTCACTGAACTCAAAATAAATAGTTCTCAAAAAAAAAAGAAGAAAAAAAAGATTGATTTAGCGTCACAACCGGAGAGGATATAGGCTACCCGTGGCTCTTTGATTATCTTCTTTAATAAACAGTATATGAATGGTTATGATTTGACTAGTTAAACAATTCGAAATGAGAGACAAGTTTTTTAAATTGCTGTCATGCTGGCATTTACACGTCATTGTTTTAATGCAGTCCAAAGTAATGTGTAGCTACATGTGGATTGAGAAGACCATTTTTCAAACAAACCTGGCCATACTGGCTGGCCTTTCTTGGGGTCTTAGAAACTCATTGAACAGTGTATAATATTAAACATTCCCAGAACTAAAAATAAATAAAAAATCCCTGCAGGAGAAAGAGAGTGAGTCGTTGAGGCTATCAGTCTTTGTCTTCGAAAATACGCCAGACATGTTATTGACAGTACTGAGTGTCTGAGTAAATACTCAAACAAGACACTGTGGAGAGTAAATGAAAAGGGACTAGTCCTTGGGTTTCAGTCCTTGTGGACAATTAATCACTAGTGCGAGACAACCGCTGTTCACATGCAGATTATGTAAAGGAAGGGTGATGTCTTTTATGTTCATTTCAGACTGGGTGGGCCTACTTACTTCAACGCGACTGCTAATGTTATCGGCATGCAGTCGTTTTACGCACAACAAGAATCCTTACTGTGTCGATAACCTATAGGTGTCTGAAATACAGCGATCTGGGCAGGTTGAGTGCAAAATAGTCAACGTTCTGCTGGAAGCCTCTTCCATCAGCTTAGGCTATATGACGTCAGAGAGGACAAAGACTAATTCTGTTGCGAATGCAAGAGTTTTGTGATCAATTTGTAATTATTTAAAATGACTTTTGAAACTTGTTGGCGCTGGGTAACTTGTTGTTTTTAAAGACTTCCCCATTGCCCTAAAATGTCCTTATACGCAATCTGGGATGTTCCTGCTCTTTGTATATCAAGACATTGTTTTAAAGCTACTCAGTGTGATACAACATCAACTTAAAAATATTTGTTTGGTTACCCAAACTAGCAAATAACAATCTTAGCGACTCGTTTCTTACACTACCAGTTAATTGAAAAAACAAACTATCATTTCAAAGATTTTTTTGACATGCATTGTTAGGACAGCATTGACAGTAAAAATCCCTTTGTTTGACCACACCCATTGATTCTCCTGATGTCTTTTTTCACCAGGGAAAATAAGCAGAAATCTCAAAACACGTCGAAAAAAAATGTATAATAAAAACACTATTAGTAGCCTATTCAAAAGATCCATTTAACTTGTGTTGCAATTTCATCACACATCAGAAAGGTTGTTCGTTATCCTTCTTACAAAACATGAGAAAGACAAACAAACAATCTATATTACAGAAATATTTTATTCATAAAGAGTCATGTAGATAAATGTTTCAGCAATGCTTGTTTACGACAGATTACAGAGATTTTTCAAATATATATATTTTTTAAATGTTAAGACACGTGGAGCTGTTGTCACAACTGCAAACCGTTACATGAATAATGACTTAACTATAACGGAAACAAGTCGATTATTTTTAAATACCTACCACAAGAGGACTGAAAAGTAAGTCAAGGTTTCAAACACTGTATTATAAAACATTATCACGGAAATTAAGTCTGTATTCTGCAATCCATTGTGGCAAAATTAAAGAGACGCGATCCCAGACTTGCGTGTCTTTTCTCTGTCCAAATGGGTCTCCGACTCCCTCCCACCTCTCAATCACGCTCTCTGAACTCTTATCAGCACGGGAACAGGGTAATGTATGAGCCCTGCTCATGGCTTTTCGTCTGTCCACAGAATAATCATTCGAAATTGCAAAATAGTAGAAGAATGCGGAGGAACCCGGAATCGTCGTTTGGTTGCTTTCAAGCACTTTACAACTCAAACAGTGAGTGCGCGAGGCTATTGGAGGAGGCCATCACGTGACTACATTGTTTACCCTTGTTGGAAAACAATTAAAGACGCGAGTGAGTGTACTTCTTTCCTACACCTTGTATGATCAATTACTCACCCCGAGTGAACAGGACGGTTAGAGATGCACAAGAATTCGTTTCACGACTTTCACATTAACAATGCACACTTGAACAAGATATGCAAAAAATCTCATGTTTTTTCTTTGGAGCAACATTTCTCCCCTTGTGGTCTACAGGAGAGGAGTTCTGCGTGGAGTCAACATGCTGAAGAAAATTCATCAAAACCTTATGAAGGCCATATTTGGAGCTTTGAACAACTCTCTCATTTCCAACATTCCTACTCATTCTCTGCGGATGCCAACTACCCAACGAATGAAAAGATAAACTCCTTGGACCATGCGAATGCTACGGAAAGAGACAAGAGATACAAGCTGCCAACTTCCTGCTTTCCAAGCAAGAAGTACCCTTGGATGAGAGAGTCACACACATCTATAAACTTCAGCTCCATTAACGCCATGGAATCAGGTGAGAGAACTCGGTTTTTGAGTAAATTAGGTATATTGATGTGTAGGCTATTGCTTATATACACATAATCGAATCAGTCTGTCATATTTTAGTCGATAGTGAATAACACCTGTGTCAGATTCGGTTCTATGTAAATGTGATGTCACTTAGACACTGATGTCAATGAATGACATAATTGAGAAGTACAGTTATTAATCAATTATTAGTGTTATCCTTCCTCCTTTAATAGAAAATAAGCCCATAATTACATTTCAATCTATTGACTAACAAAGATGGTGTTTACTTCTAGTAAATTCATGTAAGAATGTGTCTAAAATTGAAGTTCATTCTGATCATTTAAGTTCATTTATTTAAATAGGTTTATCAGTCCAGTCCATCAAGAACACAAACACCAAAGAGTCTATGTGGACACATGTTTACGGAAAAACACAAGAGTGGGGCAAATATTATCTATGCTTATTGCTCATTGACAAAAAACACAATTATATATTTTAAGCATAGGGATTTGATATGGTGTCTACAGTAAATGATGTTTCTCTGTGAAAATGTCTATAGGCTACATTAAATAAAAAAGAGAATTTCTAAGGAAAGTAATATTTTCTAGAGACCGCCAGTTGTTCTGTGAACTTGATTAAGCTTAAACATTTACTAAGGAGCAGAATAATAAAAAAAAAGACCCTACAGTGGTTTCTTTTATTGTCTGAGGCTATGCTTTTCTGAGTCACACAGATCAAACTGATTCACTTCTTTTAGCCTAAGCCAAATTTTTACATTCACACTAGTGAATAAGTTCTACAAAACACATACAATAATTAGTGAGGTGATACAGCGAATATAATGTGCTGGGTGTCAGCTAATATGTTCAGTAATGAAAAGATGGCATTGAGGTCACAACTTGAGCAACTTTTTTGATAAGATAAAAATCATGAGGGAATCTAACAGTACAACATACGGAATGGATTATTAACTTGGCGATTAGTCTAACAGTGGTCTGCCCGAAGACTGTTCTGAATTCTAAGTACACCGATTTATCACTGAGGGTTAAAACTTGCTGAGCATCAAGGATGTCATGCTACATTTTCATCATCCCAGTTTATGCTTCAGATAGATTATCCTATTCAACATGGTTAAAGGGATAATTCAACTAAAAAAAAGGAAAATTCTGCCATCATTTTGTAACCAAACAGTTCTGGGGCACCTTTGACCTGTTTCTCTTTTTTTCCAAACATTCTTCGAAATATATTTCTCTGTGTTCAACAGAACAAAGACATTTATACAAGTTTGGAACAACATGAGGGTGAGGAAATAACAGAATGTTCATTTTTGGGTGAATTATCCCTTTAATAATTTGGGATGAGAGTTCTTTTCATTGTCTAAACTCTAGAATCAGTCTATTTTTGACAAATCTTGCATACAGCTTCGATTAAACCAGGATAGGCCTTAGTCCAATTAGGACATAGCTATTATAAAATTGCCTTAGAAAAAAACATTACTGCTGTGCATCATGAGAAAAAACAATGGCACTGACATATTTTAAGATAGTGCAAGTTCCTTTCAGTTAAAACAGCTCAAACATGTACTTTAGTCTGGGACAAGGCTTGTGTCTGTGAAACCAGGGAACCAGAAACTTGTGTACCTGAACACTTCTATCCATCTGCATGTTTTCTAGGTGCTTCCAGGCACAGCAGTGGTGAAGCAGGAGTACGGGATAGCAGCTGTTCTAACAGTAAACGGGCACGTGCAGCATTCACCTCCGCTCAGCTGCTTGAGCTGGAGAAGGAGTTTCACTTCAGCGCTTACCTGTGCCGCTCACGGAGACTTGAGATGGCAGCGCTGCTGAAGCTCACTGACCGCCAGATTAAAATCTGGTTCCAGAACCGTCGCATGAAGTACAAGAAAGACCATAAGGAAACGTCAAAGGAAAAGTCCTCTTACTCCTGCCTGGAAACAGGTAACCAGCCCTTTGCGACAGTGGCAGTGCGGTGGATACACCAATTCCATTCAAATTCCAGTACCAATACGAGAGACCAATGATGAACTGTGCTCAGAGCCACTAGTGAAACTACAGGAAATCCAACAACTAGGGACTTCCAGCACTTAAGAATGACAGTGACCTCTGCCAACCTCTTTAATAAGTGAAATACAAATACAAATTCTACACAAAATATGCTGTTCTGTTGTTGATCAGCTATTTTCCCCATTGTAACTCTCTCTGGCATGATTTATATATAAAAAAAATTGAAGATTTATTGCCCCTAGATGATGATTTATAAGAAAAGTTAACTTGGAAGAGTTCAATAACCAAGTTCGCTTTGAACCAGATTACATATTATCAGTTTGTACATGGTGTATCAGAGTTAGTCTCCATTGTGCATAAACTGCTGTAGTAATATCTCTGCAAAGCGCCAAGATTTATTGCACACGGATGTGAGCCCACTTGTACAAGTTTATCTCTTGGGCACAGAAAATACTATTTTAAAAAGGGCATTCAAGACTTTGAATGGTCATTAACATCCGCTCAACTTTTGCAAGTCTGCAACATATTTTTATTACTCCCAAAATGATATGCTATTTTTCCCAAGGCATGTGCTGAATCTTTTAACTTGGAATGTTGTTGATAATGGCCATGAGTTTGACTCTACAGTTTTTTCAGTTTTATACTGAAAGTACTAGTAATTTAAATCTGAATTGATGGTGTTTTGACTGACAAATGAATAAAGCAACAGAACTTCCCTGTCACAATGCTACTTCATTGCCAGAATCCTTTATTTGTTTTGTTTTTACCTATTCATGTAGACAAAAGTGTGAACATGACAGAGCTGCAATGTAAAATGTGTATATATTTCTAGTTCTTATTTCTGGCCATTTCGAACTAAAAGCATGTGTTTGAAACTGTTAAGTGGTTGCTTCAAACTAATTAAATCCCTCTGGATAGTTAATAAAGGTGACTGAATAGCATGTAAATGACAATGTGTTCATTCTGTTGTTTTTCAGATTTGTGTTTTCTTTGTTAGTTTGGTAGAAACAATTGAGAACCACTGAGAGTGAATCTTAATTTAACTTAAAAGTGCTTCTATGAATTTTACTTTGATACTTTTTGAAATAGGCAATACTGTACTTTGTATTCTTAATACATTACCTTACATATATGCCTTCCTCCTCCTCCGCCTCCCAACCTTGCAACATTAATCATTTAGACAAGTCGCGCTCTCTCTCTCTCTCTCTCTCTCTCTCTCTTTCTCTCTCTCTCTCTCTCTCTCTCTCTCTCTAGCAGCTTCACAGCCGCTCAACCCGCTGGGCCTAATGACAGGCAGTGCACTTCTCTTCCAACCTTCAAGCACTCTTCTTCAGTATGGGAGCTAAAGCGCAACCAGAGAAAACAGATTTGGTTTTCACCTTTCTCCTAAAAACAGAGACTATGATTACATTTAAGCAAAATTGAACTACAGCAACGTTACCGGGGAAGGAGCCAAGGCTTGTGGGCACCGCCCCTGGCAGGGTGGGCCATAACTCATTTTGATTAATTATGTTTAATTAGGACGTCGCCGTGTGTCATTTTATAAGCTAAGCACGGAACAGCAAAATCTACCTTTTCAAAAATATTAACTTCAGCTGAAATTCGAACTAATTGAGCAATTTCAGTTTGGCCAATCTCAGTCATTCTGCGTAAATCAATCTAGACCCAATATAATTAGTAGCCTAACTTGGTAACCTTGAGTGGTTCTCATCCCCGCTCCTGGAGGGTTCCAGGACTATCAGCAACATTGCGAAATTAATCATAGATTTAACTATTTCTCAGCCTCGTTTCCGTTTATAGATTACAATGCAGCATTTGTAATCAAGAGGATGGAAAAAGCACTATATTCCATTCGTTCTGATTAAAGGTACAAATTACTATGTAATGAGTTTAGGCAAAATCACAGATCTAAATAAATAATCTGATACAGTAATTTGCAGATAAGTATGTGAACATATCTTTATACAAGTGTCCGCGAGAGAATGGAACACCGTCTGCACTGCTGAACTTACAATTCATCACCACGCGGCACTGTTCCATATGCAAAATAGCAGTTGGCCTCCCGGTGGCCCCTTCAGTGCAACTGAACGGAATGCTGAGTGCTTTGCTGTATTTAACCTGCAGACTTGCTTAGTTACAAAAGATATAAAACTTCTAAACAGACAGAGAATATCAATTTAAAGTTTTTAATAAATAATTACGTATCTAGTAGCCTACATGTATTGCATTATTCTATAAACGTATTATTTTATACAATAAATATATATATATATATAAATATATATACCAAATATAAATGTAACGTTTTAAAAATATGCTCCTGGAGTATACCTTTCTACAAATGCTCTTTTGAAGAATTTAAATAATAAATACATTTATTTATATATAGGCCAATATCCCACCTCAGCCAATTGATCTACTGATAATCAACTAATCATCGCAGTGTTATGAAATGCGTCTCTATTGAAAATGCGTATCTATAGCACGAATTTAATTTACCGTACCATTTATACGCCAAAAATAGTTCTTGCTAGCATATGATACGCAGTTTACGCGTGCATATGATACGCATTTTATGGCGTGTAGTACGCACGCACTCCACACTCAATCCTACCCAAGGGGTTTACAGTGCGTAGCATTTGCACGCAAAAACTATTTTTGGCATATAAATAATGGCACGAGAAATAAAATTCGTGCTATAGATAATAAGCACTTTCATGAGATCGTGTTGGTACGTGCATATTATACGTTTGAGTAGGATTAGTGGTGTTTGCATTTGCGTTTATCGTGCAATTTATACGCGAATATTTGTTTTTACGAGCATATGATAGCTACGCACTTTTATAGCGTGTAAAAGGCACGTAGCCTACCCTAGATCACAAATCCTACCAAAACGTATAGAATGCACGTACCCCACACCACAAATCCTTAGGGGATTTACAGTGCATATCACTTGCACGTAAAAACGAATTTTCGAATATAAATTGCACGATAAATACAATGAGTGCTATAGAGACGCATTCCATGAGATTGGGGTTGTTGTTGGATACAGCATGAAACGTCTTATCAAGATTTTCTTTTGGATTTTCTTTTAAACTACAAGCCGGTTAATTAATATTAAAGGGATAGTTCATCATTCCAAACCCGTGAGACTTTCGTTCATACTAGGGCTGCCCACTATTGGGGAAAAATCAATTTGCGAAAAGTCGTTAAATGATCCAACGGCAATTCGTACGTTTTTTACGAGGTGGCTAATTCGTAAGATTTCATGGTCGTAACTTATGAATTCGTAGGAAGGACCTACCCCTTGCCCCGCCCCGAAACCTATCAGTCACTGGGGTTTAGAGTAGACAAATCGTACGAATTAGGCACCTCGTAAAATACCTACGAATTGGTCGTGAGATAGCAGTAGACATTCGATATGCAACACGATGCTGCTTTTAAGTAGCATATGTAAAATACATTCAAAATATAGTCTATTTAAATATGTTTAAATGAAAATAATAAAACCAACATACGTTTCACATTCTTGTTGACGTTCGAAGTATTGTCAAAAAACGGAGGCTAGCTCGTCCCTCCCTCCACTTCATCCCGTCCCCTCCCCCTCCTTATCCCTCCCCGTTTTTTTACAGTGTGTTCAGGGGACAGGCAGCCAGCGGATATTGAGATGTTTGCTGTATGTGACAAAAATGTTTTAGCCTAAAAAACGAGTGACATTGCTTAGAGCACCTTTAAGCTTGTCACACATGTAACAGTCACGTGTCCAGTCTATTGCTGTCTGCTTTGACCTAAGCCTTAGACTTTTAGTAATCTTTTGAAGTATTAAAATCATTCAGTTATCGCAAGTCATTGCGATATCCATGTTGCAATACATACATTTGCGATTTTCCTATCATTTCGATATATTATGCAGCCCTATCCATCTTTTTAATGAAAGCTGAGAACTTTGTTTCTCCATTGACAGCCTATGCAACTACTTTCAAGGCCCAGAAAGGTAATAAAGACATCATTAAAGTAATCTATGTGACTCCAGCGGTTTAATCTTAATTTTATAAAGTGATGCAAGTGCTTTGTTTGTGAAAATTTGTTTACCACTTTGACTGGTGATGCTGTTGTGAACGCACGAATGTGTATCGTATTGACACATTCTGCTCTGGCATCATCACAACACACATGCGTCGTGGTGCTCTCCTGAACCTTGGAGTGGTAAAAGTGGTAAATTATGTTTTTTTGAGCAAACTCACTTCATAAAATTGAGGTTAAACCACTGGAGTCACATGGATTACTTAAATTATGACTTTACTACCTTTCTGGGCCTTGAAAGTAGTAGTTGAGTCGCTGTCAATGGAAAGACAGAAAGCTCTCAGATTTCCTCAAAAAGATCTTGATTTGTGTTTCGAAGATGAACGAAAGTCTTATGGGTTTGGAATGACATGAGGGTTTAGTAATTATGAGAGAATTTTCATTTTTGGGCGAACTAACACTTTAATATAATATTAATGAAAATAACAAGAGAGAAATTCAGTAATTGAAGTTCAAAGGGGCATGACAGACTGACCATTGAACATCATCAGCCCCAATTTTTAAAATAGACATCCTGCAGTGTAGCCGCAGAAGACAAATATGCCTGTAAAATAAGAAGGATCAAGATCTAATTTAAATGTTGCACTGTATGAGCTTTATTTCATAGTAAAGAGATCAGCACAACGGGTCCACTACATTCCTAAATCATTCCATCATTGAGCTCAGTATGTAATTAATTTGCAGAAAATCAGCTGCAGAGAAATTCCTCTGAGTGTTCAGAAGAAAAAAAGATTTACTGGACTGACTTGAAGACAGAAGAAGAGAGAGATAGATGGAGGCTGCGTTGGATTCTTTACATTCTTGTGTGTATGGGCTGAGCAGCCATGATTTACGAGCACATTAAGGAGCATTACACGACCCCTGGCAAAGATCACAGAGGATGAGAGAGCTTGCTCTGGCCACTCACACAATAAAAATACCTATTTTTAAGCATTTAAAACCACACAGGCTGCACATCGCAAACTCTCCACATGACTGAATTGATCCAAAGCTGTCTTTGATATAATTCAAGTTCCTCTTCAACATGATATACATGGGCGAACAATGACAGATATCCATTGCTGATGCATTGCTATACAACATAGAGAGAGAGAGAAATAAAGCTATGAGATCATGTCACCTGTTTCTTACAGTTCCTGCTTACTGCATGAAGTTCTGCTCGATACCAATAATTATCCATATAACCAAATAACCAATTAATGTGACGACAACTGATAAATGGGTAAAAAGGTATCTGGGGAACAATTTTGCAGTAAATGTTATATATATATATATATATATATATATATATATATATATATATATATATATATAACATGGTCTATATATGGTCTATATATAAATAGACCAGGAATCACACAATTATAGCTGAAACATGAAATAGAAATTTATATTGAGATCTTATAAAGATTATTAATTGTTAGGGCTATTGAAAGTTATTAGGGTGGCCAATGTGGCATGCATAAAAACAAGCATGCACATTAAAGTATCCAATATCAGCCAATACATATCCAATATGAACAAATTTAGAAAGATCGTCTAGTAACCAATTGATATGGCACCAATATATCATCCATCAATAATTCTACAACTTTAATTTCCTTTGTGTAAATAGTTCACATTACTACTGTACATATATAATGAAAACAATTTTCTGTTTTTATGTATAATGGTGAATCAACCAAAAATGTGAGTTTAATTGAGAAATATAACAAAAAACTGAGGTTAGTGTGGTGAATACTAAGGTGCACAAATCTAGACAAAAGCACACCATGCCACCGTTTCTGAGCAAGCTCTCAGCATCAATATCCCCGCGAGGAAATCATCATTACAACTATGCAACCTCATTATTGACATCAACTAATTACACTCATACACCTTGCAATTTTACCAGTCTAACTGGATATTGCTTTCTTTTCATCTAAAGGTCAATTTTTACAAATCCCAAATTTTCCCCCCATTAGGGTCACACATTGATCCAAAGCACTAACCTAGACTAAGTGCACTAACAGACTCCCATCAGTTGCTCATCATATTCACATCCCGAATGAGATTACAGCATACGCTCCAAATAAATTCATCCTGGGAATTTTTGAAAAATCGTCAGAAAGGCCCTCCACAACACGGCCCATAGGACACCACACATACATCACATTCCAGATTTAGTTAGTAATCCCACAATCTAGTTAAGGATCTGGAAATTGGATCGAATCAATTAATTCTACAGTCAATTTGCATAAGAGATGGTCCACTGGCCATTAAAATTCTCAATTTGTCTTCAAACATCTCGTGGCCGACTACAATTTTAGAAATTAGAAGATACAACATTATTTATTATAATGAAATATAGGCCCTCTTACCAATTAAAAAGGAGAAGATCAACTGCTGTGACCACACTTTTACCGTATGACTCTCATTAAGGATTTAAAAACGCTGGACCTTATGCTTACATAGGTAATCACTACATAGAGATTCATAGTTCTCTTCTGAAGCATGAATCAATAGTCATTTAAAGCTTTTATTAAGCGGCTCAAACACAAGCTGTGTTCAGACCTCTTCTAATCATAAACAAGGTGCTGACTCTGTATGTGTGACCTTTGGCAAATCCAGTCCATTCTTTTCCATTAACCTTCCCAGCTTTACCATTTCTCTCTCGCTCTCTGTCTCTCCAGGGGAGTTTTCTTCTCAGTCAAAGCCGCTCCTAGTGCTTGTTGCTCAGAGGGATTGTTAAGTATCAATTCCTAGTGTCACCTTTGTGGGTTTTATTTATTTGTTGGCCTGCTGGTATGGAACACAGCGCAGGCATCACTCAGGTAGATGGATTATAATTCACCTGCAAGCCCTCATAAATCTCCACAATTTGACTTCCTGCATCACGTACAACTGTTGCTGTCATATTAAAGCACTGCATTATAAAGATCAATGGCTTTTTAAATACGCTCTAGCTAAAGGTGATTGGTGACATTAAATGGAGAAAAAAAAAGGCTGATGACTGTCACACAGATGAGAAGCCTCACAAACTTGATGAGGGTTCCTACAAAACAATTACCATAACATACGCTCTGATGTTTAAGATTAATCAAATTGTAGGTTTCCAAATGAATCGTCACCTGAAGATTTTCAGAAAAGCGGTTCTCGGGTCTGGACACCAAAAACAAAACATCTTAAAGGATTTCCGACAAGCTTTCTATCACTGTGCAATTCAGGAGAAGAGGCATATGGCTGTGCAGTGACGAGTTTTCTTTCCTACCGACTGTTTAACCCTGCTAATGTCTCCCAGTAAGGAGCTCTGGAGGCACTGGAGACCATGCAGCAGTCTACGCTCGTATGACAGATGGCTTATTGTCACTTTGTTTGGGCTGCTGCCTGCTGGGCTCAAGAAGGAAGTGAAGACCGGAAGCATTCGTATTCTTACAGCCATACACTACACTAAGCGAAGTACATGGGATAAATGCGACAGAGCTGTTTCTGCACATGCCTGCTGGGATCTCTGTGTGATTGTAAGAATCAGCAGTGCATCCCATTAACACACACCTGGTCACTATGTACTCTGTTTTTGTGCCAAAAAACAACAGTTTTGTTAGAAGTGGCGACATTCCATATTGTTGTCCACTTGAAGATAATAAAAATCAGTAGTTCATTATAGAACACTGAAACTGTCGTTAAAAGAATGTAATTCAAGTTTAAATTCAACATGAAATACTTGGAATAATACAATGACAGATATTCGTGATCAATGCACTTTTAAAAAAAACACCTGAAGAGAAAAAGTGAAAGGTATGAGTTCAGCTTCTTACAATGATACTGATACACTCTTAGAAAAATGTTTACACAAATTCTACAGTTCTCACTGGGGTAGTACTAAAAACAGAAGTTTTTTTTTTTTCACTTTTCGTGTCCCGTTCAAATGGATCCCCAAAAAACTATTAAAAATGCTGTATTATTCATGCCAGGCCAATAGTTGGCGATGTCACTTCATAAAGAAACATTACAAACACGCCTATAGACTGAACATGTAACACGCATGTGCATAGACACCGTTTTCACATATTCATGTTTTTGTAGTTTACACATGCAGACGATAACGGTCTCGTTTTCAAACGTGCATTTTGATTACCATTTTCAAAAGTTTGCATTTTGAGGTCCCCAAAACACTGTCGTTGTGAAAAAAAAGTTTTTCGTTTTTCGTTTAAAAGTGTGCACAACACTTAGGTAGGCATCTTATAGAGGTAAAAAAAAAAAAGGTACAAAGATGTTCCAGTAACAAGCTATTGTACCCCTAAAACACATATTTGGGTCCAAAAATAACCTGAAGCTTTTCTTTATAAAGCTTTAAAACAAAAAGAGAAAAATTAAAGTTCAAAAGTTTTGGGGTCATTGTTTTTTTGTTTGTTTGTTTTAAAAGAAAAACTTTTATTCAGCAGGAACACATTAAACTGATCAACAGTGACAGTATAATGCATTTATTATAAAACATTTCCGTTTCAAATAAATGCTGTTCTTTTCTATTTTCTATTCATTAAAGAATCCTGAAAAATGTATCATGTTTGCCACAAAAATTTTAACCAGCAAAACTTTGATGATGGTAAGAATTGTTTTTAAAAAATCAGGATATTAGACTGATTTCTGAGGATCATGTGACACTGAAGACTAGAGTAATGATGCTGAAAACACAGCTTTGCATCACAGGAATATATTATATTTTAAAATATATTTTATATTGTAATAGAATGTCACAGTATTACTGTTTTTACTGTATTTTGATCAAATAAATCTATCAATAAATCAATTAACTATTCATCCATCCATCCATGTATCAATCAATCAATCAATCAATCTATATATCTATATATAATTAGGCTATATGCAAATATAACAGTGGTAATGCTAATGGTGGGCTGCAAAATTTTTACTGTTGAAAAGTCTCTTTCCCATATGGCAAATGATGTTTGAGATTTTCAGTTGCTCAATCCATGTGTCTCATCCATGATTGCTCGCTCACATGCGGACTGTATGGACTGAACCTAAACCATTCGGGACTCTGGGATTAATTAACAAACAGAAGCATTTACACTTGACTGCATCTTGTACGCGTCTCTAACCGCCTCCACCTCTCGCATCTGTCTCAAATGCATCTTGGAGAGCAATTGGTGTTTTCATGATTAGATAGCCATTAGTAAAAACACATGAAGTGACGGAGTCTAAAAACTCCCTGAAAGTGCTTGGCGTGCTTTGTTATCATAGTCATCTTGCTGCCGCTTGAGTAAAATGCACCACTGCAAGTTTAAGCAATCACCCTGTCAGCAATGTGCTCAATCAATTACTGCTGTTGATGTTATCAATGGCTTCATCTTCCCTGTCAGTTTCCCTCTATCACTCATTTTTTTCTGTATTGCTCTTTCTTACTCCGTTTGTATTTCCCTGTCAGCCTTTCTTTTTGTCTGTCTGTCTATATGAATATTCTTCTTTTGTGTTGCATTTTGGCAGATGCTTTTATCCATGACACTGCGTTCACGTTTTTCAGTTTATGCCAACCCTGGGAATCGAACCCATGACCTTGAGGTTGCTACTGCCATGCTATCTATCTATCTATCCGTCCGTCCGTCCGTCCATCAATCAATATCATCTACCCATCCATCCATCATTCTATTTATATGTCCAATCAATTATCCATCCATCCCTCCATCCATCAATGCATCAATCAATATCATCTACCTATCCAGCCATCTATCCATCCAATCAATCAATTATCCATCCATGTATCAATAAATCAATCTATCTATCTATCTATCTATCTATCTATCTATCTATCTATCTATCTATCTATCTATCTATCTATCTATCTATCTATCTATCTATGTATGTATGTATGTATGAATCAATCAATCAATCTATCTATCTATCTATCTATCTATCTATCTATCTATCTATCTATCTATCTATCTATCTATCTATCTATCTATCTATCTATCTATCTATGTATGTATGTATCAATCAATCAATCAATCAATCAATCTATCTATCTATCTATCTATCTATCTATCAATTTATGTATGTATGTATGTATGTATGTATCAATCAATCAATCAATCTATCTATCTATCTATCATATAAGGGCATATAAACTTTCAAACTTCAAAATGGTCTTTTCAACTTTTTTCAAAACTTTCAAAACACGATCAATTCAACATTCCGATTTTTTTTAGATAAACACGGTCAGTTCAATATTCAGATTTTTTTGGGATAAAATTAGAATCATGTTAATATCTTCATACGTTTTAATTCTACGTCCTTACATTCAACTTCGAAATCTAATTATCTCATTTTTTTGCTACCTCATTTAAAATCTATTCCTAGTTCAATTCTGAATGTCGCACAAGCCTATACTTTTCTAGGCCAGAGTGCTTTTCATTTGGCCTCTTCTCAGATGTGTTCCCCTGTGATAAAGTAAGAGGTGTACGCAAGTGCATAGATTACCAGCCCTTAACCAATCATCTGAGACAGGCCCGCTCTGCATTAACAGCAATGACCTTCCCGCCAGTGGTGACAGTCACCTGTCAGCAACGTCTCACTCCTGGCATTTTCAGGCTCAGAGATGAGAAATAATTAGGCCCGACAGTCCTCTAGGGTTAAACCCGGGCCACAAGTCATCATGCCAGGGCTCTGTCACAGGGGTCAGAGGTCAAAATCAGCCAATGATATGATCTCCACATCATAGCCAAGATCCCACAGCTTGTGGGAGGGTCACCAAAGAGAGATCAGGTTATCAGAGCGAGCTTCCCCTCTGAGAAGAGTGATGCATTCAAATCATAATGAAACCTAACCTGTACCACGCTGGAGTTTTCACCAGCCTCCAGTTATAAAGTCATGGAGAGGTGAACATGCATGCAATTCCTTCACAGAGAGAGGCTTGGCTGGTGCATGTCATTCGCTTTGAATATGCACACATTATAAGAGAAGACAGGATACGACCGGAAACAGCTCGGCTGTGGCAAGCTGGTATTATTTGGTGTCTTTCCAGTCCATAAGGAAAATTACTGTTCCCTCACCTTATTACGAACATGAACCGAGACTGATTTCCTGTCATCTGTACTGGCAAAACACGCGCGCTGATGGGAAGCAAGCTGTTTCGAACTTGGGGGGCGTTTGCGACGACTTGTTTACCCAGAGCTGTTCAACTGAGGTCAAACGTCTGTAGAAAACACATGGAGGCATGTTGAACACCGCTTTCCCTCACGATTTATTCTAACCAAACATATGGCACAAGGAGAAACGAATAAACCCTCAATATTTGATCTCTATAAAATGAGAGTAAATAACATTAAAATTCAGCTTAAATTCATTGTAAATTCAGCCTTGAGCCAATTTATCTTATCTGGACTGTAAAAAAAGCGTGTATAATCTTATTGAGGTGGAGCAGTGCACACACACACCTGTTTTTTTTCCCTACCCTGCAGTCAAACACTTCTGCAACTCCTGTCTCATACCCCCCACCCCCCATCCCACCTCCCCATGCTGAAACCCATTACAGAAATACAATTTCTAATGCCTTCACACAGGCCCGCGATCGACTGCAAACAAATTTATATTCAGCCCGTAAACAGAGAGCAGCAGAGATTTATTTATTGAGCGGAGAGGAGAGAAACAAGCTAGCGCGTGAACCCTGGGTAACCCCACAGCTGACATGAAGATGGATAAGTGTACCATGCAAATGTACAGAGGGAAAGGATATATTGCACTCCGTCATTCAGTGCATTGCTGCCCGTAGAATTCCATTTATTCTTCCAGCTGGGACCAGATCTCTGGGGTTGTGAGTGCACCGTTATACATTGTTGATTATTTGAGATGGTTTTTTAATCACTGCAGAGCCCTAGTAAAACTCTTTATTGGTCATATAAGCAGAAATTCCTCCTCCTGTTCTGTGCAGTAGTTCAAATGTTTAAATGCAAACAATATCATAACTATTAGATATAATCATCTTGTTATTTTTTTATTCACTTTCCTAGTTAACATATGTCCTTTTATTTGAATAAAATACATTTTGATCTAAACAACAACTAAAATGATCATAAACTCACCTTGTTTTGCCAGAAATTGGTTTTACTCTGATTTAATGAGAAACGCCAAAGAGCTTCCGATTCCTAGACCTAGAGAACACAGACAGACACTTTTATCTGAAGTGACTTATAGTACATTCAATGTATATATTTTTGTCTCCCAAAACGTAAATGTGATGCAAATGCATTTTCTACGTTTTTATATTTTCCGTATTATATTTTAACGTTGAAATCATTTGACTTTTTAATGACTGAGCTAATTACTGGAAGGAAAGACCATTCAAGTCTGAACTTAAAGGCCACATCTGTTACAAGGGAACCCGGGGCGGCCACTTCTGAACAGATCAGAGAGTGTTGTAACTTCTGAAGGTAATATCTCTGGTGTTCTCTGTCTAATGCTCTATGAGTTTGGAGAAACTTTTTGAAATGTCACATAAAACATAATGAAATGCACATGTGAAATAGTCAAAAATTCTTATATTTTAGACATGCAAACAGTCAAGATTAAGGAAGCAAGGCTTTAAAAGTGCAAAGGGTATCTTATAAGGACATATTTCATAACATTTTGGCTTGAATTTATCCAGTAAATTAAGAAGTTTCAATACCACATGAATCACATATTAGGTAACTGTAAAAAAAATAAAAAATAACATCAATTATCATATTCCATTCATGTAGCCTATGTTTACACTGTAAAAAAATATTGAATCTTGCATAACTTATAGAAAAGTTGAAAATTGCTTAACTTATTTTGATGAGTTTAAGCAATGTAAATTTTGTTGTCAACTTAATGATCATATACATTTTACAGTGTATATTTCACCATCCTCAAGTGTAATAGGCTCATCCAATTATTGCTTACAAAAATTACAAGTTACAAAAATTCAAATCTGATGGAAAAAAGAAGAAAAGAAAACAAGAAGAGAATGAAACTCCATAATAGTTATGTATATAGTATAGTTAATACTTCTTAGTACTATTTAGTATTAAATTAATTTGGGCATTTATTTGAAATTACAAGAGAAATTCATCTTAGAATGAGAACAGTGAAAAGTGTTTTATTTTATGCAATATGTAAAAGGCAGCAAGAGTATAGTGAAGTTTAGCATATTAAACTTAAACTAAAATAAAACTCTTTGTACTTTTTATGTTTATGAAACGACTATATTTAACGAATTAAACTCTTTAAAACATATTGTCAGTTTAGCTTGCCATTTGTTTTGAAAATAAATATTTCTAAAAAATAAAAGGTTAAATACTTTTTGCATGAAACGGTTGATTATTGCAGGGGAGGCAGCTGCTAATTATCATCTGACCGACGAATGACCTGCGACGACAGCTGTTTAGAGCACAGATAATCACTCAGAAATCTCATACAATGACTTTATGATTCGCCTTTAACATCATTTCAGCTGTTATGTTAGATTCCCCGTGGGCATAGAATTCTACACAGAGATTCAGTTTTTTGCGAAGTATGGAGACACTTTGCGTTGAACAAATCTGTTTTAAAGATAAATATATCGGAGTATAAAATAGCACAAGGAGGAATGCAATTGTGTGAACGTGGGTTACCTGGGAGATATACGTTTCTAAGATTCTTTCGAAGTTTAAATGAATTAATAGGCATGAACCACAAGATCCAAGGCTTTCCCATTAACAACTATTGACAATGCAGGCTTTAGACCTTATCGGGTTAGCTAAGGCTGCAATACTGACTAAACATGTCATTGATTTTCTGTGCGTGCTAATCTGAAACGGACTGGGCCTTCCGAGAGAGAGAAACATAATGAAGACAACATGTGTCGAAATAATATTTTTTTTATGGGTTAACTTAAATTTAAAACATAAAACTACCCGTTAAGGAAATTAAATTATTTGGATCTGAAAAAAACAGAAGAAAGAATCTATTATCCTAAATGTGACTTTTCACAAATGCCTTGACATTTGTCCAAAATTCATAGCAATCCTCCAGCATAATTTAGTGCACTTTGATTAAATTCAATATTATCCACTAAATGGAGTACTGATGTTGACCCCTCTTCGCGCACGCGCGAGCGCACACACTCCACGAGACCTTATTAGCAGGTCAAATAAGTCATTTAAACTTGCTTGCTTTGGTAAATTAACGCTCACTCAGATGAAGGAGATGTCCGGCTATTGGCCAAGAGTTAGAGGGCACGTCATCCCCATCCATCACCGATCGAATGTTTCTACAAGGCATGTCCCTGTCTAGATCTGAGCCTCTGTCCTCTTGCGCGCTATGTGTGGCATCTGTGGATGGAGTTTCTGTCGCGTCCAGCCTCGAATGAAAATCTGGAATATATGAGATGTAGCCATGAATTCTTTTCAAGGGTTCAGGGACACAACGTCACTTTTCAAGGGCTATCATGCTACTGGAGTAATGCGTCTGCATCAGGACCACGGAGCTACTACTGACTTCCCAAGCAGAGAGGAGGGACATGTCAACAACACCGATGCGGATTTTCTTCAATATCACTTCACGAACCTCAGTGCCACGGCCACAGGCTCGTGTTCAAAGCCCTGTGAGGACCCTGGTACTGCTAACTCGACCAGACCCCCCTTCCCCCATAACCAAGACTTCTATAGACCAGTGTACCCCGTTCGACCCCAAGTCCCCTCCTTCCAAAGCTGTCGTGAGCAGGGTCTCTCCAGAACGGGCTTCTCGCCTTCCTCAGACACTTTAAGAACTTTCTCCGGCGCGCTTTGTGAACTCGGCCCTGTCAACAACACACACCTCGCTGCGCGCACATGCGACGGCCCAGTGCATCACCCTCCAGTTCAGGACAATAGCACCAGGCACGAGGCTCTAAACACGTTAAATGAGACATTGCACAGTGAAAAGACATTCGACTGGATGAGAGTGAGGAGAAATCAGCCCCGTGCAGGTAAGTTGACTAGTTTTCTAGTTCGACGAACTTTTCTGCAGCGCAACTTAATTGATCGAGTGGCCACATTCTCTGCCTTCTCGGCTAATTCTCTTTTAAATCCTAGCGATGTGATTTAAAATATAATGCGATTGCTAATTGTGTTTTTCAGTTATAAAATGATTTTAATAAAGTAGTGTATCCAAAGTTGGACAGTAACTTGGAGGAGGAGCTATGAGTGTGTAAGTTTGGGAAGGCCACATTTTTAAACACGTACTTACAAATATAGTGAAGCATGTCGACTTTAAAATTTAAAGGGTCCTCACTATAAATCAATCCACACTTTAAATTGACCCATATCAACAGGTTTGTAGGCTCATATGTCTAGGGTTAAGCTAATATCACCACCTCAAAACCTCCCTACATCATATAATCACCTAAAAATAATATAGTGAAACCATCATGTACTAAAATTAAAAGTAAAATGCTAAGGTCAAATAATCTGAGCCATATATCTATAGGGCTAAGTGTGTATATAAATTATTATTATTATTATATATGTGAGTGTGTGCGTGTGTGCTTGTCTGTGTAAATACACACACACATATATAATACTACATACACACACATTATAACAAAAACTTTGATTTTAGATGCGATTAATCATTTGACAGCATTAATATATACACACACATATATGTGTGTGTGTGTGTGTGTGTGTATGGTGTATACGGCTCAGATTATTTGACATTTACATGTCAGACTATAAGTAGACTGTAAGCATAAGTATGAAGCAGATTATGAAACATCCTCTGCAGATGTGGCTCATGTCAGGGACAGATAGTTCTTGGTTCACAAATCAGGCTGCTTGTTTTATGGAGAAACCTTTACAAATTAAGGAGAGTGAAATATATAAGATCCGCTCTGGTGCCTAAATGGGTCAGCAACAACATTCCAGGCAGAATTCCTCCATTTTTATAAATAGCACTTTCCATTTCATTCTATTCTCTGTTCATCCCTTTAAAAATTCTCTCATTGACAAGCAGCAGCCCAGGCTATATTTAAAGGAGTCCAGCACCCCCTAGCTCTCCATTGAGAGCCAAATAAACTTCGGAGGAACACTTTTCCTCGACAGAGCCCTAAATCTTAATAGAGACCAATGTTTATATGCTGCAATTAATTTTCTATATTGAATGTCGGAAAATGTCTGTCAGAATCTCAGCGTAATCCTTAACCAGAGTAATGATTGGATAGGTCTGTGTTTAATGCAGTTCAAATGTGAGTTACTTGACATGTGCTCATAAAATGTCACGCTCAATGACATTTGACCTGTATTATGTCAAAGTATTTCATGTTTGTTGTGAGAGCCGTACGTTAAATTGTGAATCGCTCGTCCCCCTCAATAAATCACAATATAATGTAATAGGTTGATGGTAAAACCAAGAAGAGCCCTGTTTGATTTGACATTTCCTACGAATCAGTAATACAGCATTCATATGGTTTCCAGACTGTCAGGGAGAAGAATGTCTGGCCAGGCCACACTGATGATCTAAAATAACTCACAGGCAAATATGTAAGCGAAAAGGTCATTTCGGGCTATATCGCCCAGTGTATGAACAACAGCTGTGGTCAGGAAAAAGGATAGAAAGGCCTGCTATATCAAATCCCAAATGCTTGAATGGTGGCAAGGCCAGGCATTCACAATTTGTGTACTGTTTTGTTTGCTGTTTGTTTTGCTCCTGCCTGTCCACCCACATATATAATATGCACACATAGAGAGAGAGAGAGAGAGAGAGAGAGAGAGAGAGAGAGAAAGAGAGAGAGAGAGAGAAGCCTACAACTTTTTGTACTCAGATTCGAACTTCACTTTCCCTTTAAGCACATCAGGCTTAAAGGGATAGTTCACCCAAAAAACTATCATAATTTACTCACCCTCATGTCATTGTATGCATTTCTTTCTTCAGTGGAACACAAAAGATGATATTTAAAAGAATGGTGTTTTCCAAACAACATTGGATCCCATTGACTTTTATACTATGGAGACATGCATACAAATTTGGAATGACATGTGAGTAAATTATTTCATTTTGGGGTGAATTTTCCCTTTGAAGAGTGTCAAATAAAATGGTCACTATAAGTTGTGGCTCTCTCTCTGTCCTTAATGTCTTGGTTGTATGGCAAGCCTTACGGAGAAAGCATGGTATGATGATATATGAGAGGTCTGTCAACAAGTGCTTAAGATAATACTCACATCAACACAGCAGCCTGTCAAATGTTAAATGGTAGGGCGAATGTTTATTTCCTGCTCCTTTACTGAAGTTCATTATAACCTAATGAAAAAAAGATTATTATTATTAAAGGGGAAAAACATTAAAGGGATAGTTCACCTGTATGACTTTCTTTTTTTCCCTCATAAAAGAAGATATTATGAAGAACATTGGACCCCAATGAATTCGACTGCTGAAACATTTTTCACAGTATTCCTCTTTGCAAGTCAAATGGGTTTGGAACGGCATGCGGCTGAGTAAATTATGGTAGAATTTTCATTTTTGTGTGAACGATCCCGTTAAATCAGAGATTCCATGCATTGTGAGGGTTATTGTTCTTACTGGGCAACATCAAATGTTTCCAATACTCAACATGAATAAAAGCTTACACAGAGTGTCTGACTGGATCCCCCAGTACAGTGCACACAGTCCCAGTGCGTCATTCTTCAATTATACCCTGACAGCACCTGAATTACTGTGGGCTGGATGCCAAGATGACCGAGGCAATCTGTATCGATCCCCCACCCCCCCATTCCCCTGCTCTCTTTTAGGCTTAGTGGGGCACGTCATCCCTCTGGCTGGTTGGCCATTTCCAAGTTTGCAAGTCATTCCTCAAATGTTTCGTTTGATTCCTTTATGCCTTCTGGCGACTGCTTATTCTATTATCCAATAACTCATTCATCAGTGTTTTCATGCACACTTTTTATTTCCTAAGGAAATTGCTTAATTACTTCATATTTGTCAGTGAATGCACTGATTGTTAGAATATCCCTTGTGAAAATTAGAGGTGACCCTACAATTGCTTTTTTCATCTCTTTGTTTACTTTCAGTTGCACAGCGAGAGCGAGATAAAGACCAACTGTATGATCAACTGTTTGTGCTCTAAGCCTAGAGAAAGGGTGAGGGATTGCTATTAGTGACATGTAGAATTTATTCAGCTCATTGGGAAGTGTTTAAATTGAAAATTCTCATGGACCTCATGCAGGTAAATACAAAGAAATGTCAAATAAATATACAATGTTTTAGTTGCAATAACAAAAGGAAGTATTTTAGGAAGATATTCGTATTTTGTTATTGCGTTTGCAATCAAAGCATTGTGCATTTATTTGACTTTTGTCTTTGTATATCCTGCGTCGGGTCAGACTGTACGTTCATGACTGCAATGACATGACCAAAAACACACACACAGAGAAACATACACATGGTGCGCAGATGGCACGGAGGTTAGAGAGACACTTGCAACTGTAGCAGTATGTGAGGGAGGGCTCAATGTGTCTAACACCCCAGGGGATTTTTCCGTTGGACCCCTGTGTGTGTGTGTGTGTGTGTGGTACAGGAATGTGCAACTTCCTGTGAGCTTCCAAAAGCAAACAACACAAGCAAACAACAAAACATGAGTTTGATTTCCATTAAGACAGCTGTTAGTTGACTAGCTCAGTTAAGCTGCAGATTTAACGCTATTCTAAAATTAACTGTGTAGAGAAAGGCACGTTTAGATGCACTAGGTTTTCTTAATTAAATTTAAAGGAAATTCAATGTTGGGCAAAATGGATAAACTGGAAAGCAACAACTTTGGAATATTTTCATGACAGGCTGTGATGGACAGTGCATGTGACCCCTGACCTACAGTCATCTGTGAGGAGCAAACAGACAGTCGTCCATTTAGCTTACTGAGACAGGGTTTGCATACAGATGAAGGTCAAGCAATCAAAAACTCGCCCTCAATGAAAATTACCTTCACTGAAAAGTCACAAATGAGTGACCATTGCTGGAAGCCTATAGCAAATATAATTTCTGCTGTAGAAAAATATAAATGTTGATTAAAAAAATGTGTACTTGGTAAGTTGTCTATATGGAAGAAAATAAAGGCTTTTCAGTGTCATGTCACAGTTTAGAGATTTTGCCTATATCTAATCAAACTTGAAAATGTGTCTCTCCAAAAACCATTTTCCTGTCTCAACCAGAAGGCAGATGTGGAAGCTGGTTCAAATATCATTGTTTAACTCACTTTTAATCAGTGTAATATAGACTATGATGCAGTGTTTTATATTTAACATATATATATATATGATCAAGATGTTAGAACAACATGTGTCTTTATATTGCTTTAACTCGTCAAAATAAGTTAAGCCATTTTTTATGTCATATAAGACATTTTAAGTCAGTTTAATTAAGTTGAAATTATTTAAACATCCAACTTGATTGTACTAATTAAGGCAGTAACTTGTTTTACACTAGTTATTTTTAAATCTCAAATTATAAGACAACAGACCACAATATGAATATAATGCTATTATATTGTACCCTATATATGCACATATGGAGAGTTATGAATATAAAATCATATTGCATAACTAAGATGTAATAAAATAGCCTATTAATATGGTGCTCTGTTTTTATAAATCAGTAGGCCTACCGATAAACTAATTTCCAATTGTTCGCGGTTTAAAATTTAAAGCATTATTAATAAATGCGAATAATATTTTCATATAACAATTGTATAACTGAATATATTAACAGCAAACGTATTAACAGGAATACTAAAAGTAAAAAAGTTTCCGTGTTTTGTTTTCACTGCAGGTGACATTTTATTCGATCTGAGATATAAAATAATTATGACATCGTTGAGTTTTTTTTAATTTTTATTCAAGGATGGTACTGAATTAAACTTTGAATCTTTTTTATATAGCCGTGTGGTTATTTTATTTTTATTAATATGTATTGCATTTCCTTAACAGCTATACATCAGGGGAGATGCTCGGCCCCGGAGCTGAAGACGGACCACGGACGAGATGCTGACGAGGACCCCTCGAGTGGAGCCCCGCGAGCTAATTTTACCACCAAACAACTCACAGAACTGGAAAAGGAGTTTCATTTCAACAAATACCTGACTCGAGCTAGACGGATAGAGATCGCGAACACTCTCCAACTGAGCGAGACTCAAGTGAAGATCTGGTTTCAGAACAGACGCATGAAACAGAAGAAAATGCTGCGGGAAGGCCTCGTTCCTGGATTAATGCTGATTACTGGCTGTGATGAGGACTCGAAAAAAACACACTTGTTCATCTCCTGACAAAAGATAATTTCAGTAGGGTAAGATTTTGGGGCACTGCTGCTATAGGCTATAAAATGTTAACAATCACGTGAATATCATGCGCGAGAGCAAGAGAGGGATTCTGTTGACCAAAACGTAGGCCTATTACACACCCAAAATTAAGTTTGGCCCTAAACATAGCCTACATGTTAATTCATCTATTCAACTGTATTGTTTAAGAAATTAAAGTAGTAACTCTCTATGATAAAAAAATAAAGTTTGCTCACCTGTTGAGTCAAGCGGAGAAATAAAAACGCACTTATTTAGTCTTCCTATCTTATAAGTGTTTTATTTGCTGCCTGTTTTGTCATAATGAATTTGCTTCTGTTATTAAAAATCAGAAAATGAATCGTTACAATTTATAGATCTAATCAGGGTTATAAATTAGGGTAAAGGTGCCAAGAAAAGTGACAAAATTGACATTTATTTAAAATAAAATAAAAGTGGGGGGAAATGCAAGAAAATAAACGACTCCTCGGTTTTTTTATAGGCTATTTTATATAAACTATTATTGCGTTATATTCTATGCCAAAGTGTGTGTTGAAAATAAGTTTACTAAAATGTACAGTGTACAGGCCGTAAACTGTAGGCCTAGGCTATGTTTTATACAT
Organism: Meda fulgida; assembly: GCA_030578275.1. Lineage (NCBI taxonomy): Eukaryota > Metazoa > Chordata > Actinopteri > Cypriniformes > Leuciscidae > Meda > Meda fulgida. The sequence goes on from CM060638.1 coordinate 23,872,530, forward strand.
GCTAATATATAGGCTACATACATTCTTATATATGATAAGAAAAAATGCCCAGGGGTCAATTATTGCCTCTTAATTTAAAAAATAAGAAAAAATGCCCAGGAGTCAATTATTACCTCTTACTTTAAAAAATAAAATGCATTATTATTTCTGATACTGCTCATCTGGTTATTCTTTCAGGCCCTAAAACAAAAACCGTGTTGATTGGTTTAAAAGGCATCTATAGCCTATAACAACCATTTTATTTTTTAACAAGCAGCGAACTGAATATCTGAGAAAAAGTAGGTCTTATTATTTTTGATCCACTATTTGATGTAATGTAATTAAAAATGTAATTATTTATGGCATAAAACATCTTTAACGAGCTTCATTGGCTACAGTAGCTATCCTGTCTGATGCGGGCAGATTTAGTCGCGCGCACGAGCACAGGCTGCACACATTCAGAAACACTCAACAGGTTTGCTGCCGTTTCGCAGACATATTGTGTCTGTCATATTCATGCTGCTTGTGCTTTTATCTGCAAATAAAGAGCGCCGCACGATGATCGGTGATACTCGTCTTTCTAAATAATGGCGAAAACCTGTCAACGTACAAAGTGCCTCCACTTAGCCGTGTATTTTCACCAATTTATTGCTGGAAGAGGTTAAATCGAGTGCCATGGGTTGAACCTTCTGATACAAACTCCTCGTTTTGAGATAGCATCAAAGCAGTGCATTGAGAGCTAGAAGAACTGTGACGAATAAAGTGAGACTTGTGATTTATTTGTTTTTTTGGCACCGTTTACATTTCGAATGCATATTCTCAAAGTGTTTTTTATTCATCTTTCAGATTTACTTTATCATTTTAAAATGTTATATGGATAAACGGAGTTATTTGCCCTGCAGTTTCTCCCCTTTCTATTCACTATTCTATTGGTGGGTGGACACAATATTTGATCTGGAATGAGAGAGGGGATTATCGTCATTTCTAAACGATCGATTTATCGATGTTGGGTGGATTTAAGCTGATTGAACTTTAATTGTTTTTTCGTGATGGGTTGAATAATTGCAGCATTTAAATGCACGCCATATTTTATTCACTCATTTATTGTTTTCAGTGTAATCACTAAAATTAAGAATGCACAGAAAAAAAGTCAGATTCTTCACAATATCAAACTGAGAGACAATATACTGTTCCTTGAAAATTAAACATTTTTTCACTGCATGAATTCCATTTTTGTTTTGCATAACAATCGTCAAAGATCATTTTAATTTGAAGGATTTTGCATATTAAAATACCCCATATAAAAGCAAATAGTCTAGCAAAAGAACTAGTCTAGGGAAGAAATGAATGATCTGAACAGTGGAAATGAGTCTTCTTAAATTATATTAAATGCCCTTACAATTGTCTAGCAGCATTACAATCGAGATGCGTTAATCAAACAATATACCGGCGACTAAAATTAATTTAAATATGCGTTCCTCGAGACGGCTTGTTCAAAATATTTTTTTGACTTCGGTCTACTGAAAACATGTAATCTCGCCATGTTAGGAACCCTATGCACGACTCGCATGCCTGAGCCTGCTAATATATGCAGTTACTCCAGAGTTCACCTTTCACCTCTTGACCTCTGTTCTGCCTCGAGACAGCAGTGACCCGGTCAGTGACTCACAGAGAAAAGGCTGCATTATTAATATGTGTTGCGGCGTCTTTCACACTTCTTTCAAGTTTAAAATGTTTATTGTAGGCTTCTAGTTAATTCAAGTTGTGCAAAATTATATAATGACACCATTTATTAACGTATCGTTTCAACTGAATATATGTAATAACAATAAAATAACAATTATTGTTTATTCATCTATACGTTTTCTTTATATGATTTGATCCATAATCTTTTCTGGAGTTTTTTGAAAAGAGAAAAAAAGTTGACATTATAACAAAGAAGATTAGATAATCACCTTTTTGTATGAATAGGCTAATGGAAATTCTAAACCCTCAAAGTAACTTTATTCATAAAAACTAAAATCATATTATTAACTAGATATATGACTATGATTTGTGTGCGCTTTTAAGCGTGAATGCGGACTTAATGTTCCAGGTTTAGGAGAGATAAAAGCATAGGCTTGTTTACGATACTGATTCTTTCTCGAAACGTTTTTGATGCATGAATATGTACAGCGTTCAGGAAGAACGTTCTTTCTCTAGTACAGCTCATTAGATTTCACCTTCACAAGCTGATGTGCGTTTTAGCTCAGTTACACCCGCGTGCAGGGCTTAATGCCCACGTTATGGCACGTGGGCGCAGAAATAGATAACGTGATAGAATCAAGTCTAATACTCACTGCACTGTTGCATTTTACTCAGTAATTGACAGGAAACGATATTACCTCGCTTATATAGCGATGCTCTTAGGATGATGACCAAAGCCATACATTATTTTATGTAGAGGCCTAATATCAGTTGAGACTGAGTGAACAACAGCAATGACTAGATGCAAATACATAGAGAGAAAAATCTGTAGTGTTCTGATAGTCAGCCACACAAACTGAAAAAAGACACTTTTATTTGAACTTTACTAGTAACTGTTAAAAAGTTAATAAAAGTAAGTAAAATACTGAAATTATTTACTTAAAGTGAGCTTTTATTTTAAATTAACAAGCATGTGTTAATCAGTTAAAAAAATAGGCTCAGTAAATTAAAGCAAGTAATAATAATTATTATTTTACAGGTATAACAAAATGTTATGTTGACTCGTATCACATTCATGCAAAAGTGTGCATCAAAAGTACAGAACATTCAGCTTGATAAATTGCCCACATACCTATACTATAAAACAATGTAATATATGAAAATAGTGATGTTTAAATTTAAATGTGAACATTTAAAATCGCTTTGTGCGTATGCCTTTTAATAAGCAACACACACACACACACATATATATAATTAAATAATTAGGGGCAACTATCTGGGATAATTACAACACACACACACACACACACACACACACACACACACACACACACACACACACACACACACACAGACACAGAGTAGTCAACATTTGAAGTGGATCAAAACCTTTCACCAAAGTTATACATGAATTTTGAACAATACCTGTTCTTTTCTTAGGACAACTTTGATGAACTTTTTTTTAATCCATTTCAAATGTTGACTTCTGTATAACAACATAGAAAAATCCTCCTATACAATTTCACCTAATTATAGCTATCAACATTTAATATGAAATTATTGAAATATGGGAAAAACTATTTTATTTTAATTCAATAAAAATCTTTTGAAATACGTACAAAGCAAACATGATCAGAACATGTTTATATGCATTTAGTATAGCTATGTCAATTGGTTATTTAAAAATATAGCATATAAATATATATCCTCATACTGTCCATTTATGTGGCGGCCTCTGATGATGGCTGATTCTGATGGGTGGTCCTTAAAATGGCTGGTTACTGTTGTACACTAACAAAAGGAGACACACAGCTTCCAACATCTCTTCACATCCCACACACAGTCTCCATTACAAACACACATTGTATCAGTTCTTATGGATCGCAAGCAGTAAAATGAAGAACTGATACTCATTTGTTTGCTTGTCAACAGCACACATAAAAGGCGGAAGGTAGAGTGAAGGTCTTAAGGCACCTTGCATATATATAACGCTCAGGGGCGTGCGCACACAGACCATTTTCTAGCCCTCGTTTCTTCTACCATTTACGACTCTAGAGAACAGATGTTTGGGGACAGCTTACAGCCTCAGCGAATTTCTGTGTACAAAGCAAACAGCAGCACTCAGCACTTCTAGCTGGCTAAGATATTGCGCTCTCTGAGAAGGGGGAGGGGGAGAACGGAGCCCAGGGTCTAGGAATCCGAATGAGAAAGAGAACGGGAGACGCTTACCGAGAGGAAACTGTGTCAAGGTTACGTTCAGGGGGGTTTGCATTCAAATCAGTGCACTGCACTAATAAAAATGTGTTCTTGGCATCTATGGTTCTATGAAGAACCTTTAACATCCATGGAACCTTTCCATTGCACAAAAGGTTCTCTTCATGTTATTAACACTAGAAAAAAACGGTTCTTTTAAGAACTGATGGAAGGTTCTTCCATAGCGTTGCTGTGAAAACACCCTCTTGGAACCTTTATTTTAAAGAGGTGTAGGCAATGTGACAGTGCAACTCATGTGGTACAAGCTCTTCCTCTGTAAGCGTCACTGGCATATATAAAGTAGGCCTTTATGTGTGGATCCTGGGAAACAAGCGCTGATGGTGTAGCACTGCGAACTCTCAAGGTTTGGATTGCCCTTTTGAAAAGTTGCAGACTAGCACTACTGGGACCTAAAAGCAAGACATCAAGAAAGCATGTATATTTTTGCTGATGCAGATATTTGGGCTACAAAAACAAAGGAAAAAAACCACTACATTTATTGCACAAAAGCAAGTGGCATATTCTTCATAAAACAGAGCAATGCGGAAAAAATTAATAGCAATATTTCAAGGCTTTCTCTTAACAGAAACAAGGAGCAATTTCATTGCCATATGTTTAGTTCCATTTCATCATTCACCAAAACAAACCTTTTATTTCATACCTTCCATATTGAATGCCTGCTGTAAACAAAAGCGCAAAACAAATATGCAAACACAAGCATATTTGACCTTTCATGCTCACATTTTTAGCTAACCAAAAATGAATAAATGAGCCCTGCAATGCTTATTTGTCTGAACTACGCCAACCCCCCAAACACACACACACACACACACACTTCCCTTCTGCCTTCGGTGAGGTTGCCATAGTGATAGCCTCACAGACACACGAGGAGGAGAACGAGGAGGTGGAGGGGGAGATGAGAAGAGCAGAGGACGCTGTCTTTCTGTCTGTCTTCCAATAAGACACTGTGTCCAATCTACCGATCCATGTCGAACAGGAACAGAACCTTCCGACAGATGCAACCGTCCCATTATCAGAGCGACGCACCTGAAAGTCATGAATTGGGTTAGTATGGTAAATGAATAAAACAATTGCACAATGATAATCAATTTTGCACCATTTTTGCATGTATATTCATGTGCCCATTGTATAGAAATACAGACAAATTAAAGGAAGAAACAAGTTGTGACCTAAAAATGCATCAGCAGAAGAGCTATACTGCATGATAATGATGTGCATTTCTATTGGCCAGTCAGTGCATGGGGGAAACCCCTATATATATATATATATATATATATATATATATATATATATATATATATATATATACACACACACACACACACACACACACACACACACACACACACACACACATATATATGAAAATAAAATCATATATAAAATCTAAAATCATCCAAATTCAAAATGATACAGTACTCATGATAAAATACTTAAAATGCTGTATACCTATTCTGCATAATAATTATACATTTCTATTGGTCAGTCAGTGCATAGGGGAAAAGCCCTGATGCTCAATCAACCCACTGCTTTTAACCGTCTTCCCCCTCTCTCCTATTCATCCATCCCTCCACCATTCCTCTCCTCTACCGGGCCATTTATCTTTCCCTCCCTCTGCATCGCTCGCTGCCCAGCCGATATCAAGGCATGATCCTGAGCCCTTCAAAGGTCAAGTGATGCAAGGTCATTGGCGGGTCAGGCCTGCTGACTGGCTGACCTCCGCAAGGACTTCTGCCAGCAGCCAATCACACGCCGGCGTCTCCCACAGCATCCTGCCTCCATCCCTGGCGGGCCCTTGGCGGCGCATCACGTGATCCTTAACGGACTGAAGCATCATGATGGAAATGATTAATGATGCTTTTAGTACCTGTTTAGAATGAAGCTGTCCACACTGCACTGTAATTACCCACTCCCAGGCGGCAGCTGCCTAACATAATTGCTTTTTGTTTGTTGACCTGGTTTACCAGAGAGAAAGATGGCTTTAGGTAGGTGAAGTGTGAGCGTTTGTGCATTTTATAGAAGCAAGAAAGGTGCGTGAACGAACATACGTTATGTCAGATTTAGCTCCATCCTTAAAAGGCTCGGCTGAACCATGTGATTTTTTTCCCTGTTTCAGGCAGAAAGGAATTTTGTTTTATTTTTGAAAGTGCATTTGATAATTCCTCATTTTTATGAGGTACTCTGGCCACTGAGAGGTAAACACGAGACGTGTAAATCTGCAATAAAGTTTCGGAATCAACAGCTGTGATTGTAATAAGTAATTCAAAATAAACTGAGACATTGGTGAATGAAACACTCCTTCCTCTAATTTCTGTCCATACGTCTTAAAACCAACCAATATTTCAGGAGAAAGCACTTAAACTGCTATACAGCTATAAACACTACTTGCATTTGGTCACACATGAATCAAATGATGGTCTCCAAAGAGCTTCAAAGAATGTTCATATTCTCAGCGACAGTATTAAACCGGAATCGCGATGGGCTGATTTGAGAGTCTGAGTTGGGAATATAGAGTTTGAGAGTTTCCCAACTTTACATTTGCTCCAGAAAGCCCCACAGCCATAATTTAGGCTCAAGTACCCCTTCAATGACACCAAAACAGACATGTCACACTTGCTATATTATACAGTATAGCATTATCAATAATATTATTAAGATGGTCATTATTACAAGGATTTACTTTTAAAGTAAGATCAATATATGTGTGTGTGTGTGTGTGTGTTAGATATTCCCTGGTTGTGATAGTAATACCAGAAATATTTGATCTTTTGTATTTTGGTCCCCATAAGGAAAGGCTTATAAATCATATTAAGTGATGTTTTCTGAAAATGTAAAAATGCAGAATGTTTTCTATGAGGGTTGTGTTTAGGGGTAGGGTAAGGGGATATAATATACAGTGTGTACAGTTGTACAGTATAAAAATCATTATGTCTATGGAAAGTCCACATAAAACATGGCAACCCAAGGCAGGCAGACAAAATAGGTGTGTATAGTGTCTTTCAAAAACACTCATATTCTTTTTCTTTTTTTTTTCTTTAAAAAAAAAAAAAAAAACCTTTTTATTTTATTTAAAATAGTAACTGTTAAGTTGATAAATAAATAAATGGTTCTCATTAAATATTTAAGATTGACTGACTTGTTAAACCTATAAAGAGCATTAAAGGTACGGTAGGCAATTTTGGGAGAGGCTAACAATGGCAAGTTAGCTTTGAAAGCATGACAACCCACCCTTCCTTCAGAGCGTCTCCAAAGCCACGCTTCCTTCAAAACACATGAACGCACACAGCAAGCTACTGGTGTTGATAGTGTTGCCATTGAAATGCATACATTCGAGTCACGGGTTTCAATCTCTTTCAAATACGCTAGTTATGGCGTGAACGCAGCATAAGGTTGTTTTGGTTCAGGAGGAACTGCAAAAGGAGGCTGCTGTTTAGGTTGCAGTGCTCGTGACTGACGTCTGTCTAACTCTGCATAGCATGAAACGCACTGATGACGTGTGATGTCTGCGTGAGCTGGTGTGCGGAGGTATGGAATACATACAGTGCATTAAGAGGCAGGTAGGACATTCCGACCAAATGCAATGATTGGACGAACATTTTATGGTCCTACGCCTTCCACAGACGATATATTTATATATAAATTCATTTAGACCACTTAACTTAAGCCGAGTGCACACTGTACTATTTATAATAGTCCTTTATCATTATTCCTTTTTCAGACTGTACAAACATGATCCTCACTGTAAGCCGTCACACTGTAGGATCTCAGTAGTCATTAATGTCAGACTGTACGACAGTCAAGACACGTTAAAAACGGACGCACATAAGAAAAATCATAGGGAGATTTACACCAATCAATGACAAGTTCGGTGACAGTGAGCTGCATTACACACGGGATTGAAATGGTGGCATTTCTGGAATGGTGGTCATGGCTTGTCTTGAAAAACAAAGACAATTTGACAGTTGTCGTAGAAGTCACACTGCAGACTGTTGGTCAAAACTTCTGACACTGTCAGAATTTCGTCTGAGGTCATTAATCGGCTGTCAGTGAACATGTCAAACTAACAATCAAAGACTTCAGATTTAAGCCTAGGATCAGTGGAATCTTTTAGGATTTGCAAAATTTCTCTCAGACGGCCAAACCGTGGGCCAAATCGTACAGTGTGAACCCGGCTTTAGTGACTGTTATCAAAATGTGAACTGTGAAGACACTTTCAACAAGCATAACAAAAATTGTTTCTGGAACAAATCACCTACCCTGCCTTTAAATCTTTGCACTTACCCTTGGGGACCTGCTCAGGCCCCCCTGGGGGAACTTGGCTATAACTGATGTGGATATTACTGTATCTAAAACTCTTTAAGCATTGAACAAGCAGCTGTGAAATCTGTGCCTACCATTTTAAATTCTGTGAAGCTACACATTTTCCACAAAGAATGAATCTACACAAATAATTTACATCTTGAACATACATTCCACTTGTCCAAAAGTTTTTCACATTTTCACATCTCAGATGATTGGTGGGGAGGGGGTGAAAAATAAGTCAGAAATATGTGAAAATACGTAAAAAAAAACAACAACATCATTTCTTTGGAATAACATGCACTTCTAAATCGAGCTCAACAACACCAGGAAAGTGTATGAAGAAAGTAAATGGGGTCAATTTGGCTTCTGCAGAGCTGGCATTGGGATTTACAGCTCACATTTCACATTGATCCACAGTCCTTATTATTAATGAGCAAGTGGCGATAAGAGTAAATTAACTGAAGGAAAACAAAGCAAATAAATAGTGATTTTCCACACAGGTATAAAAACAATATGGTTGAAAACAACTAGGTCAGTGGCCCCTTTTATCTCACCTTTTCAAAATATTAGCAACTAATATTTAAAACATGAATTTATACAAATAAATCACAACCATGTGTCAATTCTCTCTACCCACAGGTCCTGCATTATATGCACATCTGCATTCTTCTAGCACACAGTGTCATATTTGTCATTGAACTTTTGCATCTGCTCTGCATAGCGCCATTGATCCCTGACCATAGCGACGACAGCGAGACCCAGATAAACAGGCCATGGTTGACCTATAGGCTGGCACGGACCGACTGTCCATAAATTTGCAGCTCTTTTCAGCCTGGTACGTCACACCCCGTTTCCTGCGCCAAAACAAGGGGACAGAGGCAGGCTGCTATCAGCCCTCTCTGTGTGAGCAGCTTTCATCCTCAGGCTGGTTCTCACATAACTCAGCCACAGTGTCTCTCCCTCTGCCTCATAAATAACATCCCTATCGTCTGATAATGCCCACTTAATGCTTAGTCAATAAACCCCACAGTGCCATGGTTTCTCCCCTCTCTCTTTCGTACATAAATATAAATAGTACACTCCGATTGATGTGACACTCGGGTCTCGCTCCATCTGGGCAGAGAGGAGAAGCCCGAAGGGCCCGGAGAGGAGCGATGGAGGAGAGGAAGAGAGAACTGCAGGTGTTGGGATGAGATAGCGGCCGGAATGCCGGGATGGGCACTGACTGATCACCTGAGAGAAGCGGCTGCTAATGTAATAATTAATTAACTTATTGCTTTCTTCTGTTCACACGGCGGGGATTATTTGGCCCACTTGGATTATGTTCCAGGTTCAGTAAATTAAGCTCAATCGACAGAATTTGTGGCATATTGTTGATTACAACAAAAAAGTCATTTCCGTTTGTCGCTCGTTTTCTTTTAAAAAAGCAAAAACCTTGGTTACACTTACAAACCCTTTTGCGTTAAATTCAATTTTACAACATTTACAACTTTCCATGGCAATTTATTGGTAATTCTAAAATGACGGTAAAATTATGATATAAACATGTACTGCTACTGCTCAAATAATGCACGTTTTAACAGAAGAATTATGGTTTCCCAGACAGGGCTTAGATTAAGCCAGAATTAGGCCTTAGTTAAATTAGGACATTTAAGTAGCTTTTATAAACTTTCCTTACAACAAAACATTACTGGTGTGCATCTTGAAACAAAACAATGACACTGACACATTTTAGGATATGCATTTTAGTTAGACTAGGCTTAAGTGGTGGTGGTAGTGGTGGTGGTGGTGGGGTGTATTAATTATAAGCTTCACATTTCTAATTTTAAATGCTACAAAAACTGGCCCCATTCACTTCCATTGTAAGTGCAAAAAAATCCTTTTTTTTCAAGAAAAAAAGTCAATTATTTTTTAAGTAAATCAACATTATGCTACAAATGCTGACGATTGAGCTTAATATGCACTGAACTCATAACATTCCTTTAATGCAGACCATATAGCCATACTCACTTGACTGTCAAATATAAAACGACTGGAGAAAAAAAAAGTTGAAGGGGTTTATTTCAAAAGTATAAGCTGCAAGCCAAGTTTTATCTAGCAGAAGATAAAAATGTTGTGAAAAAAAAGGACATGAGCTGTGAATGTCTGAACTTCGGGGTTAAGATCCCATTTTATGACCGTCAGCCTTACAGTGGCCGCACACTGAGATGACACGGATAAATGAGAGTGAATAACATGCTGGTCAAAGGGAGTGGCTGGTAATTAAGGACCGTGTTTGGCGCTTTTCCTAAAATTAGTTGTGTTTGTCTTTCAGATGTTAAGAGGGTTGAGTAAGAGATTTTGAGGTTAAGAGTCTCTCTTACATTATGGGAGTGACCATGAGACAACAACTTGATCATATTAATCTCAAACACAGTTATCCTTCTAAGTGTTCTGGCTCTCTTCCTGAAGACCTCGAGTAAATGTTTTGTCTACCGCAACAATGATCCAGACTTTCATTTAAGTGGCGGAACGACAGAACGCAGATGGCGTGGGATCACTTGCCAAAACAGGGCAAGTTAAAGCAACAAGCACTGAATTGTGAGAAAGAAAAATGCATAGTCGGGCCTCCAGACTGAATAAAACGTCTTTTTCCCAAACAAAAGTTTCCCCATACTAAACAATAACCAAACATAAACTTTGTGTATTTTTTATTTTATTTTAATATAATTAATTTTAATGTTTTTTTTTTTTTTTTTTTTTTTTAAATACCACACTGTTGTAAAAATGTATCTTTAATTACGTTATATGAGCAATCAGTCTGTACTATAAATAAGTATCACACACACAAATACAATCACAGTAACGGTGCTTGGTTCATTCTGAATGTGCCATTGTTCATTGTTCACTGTTGTGAACTCCGCAACGACTCACTTGATGAATGAATAAGATTCAAATCACATATTCTGGCAAATCATTTTCACTGCATCTGAAATCACATACTGTCTGAATAGGTACAACATTTGAATTCGAATTGACTTTGCGACCATTGTAGTTAGTATAATTATGTTACTGTCACATGACCTACAGCATCAGTTGAGTAACTTCACTGCCATTCATAAATCCTGTACTGTGGCCTCATGGGATTGTAAAATGTCCATGAATGCGCAATCCAGAATCTCAGCAGAAGTAGTAGGTCATCCTGGGACTTTTCGCCTACTGTTTTACAAATACTATGTAGTCAGACATACTACTATTTTGGCATACTGTTTTACTCATATAGTAGGGAAGTATTCGATTTTGGACGCAACATTTGACTGATTCGTTTAAATTATCTGGTTCAAAAGAGTAATTTGTGTGTGAATCGGAAATCATGGCTCGTTGTCAAAAAACAATATTGGCAACAATCATTAAAAATCTACTCATCACTGGCAATCTCATGATTCGTAAAATGCTGTTATTTACGTCTTTAGAAGGATTGCAGGTGTTATTTGTCACAGTTTTCGACCATTTTATCACAATACAGAGCCCTGAAAGTACAAGTGTGAGCATTCATTAAGACAAGGCAGTTGGACTGTGTCTGAAATCACATGCTCTCTAGAGTAGGTACTTATTTTGAATAATGTCCACTAAAACAGTATGCTCTATATTGTATGAGTGTGTGTAATATGAATGTAATACGGACGTACATTCCCCATGTTGTCATTACCACATGACCTACCAGCGTCAGTTACATTCACTAATAAGGACGTACATTCCCCATGTTGTCATTACCACATGACCTACCAGCGTCAGTTACATTCACTGCCATTCACAAATCTGCTCTTGGCCTTCACAAATGGCCTAATGAGACTGTAAAGGGCCCATCATATGCACACTTCAGAATCTCGCTGGAAGTAGTAGGTCATACGGTACTTTTCGCCAATGTACTGTGAATTCAGACATACTACTTTTGTCACATACTGTTTTTTGCCTACTATACAGTAGGGAAGTGTGCGATTTCGGATGCAGCCTTAGTCTTATTAAACGTATAATGATGAATAGATTTTAAATGACTGTCGAACACATCCATTTTTTTGTCACCATTGTTGACCCCTTTATTGCAGTATGGATCTGGAGTATTGGAGAATTGGAGTATTCATCAAGACAAGGCAGTATGTATAAATACGCAAATATTCTTATAATTAAGGAAAAATAGAACTGGTTGGTAAAGAGAGGAAGGTGAGCTAAACAGCTCCATGTTCTCTGGAGCAAAGTAAAGAAACTAAAGCAGATGAATCCTCCAGTAATAGAGACAGAGTCTTCCCGAAATTAGGAGAGATGTTAACTGGGGTATCAATAAATAAAGCACTAATTAGAAAAAAGCAACAGCCTCTCTGTGGGCTCGGTTGTGCATGAGGAGAGAATACAAATAGCGAGCAGCATCCTCATCTGTAGTCAGGGTGGCATGTCACGAAGGGGCCGGCCAAACACCAGCTCCTCCAATCACCCTCTCTCCTCGCACTGTGACTGTGCAGTGAACCCACCGGCTGGCCCTTCCACACATCGCCCGTGTGTGTGGATGTTGGTGTGTCTGCGTGCATGAGTATGCACAGCCGCTGGGCTTTGAGACTTCACCATGATTAATAGCAGTAGGGGGTCTTCCCCTCCCTCTGTGCTGGAGAAAATGGAGGGGAAAGAAGGAGAACGAAAGAGCGCAGAGAAGTCAAAGAAGGAGAAGGGGACGACTTAAAGGTGAGAGGAGGATAGAAAGTGACCAGCAGGGGGATTTTCAGTGCAAGGCAAGGCTCTTTGATAGGCTCTTCTATCCCTGACCGCTCCCCAACCTTCTCTCGTTCTATCGCTCTCTCTCTTTCCTCTCCCTGGAGGATAATAAAGACGGATGACACTGATGCTGTGCCATCCGGCACTACAGCCCTCGACTGCAGAGCCATTTGCACCATCATTTATCGCCCTCCTCCAAATCCGCCCCCCTCCCCGTGCCCCCCGCTCTAATTCTGCTTTAATAACCAGCCCCTCCATTCATCACAGTATTGACATGTCTGACAGACAGTGCGGCATACACTAACTCCCTGCCCTTTACTCGCACACCAGCGGGGTCGTGCCGAGTTCACCCAGTCAATAATCACACAGGCAGCGCGCAGCTGTCACCTTGGTGATGCCGAGAGCCATATAGAGACGTATGATGCGAGAGAGCGAGTGTCTCAACGCCACGACAACACGCTGCCATTAGCATTATCGCAGCCGCCAGGATCAGACTGCAAGCAGGATGCGACTTGAATGCCAATTTACCCAGACAAGACCCAAATAGCCCACCACATGTGTTGACGCTCTGATGCTGGACCAATAAAGATGCAGCTCCTCTTCCAAATTTACAAATTTACTCTGATCCAACCCCAGGGAAGTGGTTCTTTCATTTTGAGCTCCCCTTGCTTGACTTAACTGGTGTCACTAGCGGCACTAGATGGAATTGCAATAAAAACTAATTAATTTTACGAACACCCAACTGTCCCTTGCCTTTTGAAACAGACAGTCCCGCCCTAATTTCCAGCCCCAACCCCAATTTCAATCGGAATAACCAGAATAAGATTTTAAGTGAATTGAAATTCAAATAAATTAAACAGGTAATGCATTCTGGGAAATTGAGTTTTCTTCCATCCTGAGCCACAAAAAAATATTAAATATGATAAAATATATAAACTAAATAAAAAGTGTTTTATTAAATAAAATCAAATTTCAAATACCTATCTCTCTATCTATGCCTCAAGGTTTCAATGGTTTTAGTCAATTTCAAGGCTTTATCAAGAAGTCAATTCACCTTTATTTATACTGCGCTTTATTCAATATAGATTGTTTCAAAGCAGCTTTTAAAGTGATAACAGGGAAATGATTCAATGATACAGAAAAATACAGCAGCTCTAAAAGAAAATATTTTCATTGTTCAGCTGAAGGCAGTTCAGTGTTGATTCAGTTCAGTTGTAAATATCATCAATTATTAAATGAGTTAATTTAATCTATAAGCAATTCTGCAGGAAACAATGTCATCATCCAGCACAGTTCAGTTCTCATCCAATAGTACTTTTCTAGTTAAAAGTCAGTTATATGAATGTCTTTGAATTTCAATAATTTTAATTATACTTCTTTACATTCAAATCTGATGCAGAATTCCAATGTAGATGTAACGAAGGAGAATGTTTGTTACCTCGATTCAAAAGCAGCATGATATCAGCCCCCGAAAAACCCATATTGGTCGACAAAATGTCGTTGGGAGACAAAGGTAATTTCTTTCTCTTTTTGGAGTTTAAAGGTAATTACATCACCTTTTTAAGAATGCAAGTAGAGTTTAAATATTATAAAAACACCTTTAACTCCAACCATACTGTCTTCCTTGTGTGCTAAAACGAGTCTCCTTGTCATCAGCTGGCGGCACAGATTGCTTTCAAGCCCAGATTTTGTCTTCATTCCATTCTGACAATGACATTTATGTTAATTTGTTCCATGCCACTGCCAGGCATCTGGAGAGGCCAGTCCCACTCTCTTTCACACTTTCTTTTCATTTTGACCAACGCAAATGCATGTGCCATGAGCACCGGGCCTTAGATAAACAGATTGATTCGATGGGAGGGCAAGGAGACATCGTCTCCTCCAGTCACACGTAGAGCAGAGATTTCAATCACACTCAGGTGGGAGACAGGACTCTCCTTTGTCACATGTCCACAGGGAAAGACATTACTAGGAAAGTAAGCACTGCTTATATACGCTTGTATGCTATGCTCACATATTATCTCTTATACATGTACACACACTGCATTCTGCTTTCTCACTATCTCTCTGTTACACACACCTGGTTCCCATGGGCTCTGAGAGTGATACTGGCTGCAGTGCCCAGGTTCTCCAGAGACACGCAGTGCACGGTCCTGTCCCTCTTCACCTTTCCGACAGTGGCATCCGCGGGCGTGTGCCGGGGGGCTCTAATCCGCCGCCCAGGTCCCATCGGCAAGGATCATTGAGCTAATTAATAACGTGGCACAGAGAGGGATGGGAGTCATTAAGGAGCCACGGCTGTGCTCTCTTTGGCACTCTCCTCTCACTGCTGAGTGCGCTGGGGTTGCTGGGAAAGGGGGAGGGGGACTGCAGATGCAGGGTCTTGCTTGCTCGCACAACCCTCCCATACATAATTCACTACAATGAAGTTTAACAGGGGGAAAAAACCTAACACACAAACACAAGATGCAAGCAAGCACTTGGAGAGAGGCAAGAGCCAGACTAAATAAGAGTGGGCCGAGGCTGAGGAAATGAGAGTAGTCTCTTCCTGTCCTCATTAGCAGGCTGTAAGGATTTGTTCGGAGTGGTCTCAATAAGTATAGAATTAATGTTAACCCCTTGCAAAGGCCTTTATGTCCACTTTAAAGTCAACATAAAATCAATTGACCCTCCTTAATGCACATCTCTTGTTTTATTGTCCAAGAGCGTGCTATTCCAAAAAATATTTTATCAAAATGTAACTTGCTCGTCTTCTGAAACGATAATGGTAACTAATATCCAAATAGTTAATTAGGCATTACTTACGCAACCTCTCATTTGGGATTCATTATGGCATGGACGCCCAATTTTCATCAATTATCGCCCCCATTTATTCCCGTTCAATATCCTGTCTTGCTCAGAAATATGTCCGACTAATAAAGAAACATGCTTCCATCTGAACTAAAAAATAAAGAAGGTAATGGTTTACATTTACTGGTATGCATATAAATATATGCAAAGCGAATCACATTGCACTCAAGTTCTCTATTTCTATTAGTTTTTGATGGGAATCAAACCCATGACCTTGGGGTTGCTAGCTCTATGATCTACTGTTTGAGCTACAGGAATGCAATTGGGAGATTAAAATAAGATCACACTATGAAATATAAAGTCACAATTGCAAGATATAAATTTACATTGAAAGTTAAAAAGTTAAATTGCGAGATACAGTATGAAGTTCCACGGTTAGATAAGTGGCTATTATGAGAAACAAAACAAGACAAAGTGGCAATACCAGATATAATGTGATGTAAGAAAAGTCACGATTACCTTTATTTATTTATCCTCTGTGGCAGAAACGAGATTCCACATTGTGGAAATAAAATTGACATTGCCGTTAACCAATTAGCAAGAGCATCACACACTGGACAAAAGGTGCTCATGTGGACAAGGCAAGTTTAGGTTCGCAATCCTTATCCTCCCCACTATTTTTTGTCCTCTTCCAACTATCAAGTCAACAAAAGTGGCAAAAAGAAAATAGCAATGACTTTGCTATGATGGCACAAGCACTGATCCCTTGAAACTGAGATACAAGGTAGAGTCAAGTTGCATTTGTGGCCATTTTGAGTTGCAAATTCTCTATATTATAAGTATAGGTTTAGATATTTCCATTACCAAGCCCTGCAGTACAGAACAAAACAGTCTGAACCCTCTACAGCTAGTTCTCTCTTTATCCAGTCCCTGCACACCAAACAAAATAAACACTTAGTGCTCCAGACAACCCAATAGCTCAGCTCCTCCTAATGAAAGGAAGCAGCAGGAATAATTAGTTGTGCAAACAAACAGATCAGAGAGCAAAGACCAGGATCCACTATCACTCCCCTGACGTCATGGTCACTAACAGGCTTGAATGGAGGTAATTGGGAGAGCTGGAAGTCGAGACAAAATCAATTGAAACTCAAGCATACTAGCAGGGAGATTACTCACCGATTCACACCATCACTCTGGGGACTCAAAGATTGCCAGGAACATGATGCAAGGCCATATACCAGGACTGCAGAACAGGACAGAGACTCATGAACAGGACTGTGAAATAGGATTGTGGGAAAGGATTATGGAACAGGACTGTGGAATACGGTTAATGAGAGGAGAAAAAAACCCTCTAAGTTAGAATTTGCTAATTTATCATGTAGTTAATGCTTTTATCCTGAGCAACTCTCAGGATACTTATTACAGGGACAACCCCCCTGAAGAAACATGAGGTTAAGTGTCTTGCTCAAGTGCACAATGGGGAAAGATCATGGGTCATCTCCTGCTGGGTTGGAACCTAACATCCTTTCAGTTACCAGTTCTTTAACCACTAGGCTACACAAGCCAAAAGGTGTAGAACAAAAGTTTGGACCATGATTACATAACAGGGATATAGAGCAAGTGGGGCTTAAGAAAAAGTTTTAGATCAGATGACCGAACCATCACTTGCCCTTTCTTAGGGTGCATCTCAATCAACTCCGTAGCTCGTGAAACGCTATATGGTGTTAACGAATTAGGGCACTGGTAAGGACAGTTAAATATGCTGGCTAACTCCACATTGGGACACTGATGAATATTTCCAGTGAGGTGACAACATCCTCATTGTACAACATCACTTCTATTTCTGAACAACAGCTAATAGCACTTATATTTATGAACAACAGCTTTTTTTATATACATCTTATGATAAATACTTGGGTCGCAAAACAGTTCAGTGGTAAATAAATTATACATAAATGTAAGCTAGATTATATTTATTACCTGTCTAGAATTTATGTTTTTGCTGAAATATAATAAAACATTGGTATGTATTTTTTATTTAAATCTATTGCGTGTCGTTATGTGTAGTAACTTCCGTTAAGTTAAGTTCCGTTAAGTGAGCATCGTGACCATCGATGCTCCCTGATTTTCACAGTGAATTGTGGAACTTTTTCGGGAGCGAACGTTTCAGTGCCTAAAATGACTTTGTCAAAAATGACTTGTGATTGTTTTGGAAGCATCAGTAAGAAGGTGTTGAGAACTACAAACCAGTTCAGTAATATTGTGCATTTCCATTGTTCTCAAGCAAAATAAAGCAATCAAATTAGTTGAAATAGAGCATTTATTTGAAATAGAAATCTTTTGTAACATTATAAATGTCTTTACTGTCACTGAATGACTATCCAGAAGAACCTGATAGTGAGTTATGCATTGGGTAAACACTGTTGTTGTTGTTGTAGCAATTACAAACTATACGGTCATTTTAGCTTCTACTCATGAGAAGGTGAATTGTAAGACTTGGCTAACTCTTTTTCTAATCAAATAGAAAATAAACAGCAGATAACCACATCAACACTTCAAGCCACTCTATAAAGCGAGTGAGTGCCAAGCTCATCAGTGGGAGTTCTGTTGTTCCTCTATCTCATGCGTTATTAATAGAGCAAAGTGTTGATTAGAATGGGCCTTCCCCCTCTTCTCTCCTTCTTATCAGCTCTACCAGCACCTCCTCCTCCTACTGCTGCCCTCCAAATGCCAACACATTACTGCCTTCCCGCTCATTGACAGAGCTGCCAGTCACCGCCAAGATGGATGCCACTCCTGGGAGGACTCCCTAGCCTCGACTATTGACTTATTTGTTTTGCTGATCAAACAACCGTGATCCTTCATCTAAGGTGAAAGGTGTACTTGTATGTGAGCTTATTGCATGCTGTATGTTATTCACTGTAAAAAAAAATCTGTAAATTTTACAGTAAAAAAACAGTGGTTGCCAGAACTTTCACCTTAAAAAAAATGGTAGCAAAATTTTAGGTTTTACAGTTTACCTAAATTTGGAGTAAAATGGTATATTTCATTAACTGATAATGTTCTGGAAATGTCAGTTTACGTTTTTTCACTGTAAATGGGGGTTATGCGCAACAAACTTTATACTATAAAACAAGTCGCATCACTTCCGGCCTTTTAAATGTTCTTTGTTAAATATGGAGCCGTTTTACTTAGGTTACCTTCAAAGGAGCAAACAAAGATGAGAATAACCGATGTTAACAAATACTATTTTTATACTGTTTATACTTCAAAATTTCACGTTTGAATGAAATATTCTGGGGTTTTATTTTTTGTAATTTGTGAAATTTACTAGCAATTTCTAGTGAAAATTGTTTCAAAGGAGAGTTTTTTACTTTCAAAAACTGCAAACTAAACAGTATTTTACCGTAGAATTACATGAAATGTCCAATTTGATGTTAACCAAATTATTACTGTAGCATTTTACGGTCTTTTACCGTTAAAAGGATAGTTCACCCAAACATGATAATTCTGTCATAATTTACTCACCCTCATATCGTACCAAACCTTTAACAGTTTCTTTCTTCTGTTGAACTAAAAAGAAGATATTTTTTAAGAATTATGGACCCATTAGTGGACTCACTGGACCCATTATGGACTTCCATAATAGGAAAAAAAAAAATTCAACGGCCACCATCAACAGTCTGGTTACCAACATTTTTCAAAAATATATTCTTTTGTGTTCAACAGAAGAAAGAATCTCATACAGGTTTGGAACAACAAGAGGGAGATTAAATGACAAAATTTTCATTTTTGGATGAACTACCCCTTTAAAATTACAATAATTTTTTACAGTATTTCTGTGGGGACAGAATACAAGTATGCAATTATGCAGTGTGCTGGAAAACTGCAGATGAGGCGGTCAAGAGAGAGCTCTGCTCAGTTTAAGTGGAGGGAAAAAGCAGTTGCAGTAATATTGTGCAAAAACTCCCATTTACTGGAAGTTTCTGGCAGCGGGAACAGCGGAGAAACACCTCGGTGGCAGAGCAGCGCAGTCATTTCACTGCCTGTAGGCCTACATGGAAGCATTTCACCCCCTTTGATCCGTGACCCTATCCAAACTAACATTTGTATTTCGCTAATGATTCCCTAGCCTTTTGCACGCACACCTTTTAGCCTGTCGCTCCTTCCTCATGCCAACTTGTCTACCCACCTGAGCTAAAAAAAAAAAAAAAAAAAGAAGCCTGTCCTGATTCTGTCACTAACACCTCTGCATCTGCACGATCCATTCAGTTGGAGAGCTAATCAGGAACAGAGACAAACTCGAGGCGCCTTGAGTCGTTGCCTCTTTGAAGGGCGACTCCAAACAGTGGCTGGTCATTTAGTGTTCCAGAGCACTGCCCCTCATTTCCCTGCCGCTTCAGATGGAGGAACCGGCCGCTCTCCCCCGCAAACCAAGTGCAAATAGGTTCCAGTGCTCATTTATGCATGCCAGTCTCACTCGCCTGATTAAAACAATGTAAATGATTCATTGGCGACCTGACTTCCAGGGACACGTGAAGTTGAACAGAAGGGCTATCATTAACAGCACAGCCTCAGTCCAACTCACCGGATGCGGGGACGACGTTGTTAAATCAACATCAAAAATTTAGCACCACAATTTATATTGTATAAGAGGTGTTATATAGTCATTTAACATGTTTCAATGCTGCTATGGAATGGTATATGTTAGCTTTGCTGGAACTGGTTGACTTCTTAATTGTGACCTAAAAAGATTCCACTTTTACGTTAAAATATTTTATGTACCTTTGGCAATATAAAAAAAAATCACAACTGATAAAATTGGATTCCTTTCAATTCAGTTTAAATTTGAATTAAATTGCCACACCACATACGAATTTGATTTAGAGTGACAGAAAGAGGAATTTCTGATGCATTCTGGGAAATTAAGTGTTCTTCCACTCTGGTCCACAAAAACGATTTTATTAAATAAGATCTATCTATCCATCCATCCATCCATTTATCCATCCAGACATCCATCTTCCATCTATCTATCCATCCATCCATCCATCTATCCATCCATCTTCCATCTATCTATCCATCCATCCATCCATCTATCCATCCATCGTTCTTTGTCTGTCTGTCCGTCATTCCTTCTTTCTGTCTATCTATCTTACAGTCTTTCCATCTATCTTACAGTCTTTCTATCTTACAGTCTATTGTTCTGTCTGACTATCATTCTTTTTTGTCTGTCTATCATTCTTTCATAAATCTTTCCATCTATCCATCCATCCATCCATCTATCTATCCATCCATCTTCCATCTATCTATCTATCCATCCATCCATCTTCCATCCATCCATCTTCCATCTATCTATCCATCCATACATCCATCCATCCATCCATCTTCCATCCATCTATCCATCCATACATCCACACATCCATCTATCTATCCATCCATCATTCTTTGTCTGTCGTTCTTTCTTTCTGTCTATCTATCTTACAGTCTTTCTTTCTATCTTACAGTCTATTGTTCTGTCTGACTATCATTCTTTTTTGTCTGTGTCTATCATTCTTTCATCCATCCATCCATCTATCCATCTTCCATCCATCCATCCATCTTCCATCCATCCATCATCCATCGTTCTGTCTGTCTGTCTGTCTGTCAATCTATCTATATATATATCGTTCTTTCATTCGATATATCTATCTTACAGTCTATCGTTCTTTTTTGTCTGTCTGTCTATCTATCATTCTTTCATCTATCTATCATCTATCTATCAATCTTAGTTTATTGTTCTATCTGTCTATTGTTCTTTGTCTTCATCTTAGTCTATCGTTCCTTTTTCTTTCCATCCATCCATCCACCCATCTGTATATCGTTCTGCCTTTTTATTGTTTCTTTTTGTCTATCTATCTATCTATCTATCTTTCTTTCATTCTGTCTATCTATCTAACAGTCTTTCTTTCTATCTTACAGTCTATTGTTCTGACTATCGTTCTTTTTTGCCTGTCTATCATTCTTTCATCCATCTATCCATCTATCTATCAATCTTACAGGTTATTGTTCTGTCTATCTGTTGTTCTTTCTGTCTTCATCTTAGTCTATCATTCCTTTTTCTTTCCATCCATCCATCCATCCATCCATCCATCCATCCATCTGTATCATTCTGCTTGTTTATTGTTGTTTCTTTTTGTTTATCCATCCATCCATCCATCTATCTATCTGGAAAATAAACCTTTAAACTTAAAGACATTTTAAACTTATTTTCAAAACATTCAACTTAAAGCAACTTTTTGTTTAGGTTGCTATTTTTCAACATTTTCTAGTTCAAAATTAGTGTTATGTGACCTACTTTAAATTACTGTTCATTTTAATTCTACTTCCTTACATTCAAATTTGAATTCCAATTCTGCATCCTGTGAGGCCCATCAACCCTCATATTTTATTCCTTGCATTGCAAAATTTTCAAAGACAATGCAACAATGCTTTAACAAGGAAACATATATAGTTTGTCTTGTTCAACTTTGCATTAATAGAATTTCATTTTATTTTCAATTCATTTTATTTCCTTACATTAAAGCTCAAATTGCAATTGTGCATCCTGTTTGCTACCTCAATTCAGATTCAATTCGAATCCCAAGTATTCTCAGTTCAATTCTGAAAGGCGCACAACCCTTAAAATGCATATTCAAACTTTACCTTGATAAGCACCCTGAACCAAAGAGCAAGTGGAACCTGTCTTTCTGCATTAAATTGACCAAAGCCAGTGTGTTTTATGTAAAGAGCGCCACCTATTGGATCGCAATGGTACAGCACAAAAACTAAATCCTCTCACAAGTTACTGCCCGAAGCACAACACACAATCCCAAGACCTCCAAAAGAGCAATAAACTTCTAAAAAGTAGTAAAGACAGGTGGCACATGTAACAAACGCTTTTAGGTTGCATTACGAAGTGAAGTGAAATAGATAGTTATTTTTTGTGATAAGGGCAATAGCTTTTGCCATTGCTCTGTGGGGAATCGCATTTAAAAGTGCAAAGTAGAGCTCGCTATCAAAGCAAAGACAAGTGTATTAAATCTTATGTGGAGTGTGTTTAATGGCCCGCCGTGTTGTATGGAGTGTGAACTACAGTATGTCAATTCATCTGGATTTCAAGCACATCATCAAAGCACAAGGCAGGAGATTCAAGCTGTCGGACATCAAAGCACACCTGACAACCGTTCATGCTTCTGTGAGACACTGATAACCCCATCCATCATATTTGTTTGGCAAGAGAGAAAGAAAGAGGGAAAGAGAGGAAAAGAAGGAGGGGTGAAGACATAATTAATAGTCTCTTTTGTAGTAGCTCCACCTGGTCTGAACCTCGTGGCCCGGGGCTCTGAGTGAAGCAAGTCCGTTCAGTGCCGAAACACCTGGAGAGATCTGGAACTACGCTTGTGGCTATTTCTTCTATTCTCATCCTCATTCCCACGCACTTTCTCTCCTTCATTTGACCTCACAATTCGCAGGTGACTCTTTATCATCTGCACCAAGATGCCAACATCATGTCGTTAATCAGTTTTTGATTTATTAAACATTCCTCTGGCGTGTACTGTAGATTTGCAAGTGGAGCTGACTGCAGACGCGATGAGCTATAGCATACGAGTGCTGTCTGTTACGCACATGCAGCGCTGCTCTTCATTACAACCTTTGGCAACAGGCGACAAGCATGATGCTTGAATCAACTCAGTCAAATTCTACTTCTGTAGCACTTCTCACATCTCATGCTGTTCCAAAGATCACTAGCCACAATGTGCAGGACAAGGGTGACAAAAAAAACTCCCTGATATGATAACGGAAGGAGAAAAACAATGTGCGTGGAGCCAAATCTCAGCAGAGGAAGTATTTCTAACCAATCCCTTTTGACTACAAATGACAATGTTAGCCATGTGACAATTGATTTAAATGGGGATGCACAACATATAGGTATGCATCAGTCCATATTGGATATGTATTGACCAATATTGGATATTTAAGTGCGCATGTTAATTTGCCTTATATTTCTACATTTAGATTACCTCTAAAACACACTTCAAGTTATTCTTGAAAAACACAAATAATTGACAGTGTTAAATATAATCTTAAGCAAATTAATATCCATTTTTTAATACTGTATTTTTTAGTAGTAGTATCAGTGTTTTATTTTTAATACTTTAATATTTTACATTTTAGTATTTGTTTTATTATTTTACAATTCAATATTTTATGTTTTGATAATATAATTTCTTAATCATTTTAATATGTAATATTTTTTAATTCATGTAGCCTACTATTTAATTTTTATATTTAGATTTTTTACCATTTTAATATTTAATACTTGTATTATTTCAATATGCTATCTAATAATATTAAGCTGAAAATATTGTTTTTTTATATTTTTTATATTTTAAATATTTTTTAGATTTTAATTTAAATAATTTTAATATTCAATATTTGAAACATTGAATGTTTTGATAGTTACTTTATCATTTTCATATTTGATATTTTCATATTTTAATGTTATTTAAATATTAGGTTGAAAATCTTAAATATTTTTTATTTTATATAATTTAAATATTTTCAATATTTGTAATAATTAATGTTTTGATAATTGTAGTACTTTTATCATTTAAATATTTATATTTTCATATCTTTGTTATTTAAATATTTAAATAATATTAAGTTGAAAATAATATTACAAAATATTTTAATAATTGCACCATTTTAATATTATATATTGACCAGTTCTCACCATAACATAAAAATAATTATCAGCTTTGGTATAGGCCAGAATTTAAATATCCATAATTATGTCATGTGACGTTTGGTTTGAATTTAAGTCTACTAAGACATGCTCCTGGTCAACATCAATTACCAGCCCAACCCAGTTTCTGTAAATGTGAAGGAAAGTTCCAAACTCCTAAAAAAAAAAACCTGTTGGATACTAGGCTACTTGAATAGATTGTACTGAGCGAGCACCAAACAAAACACAAAAGTCAAAATTTGAGATTTTCCCAAGTCATTTTCACTTATGCAGCTAAACCTGTTTTAAAGCACATCAGGGCCCAGTAACACCATTAGAGTGTCTTTCTCTGCAAGTATCTGCACGCAGTCCGCTCTGCTATCCAGTTGCCATGGCAGCAGCAGCTGTAACCGTGGCGAGGAAAGGAAGCTGGCACCCCCAATAACACGAGCCCCCCTCCCTCTGGTGACCCGCTGCTGAACCGGGCTGAGAGCAGAGGTCGATGGCTCGAAGCGGCAGCCTGACAGTGAGGGATGACAGCCAATGAGAAGAGGGAGTACAGGCATACAGATGGGGAAGAGAGGAGGAGAAATGGAGAAAAGAGAAAAAAAAACAGAGACAAGAGCAAATTTAATTACTATCAATGGAGAGATCTTCAAAAAACAAATCGACTGCCAATTTTTCTGTGGGCTGTGTGAAATTAAGGCACCATACAAAATGGATGGAGTTCTGCCGCTGGCTTTTTATCCTCCAGTGAAATTAAAAATGCCTCTTGCCCAGAGCAGAGATGAACAGATTACTTCCATGTGTCATTTTACGCCCGCACTTGATACTGTTTGTCTCACAAGCACAGATGTGCGTCTGACTCGGTCTGAGCGTGTTCATTAGTAAGATATGGCCATAGATGTCAAGTGAGTTGACCTTTGACCGGCCTTGCCAGAGGTCAAGCAGTTTAGGTCAGTGTCCTACATATAGCATACATGTTCTTCTCACCTGGAAAATCAAAGAAACGTCGGAGAACATTGGCATTGACAGATTAAGTTACTTATAAATGTGCCAGCCTACACAAGACAAACCTGTCCAGAAATAGAATTTAAATTGAGTTTACTGTGTTAATTATTCACAGTTGCACTTTCTAGGAATCTGAGTGATTTGTAACAAAGGCAACGAGAAACATAAAATGTGAAGGTATGGCGAAATAATATACACGCTATAAGACTGAATAAACAGAACAGGACTAATAAAACCAAAATAGATTGTTTATGGTTTATAGCTAATTATCCATTTAAATTTTAATTCAGAAATGTGTCTTAATGGACTTTAGTCAGGGTAGACAATACATCATACACATAACTGGACACAAATGTGACATTTAACACAAGTATGTATAAAAGTGTATGTATTTTCAATATTTGTAATATTTAATGTATTCATAATTTTACTACTTTAAAATTGTAATATTCACATATATTTTTATATATTTTGTAAAACTAGTCAACATTGCTGCGATGGAATTTACAGCATCACCACACTTTCCCCCGAACTGGCTTCAGCGACATCACCAAGATTAATGATAACAACATTTCAATCTAAAGTTGAAAAGTTACCATTTTTATAAGTTAAGAAGAAGATTGTCACTGCTAATATTACATTTTTAGCTAGATTGCGAAATGAATGGATGGTCTTATTTTGGTATCCCTTTATTTTACAGTCATGTTCCCCTAAACATACTTTATACACATTATAGTAATTACAATAACTGGGTAATAACTACTAACCCTGAACCTTCCCCTAAACCTAACCCAGGTAGTTACATTATATTAGTATTCTTAGTATAGTACACGTAAGTGCATATACTGCAAAAGAAAGTGTAACTCTTTTTATTATATTGTGTGAGGAATCCAATTTTTGCTAAAAGAGAGTCACAGTAAATTTGGCATCTCTTTCTTAGTCTTTTCTCTTTTGGAAAGTTGTGCTAACTTGGTAGTATTAAGGAGGAGTAATTCCCTGTGCCAAACAAATGTATGTGCCAAAAAAACCCCCTCAAAAATACAACCCAAGGTCCTTTATTTTCATTTCAAGAAACTACAATAAAACACAAATGTGTTTTGTACAGGTAGAGTACAGGTAGAGTACAACTAGACTGATCATTTCCTGAAACAGTGTCATTCACAGATCACCACATTGTGTGCATTAATGACACACTTGTCTGGATAGGATCATGTATTGCATCTATTAATTTGAATTATAAACTTGTATCTGCAGATTATTCAATTACCCCGGGCTCATTAGCATGCAGGTACAGGACAGTGAGGCCTGACTGAGGCAAACAGCTCCCTCTGCTGGACACTCACTTGCACTTCACCTTGAACACTGACAACCTGAGAGTGATCTTGAAGTCAATGCCTTCAGTTTCATCCTCATCAAAACAAGATCTTTTTTGAAACACAAAAGGCTTGCACTGACTTAGCCTGGTGTCTTTAGCGCAGTAGCTGATGCTAAGCGAGCCGAGATTGTTTGTTTCTGTGGCACGTGCCGTCTGCTGTAGCGCGGTGCCCGAGCATTCGTTTTCATTTGCTTGTTTTCCAGATGTCGTGTCCTCCACATCACCCCGTCCTCGTCCTGCTCGGCTACCCCTCCCTCCCTCTCTCTCTCTCTCTCTCTCTCTCTCTCTCTCTTGCCTGCAGCAGCGTCACAGGCCCTAACCGCATCAGCCGAGATAGCAGATTGGAAGTACAAGAGCGATCCATCCATCAAGAGAGAGAGAGAGAGAGAGAGAGAGAGAGAGAGAGAGAGAGAGAGAGAGAGAGAGAGAGAGAGAGAGCTGGGAAGGAAGGAAAGGCGGGGGCATGAGAGAGAGAGAGAGAGAGAGAGAGAGAGAGAGAGAGAGAGAGAGAGCAAGAGAGGAAGAGAAAGATAATCGGAGGGATTTCAGCTAAACCAGAGATTATTAGCACAACGCGTCTGCCATGTTTAGACCTCTCCTCTTTGCATTATTCCTTACTTACCCAATAAACCCGTGTTAAACAACAATGCAGACCTGCTGTGAGACTGTTGTAATGGCAACATCTGTGCGATGTGGTGACATCATCAGCGGTCTGACTTAACTAAAGCATTCTAAACTGTGAAATACAATAGACAATGAACACATTCAAAAGCAAGCAACTTTTCACAACAAATATATGTGCAAATAACTATTCTTTTTGCTATGACATATTACAGTTTTTCTCAAACGCTTTGGCTGAGATCTCAAATGAGACAATAAATTCAGATCTCTGAACAATTAGTTTCTTGTTCACATCAGATTTGGATTTCTTATTGATTTAAGCAAAGTGCATGCTTTGGCACATGTGCAAAAGAGTAACTATACAATTGTCTACAATTTGTTGCCCAATGACTAAAAGCACATGGCTTGTTGATCAAAACTAATGAGTTGATAGTCAAAAAAAATTGTCAAATTTTCTCTTCACGACTTTTAAACATTCGTTCACTGTGTGTATATATACACAGTGGTCAACATTTAAAGAGGATCAAAACCTTTCATCAAAGTTATACATGAATTTTGAACAATATCCATTCTTGTCGACTACTAATACAGGTCCATCTCAAAAAATTAGCATATTGTGATAGTTCATTACTTTCCATAATGTAATGATAAAAATTAAACTTTCATATATTTTAGATTCATTGCACACCAACTGAAGTATTGCAGGTGTTTTATTGTTTTAATACTGATGATTTTGGCATACAGCTCATGAAAACCCAAAATTCCTGTCTCAAAAAATTTGCATATCATGAAAAGGTTCTCTAAACGAGCTATTAACCTAATCATCTGAATCAACTAATTAACTCTAAACACCTGCAAAAGATTCCTGAGGCTTTTAAAAACTCCCAGCCTGTTTCATTACTCAAAACCGCAATCATGGGTACAACTGCCGACCTGACTGCTGTCCAGAAGGCCATCATTGACACCCTCAAGCAAGAGAGTAAGACACAGAAAGACATTTCTGAACAAATAGGCTGTTCCCAGAGTGCTGTATCAAGGCACCTCAGTGGGAAGTCTGTGGGAAGGAAAAAGTGTGTCAAAAAACGCTGCACAACGAGAAGAGGTGACCGGACCCTGAGGAAGATTGTGGAGAAGGACCAATTCCAGACCTTGGGGGACCTGCGGAAGCAGTGGACTGAGTCTGGAGTAGAAACATCCAGAGCCACCGTGCACAGGCGTGTGCAGGAAATGGGCTACAGGTGCCGCATTCCCCAGGTCAAGCCACTTTTGAACCAGAAACAGCGGCAGAAGCGCCTGACCTGGGCTACAGAGAAGCAGCACTGGACTGTTGCTCAGTGGTTGCATGTCATTCGGAAATCAAGGTGCCAGAGTCTGGAGGAAGACTGGGGAGAAGGAAATGCCAAAATGCCTGAAGTCCAGCGTCAAGTACCCACAGTCAGTGATGGTCTGGGGTGCCATGTCAGCTGCTGGTGTTGGTCCACTGTGTTTTATCAAGGGCAGGGTCAATGCAGCTAGCTGTCAGGAGATTTTGGAGCACTTCATGCTTCCACCTGCTGAAAAGCTTTATGGAGATGAAGATTTCATTTTTCAGCACGACCTGGCACCTGCTCACAGTGCCAAAACCACTGGTAAATGGTTTACTGGCCATGGTTTTACTGTGCTCAATTGGCCTGCCAACTCTCCTGACCTGAACCCCATAGAGAATCTGTGGGATATTGTGAAGAGAAAGTTGAGAGACGCAAGACCCAACACTCTGGATGAGCTTAAGGCCGCTATCGAAGCATCCTGGGCCTCCATAACACCTCAGCAGTGCCACAGGCTGATTGCCTCCATGCCACGCCGCATTGAAGCAATCATTTCTGCAAAAGGATTCCCGACCAAGTATTGAGTGCATAACTAAACATAATTATTTGAAGGTTGACTTTTTTTGTATTAAAAGCATTCTTTTATTGGTCGGATGAAATATGCTAATTTTTTGAGACAGGAATTTGGGGTTTTCATGAGCTGTATGCCAAAATCATCAGTATTAAAACATTAAAACACCTGAAATATTTCACTTGGTGTGCAATGAATCTAAAATATATGAAAGTTAAATTTTTATCATTACATTATGGAAAATAATGAACTTTATCACAATATGCTAATTTTTTGAGAAGGACCTGTATACATACATACATACACACACCCACAGTAGTATGTATATGTGTGTGTGTTTATTTCTGACAGCACAATCACCACATTTTGAGCATGGAGGAACATCACAGATCTGAACAGCAGCAGCTTACTCAGTACTGTACAAATACATTTATATTTTTACAGTAATTTTTTGTATTTTTTACATTTTTATGTAAACTAAATATTATTGTTATGGAAGATCAATAGGAAGATATGTTTTTTTTAATGTAAACTAAATATTGTAATGGAAGATCAATAGGAAGATATGTAACTAAGATGATATGTACTGTATGTGTTAGAGAAAGGCATAATAGAGTGTGTAAACAATGAACAAGAAACTAAGAATTTTCAGTCTTCATGTAACATTTCTGCAAAACTAAATGTACTGTGTAAATACAAATGCTTGTTTTCTTTTTGTGTACTACAGTGTTGACGTTTCACAGTCAATGTTTAGCTACTCTCTGAATCTGTATTTACACAGACAAAACTGACAGTATAGAAAGCAGTTATAGAGTCAACAAAAAAGTAGGGGGGAAAAAAACAAAAATTTGAACATAACAAATATTTCCAGGGTGAATAAACAAAACATTTTGACCAGTGTGACTCAATTTATTGACACAAAAACTAGGTTTTAAAGCATGAATTAAATCTTTGGGGTGCCATAGAGTTCGGAGGTTCCAGCAAACAGTTGTGCTTACAGTTGTAGAGAAAGTTAAGACTGTGCCAATAAGTGATTGAGAAAAACTGCAAGACATGAGTCATCTATCAGCTCATGTATTTAAATTGCATTTTAATTGAGGCAACCAACAGGCTGCAAATTTGCAATTTTGGCAAGACAGTTTAAGTTTAAAGGTTTATTGGCCAGACAGACAGACAGACAGACAGACAGACAGACAGAGACAGATGACACACAGTAAGACAGACAGACAGACAAAGACAGATGACACAGACAGACGACAGAAAGACAGACAGACAGATGACATACAGACAGAAAGATAGACAGACAGATAGATGACAGACAGACAGACAGATAGATGACAGACAGACAGATAGATAACAGACAGAAAAATAGATAGATAACAGACAGACAAAAAAGATAGATGACAGACAGACAGAAAGATAGATGACAGACAGATGACAGACAGAAAGATAGATGACAGACAGACAGACAGACAGATGACAGACAGACAGACAGACAGATAGATGACAGACAGACAGATAGATGACAGACAGACAGACAGATAGATGACAGACAGAAAGATAGATAGATGACAGACAGACAGACAGACAGATAGATGACAGACAGTAAGACAGACAGATAGATGACAGACAGACAGACAGACAGATAGATGACAGACAGACAGATAGATGACAGACAGACAGATAGATGACAGACAGACAGACAGATAGATGACAGACAGACAGATAGATGACAGACAGAAAAATAGATAGATAACAGACAGACAAAAAAGATAGATGACAGACAGAAAGATAGATGACAGACAGAAAGATAGATGACAGACAGACAGATAGATAGATGACAGACAGACAGAAAGATAGATGACAGACAGATAGACAGATGACAGACAGACAGACAGATAGATGACAGACAGAAAGATAGAGAGAGGACAGACAGACAGATAGATAGATGACAGACAGACAGACAGATAGATGACAGACAGATAGATGACAGACAGAAAGATAGATGACAGACAGACAGACAGAACGATAGATGACAGACAGACTGAAAGATAGATGACATACAAACAGAAAGATAGATGACAGACAGACAGATAGATAGATGACAGACAGACAGACAGAACGATAGATGACAGACAGACAGAAAGATAGATGACAGACAGACAGATGACAGACAGACAGAACAATAGATGACAGACAGAAAGATAGATGACAGACAGACAGATGACAGACAGACAGAAAGATAGATGACAGACAGACAGACAGAAAGAAAGATGAAAGACATACAGATAGATGACAGACAGACAGACAGACAGACAGACAACTGTACTCAGCTCTGCCATCTAGGCTGGTGGTTTCACTCACAGGTCGTGTTTGAGTCGACACCTGTTGCAAAGCAGACGCACAGACCAGGAGACAACCTGAAGGACAGCAGTCTCGTCTGGCGGGCAGCAAGTAGGGGCTATTTGATGGATGGAACCAAGTTAAAACAGGTGTGTTCTCTCCACTCCCTCGACTCTTACTAGCCATGACAGAGCAGAGATGGGAAACATACTACAATCTTCGGTATGCATGGCATGTGAGAATAGTTTGGGTCATACTTGGGTTGCCCTGCCACTACCTCCGTTTTCAGCACCTCTTCATCTCTTTATCACTGTGATATAATGCTTCACTTCCCCCTGCGCCGAATCTGTGTATCGCATCTCTCGCCTCCCCCTCATTCTTAATGTGTTTGTGGCTCTCTCTCCAACATGCTCTCCGTCTCCATTTCTAATTCCCTAACTCTATCTCTTCCTCTCTTCCACCTCCTCTTTCCCCGCTGATGAATCACCTTCCCCTCCCGTTGAACTCGACTGGATCCGAGGGAAGCAGTAAAGCAGCATCGATCAGCCCCGCAAGCCACAGCAGAGAGACACGGAAACAACAAACCGCACTCCTGGCTGTGCACTAATGCACACACACACAGGCACTTTTACGTTTCTACGCACAGATTCACTCATGAATGTGTGTTTTTACCAGGCACAGGGGAATACAAAAGATCGCAAATCTCTTTGGGCCCATTATGTGATTTACATGTCATATGCAAATGGATGCGTCATTACATGACTAGTCCATTCCTATCCGTGCACCGGTACATGGAAGAAAAGGTGCACGTTTGTGTCCACGTGCAGAATATGTGCATTCACCACATAAGGGAATCATAAATCAGTTCACATACTTTTGGCCTATAAAATGTAGAACAGGGGGAAAAGGCACATAGCTGAATTGCTGGCATTTGTAATGCAATTATCATCATTTTAATTCCCATTGAAATGATCAATCAGTAATGCAGACAGAAGTGAGAAAACCCTTTTGTAAAGGCATACAAGGCCAGTCTTCGAGTTTTGACAGCAAGGGGTCAACAGTCAGGATTTTCTTTCTGCAGAGCAGGTTGGACCAGTAGTTCAGCTTGGACCAATAGATATTTACTTGTCCAAACAATATTTGAACAAAAAAGATCCAATTTTATTAATTTACAATATATACATTTATAATAATATAAGTATTTATTTAGATATATATTATTAAATAGATTTGGTTTTAATTGGAAATAACAGCTGGAAATTATACTGCTCTGACAGCTACATTCATAAACACACTATTGCTGGAAAATGATGGCATATGGTGCAAAAAAAAATTAAAGCTGCAAGCAGCATTTATCGGGGTTCAAGCATTTAAGGCCTTTTAAGCACAAAAGAATTTAAAGACATTAAATTTTATTTAGCAGGCATGTAAACACTTAGAAAACTTAGGAAACCAAAAGTAATTTATAAAAGATCATATAAGAGATTCAGTCAAGAATACTTTTGTACAAACGTAAATAATGTATTTTGGATTGATGTTTATAAGGATGCTCATCCAGATGATGCATTGTCAGCATTCGAAAGATTGTTGTATCCTTTGGTGGACAAACATGCACCTATTTAAAAGTGCAGTGAAGAATGTTATAGGACAACATGGATTGTTAATGAGTTGAAAATCATTATGTTTGAGAGAGATGTGGCAAAGGGTACAGCAAACAGAAATGGGGAAAAGGAGGATTGGGATGTCTTTTGCAAATTAAGAAATCAAGTAACTAAAATGATTGGGGGAAAAATAATGTTTTACAAAATTAAATAATGTAAATGATTGTAAAACATTGTGGAGTACACAAAGAAATAATGGATAGGAAATCAAGTCAAATTATTTTTGATACAGGTGACTAATTTTTTAACTTTTTAAACCATATCAAATAGAAAATTATTTTAATGATTTTTTCATAAATTTGATAAATTAAGAGAAGAAATGTTGTTTGTTCAGTTTGTCACATCTTTAATATCAGTATTTAAAAGGTATTTTTCCTTTAGCTTGGTAAGATGCAAAGATTAAATGCAGAAAAATGCAGCACTGGGTTTTAATGGTCATAATAGTTTACCAATAGGTTTGCTACCAGTTAGCAAAGTATTGAAAATTATAGTTTGTGAACAAAGTCAATTATTCTTCAAGGAGAATAATTTGGTCTCTAATTTTCAGCATTTATATTGAGAGAGCACAGATTGATGACAATAACTTAGGAGCAGAATTGTTAGATTTTGATGTACTAGATCATAAATTATTGCTGGATAAACTGAAAAGGTACAAATTTACTTCTCGTACTGTACATTGGTTTAAAAGTTAACTGTCTAACAGGATAATGTGTATTTTATAATGGAAGTTAATCAGATGAGAAAACTTTTTACCACAACACTGTGTAAATGTAGCGTAAACTCAATCCCCCTGTAGTGAAGTGGCGGAGTCAGGAGAATCCATTTGCAGCATTTATTAGAATAGTCAACACAGGCAAGGTCAAACAGTGGCAAACAGAACAGAGAAGGCAAGGCAGAGACAAACCAGGTAACCAGGCAAAGGGTCGAGGCAGGCAGAGGGAATCAGAGTCCAGTAAACAGTCCGGGTCAGGGCAGGCAGAGAAGGGTCAGCAACGATAAACAATCCAAGATCAAAAAACAGGAAACAAACTCAGGGAAATAACGCTCAGAAATGATAGCCAGGAAGGTCAAGACTTCACACTGGTGTGGTGCGTGGAAGTGGTTTATATGTGTGTGTGTGAATGAGATGCAGGTGTGTGTAATCAGCGCCGTGCAGGTGTATGGTGTTTGGTGTAATCAGTCCAGGGATGTGCATGATGGGAAATGTAGTCCGTGATAACCCAGGGAGTGAGTGGCTAATCGTGACAGAGCCCCCCCTTTAAGAGCGGCTTCCAGACGCAAAAAAAAAACAAAAAAAACAAAAGTTCAGGAGGGTGGTGAAGCGGAGGTGGTCTTGGGGGAGGGATGGAGGGCCAGGTCCGCGCAGGGGAACAGGACCAGGGCATGCAATGGTCCCATCATGGAGCATGAGCGGACCTGGGTCGTGGAGCGTGGGCGGAGCCGGCTGTGCAGGCGACCAGGGTGGAGCAGGTGGTTCAGGGGTCCAGGGTAGACCAGGCGGTTCAGGTGGCCAAGGCAGTTCAGGTGGCCCGGGCAGTTCAGGTGGCCCGGGCAGTTCAGGTGGCCCGGGCAGTTCAGGTGGCCATGGTGGCCCAGGCAGTTCAGGTGGCCATGGTGGCCCAGGCAGTTCAGGTGGCCATGGTGGACCAGGCAGTTCAGGTGGCCATGGTGGACCAGGCAGTTCAGGTGGCGATGGTGGACCAGGCAGTTCAGGTGGCCATGGTGGACCAGGCAGTTCAGGTGGCCATGGTGGACCAGGTAGTTCAGGTGGCCATGGTGGACCAGGCAGTTCAGGTGACCATGGCGGCGCGGCCACCATGGTCCCATAGCGGGACCTACTGCCCCCCCCCCCCCGAATTTTCTAGGGGCCAGCTACGGGTACATAGGCTGGAGCAGCCAGTGCCGGCGGCTCAGGAACAGACAGCGGCTCAGGCAGCGCAGGTGGCTCGGGAACAGACCAGGGCGGGTCAGGAATAGACAACGGCTCAGGCAGTGCAAGCGGCTCAGGAACAGACAGCGGCTCAGGAACAGATAGCGGCTCAGGCAGAGGAACAGGAACAGACACCGGTTCAGGAACAGGAACAGAAACAGACTCTGTGGCGGCGGCCATCTTGTCCGTAGACACTGGCTCGGCGGCGGCCATCTTGTCCGTAGACACTGGCTCGGAGGCGGCCATCTCGTCCGTAGACACTGGCTCGGAGGCGGCCATCTCGTCCGTAGACACTGGCTCGGAGGCGGCCATCTCGTCCGTAGACACTGGCTCGGAGGCGGCCATCTCGTCCGTAGACACTGGCTCGGAGGCGGCCATCTCGTCCGTAGACACTGGCTCGGAGGCGGCCATCTCGTCCGTAGACACTGGCTCGGAGGCGGCCATCTCGTCCGTAGACACTGGCTCGGAGGCGGCCATCTCGTCCGTAGACACTGGCTCGGAGGCGGCCATCTCGTCCGTAGACACTGGCTCGGAGGCGGCCATCTCGTCCGTAGACACTGGCTCGGAGGCGGCCATCTCGTCCGTAGACACTGGCTCGGAGGCGGCCATCTCGTCCGTAGACACTGGCTCGGAGGCGGCCATCTCGTCCGTAAACACTGGCTCGGAGGCGGCCATCTCGTCCGTAGACACTGGCTCGGAGGCGGCCATCTCGTCCGTAGACACTGGCTCGGCAGAAGTGACGTGAACAGTCTCTGGATTGACCGGAGCCTCAGGAAGGGCCTCCAGGCATTGCAGGATGCAGGAAGTCCTCTTCCTCCTCCTCCGACTCCGAGAGGGTGCTGGGCTGGACGGGGCCAGCGGTGAGGGCTCTGGGCTGGACGGCGCCAGAGGTGAGGGCTCTGGAATGGACGGGACCAGCGGCGAAGGGATCTCTGAACTGGACGGAACCAGCAGGGAAGAGGGCTCCAGCTCTGGCTCGGCAGGCGCGACGTGAGGCTCTGGCTCGGAAGGCGCTGGCGCGCGGCTCTGGCTGGACGTGGCTGGCGCGCGGCTCTGGCTGGACGTGGCTGGCGCGCGGCTCTGGCTGGACGTGGCTGGCGCGCGGCTCTGGCTGGACGTGGCTGGCGCGAGGCTCTGGCTCTGGCTGGACGTGGCTGGCGCGAGGCTCTGGCTCTGGCTGGACGTGGCTGGCGCGAGGCTCTGGCTCTGGCTGGACGTGGCTGGCGCGAGGCTCTGGCTCTGGCTGGACGTGGCTGGCGCGAGGCTCTGGCTCTGGCTGGACGTGGCTGGCGCGAGGCTCTGGCTCTGGCTGGACGTGGCTGGCGCGAGGCTCTGGCTCTGGCTGGACGTGGCTGGCGCGAGGCTCTGGCTCTGGCTGGACGTGGCTGACGCGAGGCTCTGGCTCTGGCTGGACGTGGCTGACGCGAGGCTCTGGCTCTGGCTGGACGTGGCTGACGCGAGGCTCTGGCTCTGGCTGGACGTGGCTGACGCGAGGCTCTGGCTCTGGCTGGACGTGGCTGACGCGAGGCTCTGGCTCTGGCTGGACGTGGCTGACGCGAGGCTCTGGCTCTGGCTGGACGTGGCTGACGCGAGGCTCTGGCTCTGGCTGGACGTGGCTGACGCGAGGCTCTGGCTGGACGTGGCTGACGCGAGGCTCTGGCTGGACGTGGCTGACGCGAGGCTCTGGCTGGACGTGGCTGACGCGAGGCTCTGGCTGGACGTGGCTGACGCGAGGCTCTGGCTGGACGTGGCTGACGCGAGGCTCTGGCTCTGGCTGGACGTGGCTGACGCGAGGCTCTGGCTCTGGCTGGACGTGGCTGACGCGAGGCTCTGGCTCTGGCTGGACGTGGCTGACGCGAGGCTCTGGCTCTGGCTGGACGTGGCTGACGCGAGGCTCTGGCTCTGGCTGGACGTGGCTGACGCGAGGCTCTGGCTCTGGCTGGACGTGGCTGACGCGAGGCTCTGGCTCTGGCTGGACGTGGCTGACGCGAGGCTCTGGCTCTGGCTGGACGTGGCTGACGCGAGGCTCTGGCTCTGGCTGGACGTGGCTGACGCGAGGCTCTGGCTGGACGTGGCTGACGCGAGGCTCTGGCTGGACGTGGCTGACGCGAGGCTCTGGCTGGACGTGGCTGACGCGAGGCTCTGGCTGGACGTGGCTGACGCGAGGCTCTGGCTGGACGTGGCTGACGCGAGGCTCTGGCTGGACGTGGCTGACGCGAGGCTCTGGCTGGACGTGGCTGACGCGAGGCTCTGGCTGGACGTGGCTGACGCGAGGCTCTGGCTGGACGTGGCTGACGCGAGGCTCTGGCTGGACGTGGCTGACGCGAGGCTCTGGCTGGACGTGGCTGACGCGAGGCTCTGGCTCTGGCTGGACGTGGCTGACGCGAGGCTCTGGCTCTGGCTGGACGTGGCTGACGCGAGGCTCTGGCTCTGGCTGGACGTGGCTGACG
Source organism: Meda fulgida (assembly GCA_030578275.1). NCBI lineage: Eukaryota > Metazoa > Chordata > Actinopteri > Cypriniformes > Leuciscidae > Meda > Meda fulgida. The sequence continues at coordinate 23,910,313 of CM060638.1, forward strand.
CGAGGCTCTGGCTCTGGCTGGACGTGGCTGACGCGAGGCTCTGGCTCTGGCTGGACGTGGCTGACGCGAGGCTCTGGCTCTGGCTGGACGTGGCTGACGCGAGGCTCTGGCTCTGGCTGGACGTGGCTGACGCGAGGCTCTGGCTCTGGCTGGACGTGGCTGACGCGAGGCTCTGGCTCTGGCTGGACGTGGCTGACGCGAGGCTCTGGCTCTGGCTGGACGTGGCTGACGCGAGGCTCTGGCTCTGGCTGGACGTGGCTGACGCGAGGCTCTGGCTCTGGCTGGACGTGGCTGACGCGAGGCTCTGGCTCTGGCTGGACGTGGCTGACGCGAGGCTCTGGCTCTGGCTGGACGTGGCTGACGCGAGGCTCTGGCTCTGGCTGGACGTGGCTGACGCGAGGCTCTGGCTCTGGCTGGACGTGGCTGACGCGAGGCTCTGGCTCTGGCTGGACGTGGCTGACGCGAGGCTCTGGCTCTGGCTGGACGTGGCTGTCGCGAGGCTCTGGCTGGACGTGGCTGTCGCGAGGCTCTGGCTGGACGTGGCTGTCGCGAGGCTCTGGCTGGACGTGGCTGTCGCGAGGCTCTGGCTGGACGTGGCTGTCGCGAGGCTCTGGCTGGACGTGGCTGACGCGAGGCTCTGGCTGGACGTGGCTGACGCGAGGCTCTGGCTTGACGTGGCTGACGCGAGGCTCTGGCTGGACGTGGCTGACGCGAGGCTCTGGCTGGACGTGGCTGACGCGAGGCTCTGGCTGGACGTGGCTGACGCGAGGCTCTGGCTGGACGTGGCTGACGCGAGGTTCTGGCTGGACGTGGCTGACGTGAGGCTGGACGTGGCTGACGTGAGGCTCTGGCTGGACGTGGCTGACGTGAGGCTCTGGCTGGACATGCTCGGCAGAACGAGATTCAGGCAGGACGGTGATCCTTGCAGACCGTGCGGACCTTAGCGGGGAATTTGCCAAGCTGGACATCAGCCCTGAACGCCCATAGACCGATCCGTTGGCAGACCCGCTGACTGGCGTGACGCGAGGATTCTCTGGTTCAGTAGAGAAGACGTGAAGGAACTCGGTCTCGGCAGGAGCGGATACTGTGGGTTCACAGAGCTCCTGCTCTACCATGCCCACAGTAAACAATGAGTCGATCAACAAAAGGGCCAGGTTAATATAGTGCTCTAAAGTCCAGTGAGGATCATGCAAGGGCATGAATGAACTGAGCGGTTCAGATAGTCCTCCCTGAAAAAATATCATAAGACATACTGTGTGCATTGAGGTGAGATGTGCCAGTTCAATAAACTCCTCGACATACTTCTCAATCGTCCGATTTCCCTGTCGGAGACGCATGATTTGAATACCTGTATCCCTGGTTGGCATCGCTGCTGGATCTTGGTGTGGCGAAGTCTTCTGTAGTGAAGTGGCGGAGTCAGGAGAATCCATTTGCAGCATTTATTAGAATAGTCAACACAGGCAAGGTCAAACAGTGGCAAACAGAACAGAGAAGGCAAGGCAGAGACAAACCAGGCAAAGGGTCGAGGCAGGCAGAGGGAATCAGAGTCCAGTAAACAGTCCCGGGTCAGGGCAGGCAGAGAAGGGTCAGCAACGATAAACAATCCAAGATCAAAACACAGGAAACAAACTCAGGGAAATAACGCTCAGAAATGATAGCTAGGAAGGTCAAGACTTCGCACTGGTGTGGTGCGTGGAAGTGGTTTATATGTGTGTGTGTGAATGAGATGCAGGTGTGTGTAATCAGCGGCGTGCAGGTGTATGGTGTTTGGTGTAATCAGTCCAGGGATGTGCATGATGGGAAATGTAGTCCGTGATAACCCAGGGAGTGAGTGGCTAATCGTGACACCCCCTCCCCCAGCTTTTTTTCTGCGACATCACGGCTGGTACAAACAAATAAATTGCGGCAACGATAAGCTCAGGTATTGTTTATGTGCTTTAGCCAATTTAATGTTAAAAGCATGCAATGTGACTGAATATCATGTAGTGCTCACAGGTTTGTAGCTGTAAAAACAACAATAGAAAATTCACATCAGATCTTGAAATTGAAGAAATGGAAACAAGAACATTCAAACTGTGAAGAAACGTGTATTCTGTGACAAATATTGTTTTAGTAACTCAGCCAATGTATTTTTAATAATGTTTAAATGGTGTAATATTTGTGAATTTTATTATGTTGCCGCAAGTTCTGTCAAGATTACTCCCTGGTGCTGTGCACTTACCGCAACTCTGCGTGGGTTGACAAACGCAGTCTTTTGACGCAAGATAATTGTGTTAAATAAGCACGTGCAATTAAAAGCTGAGGTCTCGCTTTTGAGGCCTCAAATTATAGGCTATAAGACATTTGCAATACAGTTGGGAGTCCGCACAGGGTGAATTTATTTTGAAATTGACTTTTACTCTTATTTTGTATATATGGTGCTGGTGTAAACACAAGCATTGACTATATTGGGTGCAATCAGCTCCGGTAGCCGCACGTCGCAGCTCTAACGCACCGCAGAGTGTAAATAAAGGGTTACAGTCAATAGCCTACGAATGGAATGTTATTATGCGCCATGAAACATTGCGCTCCCCAACTCGCGAAAGTTGGATTTTGTTGGAAAGTTGAACACTGATTGGATTTTTTTTTTCAGTTCCTATCATAATTTTGACATTTGGGTGTTATTGTTTAGCTTTGTTATTTGTTTTCAAATTGCCTATGTTTTTTTTTTTGTTTTCTCGATCGGACTAATGGTCCTCGAAGATAAAAGCAATTTTAAGCTCTAAATGACACCATTACAAAAACCATAAGGCAAAACCTGGCATGTTTGGTATCGTTGGACTCGGCAAGGATTCAGGAGTATAAGGAGGTCACTCCCGTGAAAAAAAGGTGGCTTGAAAATTCTCAGGCTCCTTCAGGGCATTGTGGCGATGATGTACACTGAGTTTTTTTTAGATACGCCAATGTTCTCATAGACTATCAAGGTACCCTGGACAAAGACACTGCATGCCATCTTTAATTAGACTAACGGTTGGATGCGGTTACAACTATTTTCATGATGTTTTTTCCCTGTTATAGCACCACCAAGTGGCCAATTGTTGCGATTTTTTTTTTTTTTTTTAATTGAACTCATGAATATGTGTCCCAAGTTAAGCGAAAGTATCTCTTTCCGTTCACAAGTTCTAACCGTTTTAGTAAGAGTGGCTCTGGAGCCATCAAACATTTGGATTCCCCTTAGCGACCGACAATTGAAATATTGAAAATTTTTGATTATTGACAGTCAGACTCCAGAGAATATTTCTGCAGTTTGCAAAAGTAGGTTTTACACAAAAATGCAATTTACTCGAAATTGGAGCCAATCCAAGGCATGCATCTTGTCCGGCTTGAGCCAAGGATTCCAACGATGTAAGACACTTGAGCCTACGCCTGACGGTTGAGGAGTTATGAGCCATTTCGTACTTTTGGCCGCTGTAGCGCCCCCGTCAGGCCGATCGGGGCGTGCCTTGGTGACGTTGGAAGGCGGTGTGAGTAGTACCAGCCCCCAAAGTTTCAAGTCTCTACGACTTACGGTTCGTTTTGCCCGATCAGTTTTATGTGGAGAATGTTGCATCATGGGAAAATTAACAAAAACAATAGGGTTTCAGCACTTCGTGCTTGAACCCCTAATAAAAAGGGACTAAAAAGGCCTATAAAAAAAAAAACCTTAGGGTCTCAGCACTTAACGCTTGCGGTGCTGCTTTCCAAAAACTTTATCAAGCCTTTTAACATGTGCCTCGGAGAGGAGGCACATTCTTTTTTGCCTTTTTAGCTCATTTTTAATGGAAATGTGGTGTTTTTTTTATACCTTTTAAACTGTAACACCTCCACCGATGGGCCGATCTCCGTAAAAGTTTGCACACTTCTTCAGAATAATATGGCGCACATGCTCAGCTAATTTGGTAAAGTTCTTAGCAGAGCAGACCTTTTTTCAGTCATTTAAATGTAATTTTGCATAGGATATTATAGAGCATTTAACAGTTAAAGCGCCACTGATGGCCCAACGTCCATAAAAAGTTTCCAAGCCTCTTTAGGGTCAGGTGACGCATGCGCACGCCCAGTTTTGTGAGGTTGTATGTAAATCAGGCAGGAAAAGGGCCGCTTTAAGCCCTTTCATGCAATTTGCCATTGAAATACATCCTTTTGACACCTTTTTAACAGTTCTACAGTACTACCAGCCCCCAAAGTTTCAAGTCTCTACGACTTACGGTTCGTTCTGCCCGATCAGTTTTATGTGGAGAATGTTGCATCATGGGAAAATTAACAATAACAATAGGGTTTCAGCACTTCATGCTTGAACCCCTAAAAAAAAAAAAAAAAAAAATCACTGATCGGTTAGTAACTTTCAACCCATTCTTAAAGATGTTTCCAAGACTATCAGTCAATCTGGCAGTTCTGTAAATAACGATATCTTGGCACCATTTAAACAGCAGAATTTGCAAAAAAAAATGTGTTTCATTTTGAATGCAGTGAGGAGCATCCAGATATAAAAAAAATATACAATTTTCCCTTTTAATCCAGTTTTGTGCAAAAACTTGTAACTAGCGAGCGACATTATGAACAAATGAGTCAAGAAAGGATGTTAAAAATTGATGTTAATTGCAGTTCATTCATCACACTGGAACTGTTTTTATTTCCAAGATGATAACTGGTGGTGAGGTTATGTGAGAATAACATATTTGAAACGTTTTGAATAGAACAAAAAACAGGTATTGAGAACACAGCACTGTCCCGATACCCCTCTCAGACTAGCCCTGAACCTACAGGCCATCCTTATTGTAAGCCCTAAAAAAGTGGCACATTTTCAAAGCCGAAGCAGAACGTGACCACATCAGTTTGAGGGCATGAAATGCCCCTTAAATGTAACTAATTGCCACAACCTTTCTCCTGACCTCATTCTTGCACGTAATGAATCACTATGTGACAATGAAGAAACCCTTGACCATAAATAAGTGGACTAACAGGAAACAAATGCATCAACAACACAGCCAGAGGCCTGGCATTTCACTGACACCAACTTCTATTTCCCTTCTCCATTAGGGCACGACCGCTCTGTCTTGGACGGGTGGCGTTCTCCGTCTCACCTCTCTTGTTTTGTTCCTAATGTACTGGCAAAGGTAGACTCCATTAGTCCTTGCATGCACCAAACACATTTATGTCCCCCCTCTCATTTCCTCCTTTTCATTGCACCATGATACATCAGCATGCTCATATCAATGTGGAGGGGGAAAAAGTGTCTTGTGTACTTGATAGTTGCTTGCTGAGGGTGAGTGCCACCTTGTGGCCAGTCGGCGTCTGGACTGCAGCGAGCACAAGACAGCCTGTCATTGTCTGCAGTTCAAAGAGCCCCTTGGGAAATAGATAAAACAAACAGATGCGTTTTATCAAGAGACAAAAATCGCACAAACCAGATAAGAGCCCTGAAGAGGAATCTAAAAACAAGGCCCGTTGTTGCAAATGCAATCCTCCCATTTCCTGAATCTATTCTCAGTGCATGCCCTGTGAGTCATCAGCGAATGCAAATGAAGGAAACTTGTTTGTTTTCATTTGTGCCTGCCATCACAGGTGTGAGTGAACGTGCTCATTATTGATAATTCCTGTAGGCCTAAACAATCTCTGCGTGCTTGTACAGGGGAGTTCTGTTTGCGTGAGTGCGGGGACATTGACGGATCATGTCAGACAGCAGAATTGCAGTTTGTTGCGTCCTGCTGTCACCAGGCTCATCTGTCTGGGAGGTGTCCGTACCTGCGAGGGACCGCGCGCTCCTCCTCCTGCTGAGAGATCACACGGGAACGCTGCCAGATGAAGCCGCCCGGTCTTGCTCACCTGCTCCCTGTGATTTTGAGTCATTATAGTCACGGGGCCGTAATGAAGCGGGGAGAAGCCGCAGAAACTATTTATCAGGTATTTCTCAGCTATGTGTGAGGTCAACATGCGAGTTGCAACAAACGTGAAATTTGCTGCAGAAACGTCAGTGTTGGCCTTGAAAGACAGTGAGAACGCATGCATAGTGTTAACTGTATACTGTGCAGTACTTCTGTCAAATTAAATATTACTTGATTTTTGTGTAAAACTCAAGGCATTACGGTCAAATGAGTCAGGAGATAAAAATTTAAGTACTTGCAAATTCATTCATCATATTTCCAAAATAAATAAAATAACCAAACTGAATTAAATAAGACAGACAGATAGACAGACAAGCAGACATTTAGACAGACATATTAGACAGACAAAATAAACTGAAATAAACCAAATTGAATTACTAAAAATGTATTGTGTATAAATATATATTTAAAGAATAAACTAAATTAAATAATCAAAATCAATTAAATATGCAATATGTTGGTCATGTGACAGTGTGATCATGTGATAATGTTACTGTTTGAAACATTTATAACTTTTATATTATTTGCCTACTGATTCACTTAATTTTTTTAATTAGTGCACAGTGTAGTATACAATGTATTCTGTACAGTATTCAATAAGTAAGATAGTATTCCATTCTGAACACAGCCACACACAGTCTCAGGTAATAGTCTTGTAACTATATATCGCCCCCTGCAGGTGAACAGTGACTGACAGCTCTCACATATCTCCGGCCACAACCAATATTAGCTGCTGCATCTGATCCAATATATCAGAACATTCATCTTAAAGTCTTCCACGCCACTACAACCATCTTCCGCAAATCCAATCTAATTCAAAAGCAAGTCCCAACTCCAAGAAATTACGACCATTTCATTTTAAGTGTAGAAATTTGCAGAGAACTGAATGTACGGAGAGTCCCAGCCCCCACTGCCAGTGCTCCGGCGGGTTTGCGGATGCTTTATGGTGGGCAATTCAGCAGCAGCTGCTATCTGCACCATCTCAGGAATGACCACGCTCGGAATCAAGTGCAATAAAGCAGACTGGAAGAGGGGGAGAGGAACAGAATGAGGAAACTAAAGAGAGCTAGTCCGTCTGGACGACCATTTAGGGGGAAAGAAGGGGGAGCGGGTCACTGCCCTGGGTTTTTCACCCAAACAGTGAGGAGAGAATGCCACACACATTCACACAAACCTCAGAGCAAAAGTCTCACACCACAGCCTTTGGAGGTTTGCGGTTTGTTTTCACAGGAGTGGCTAAGAAGAGCACAGATCTTGGTTTTACACACACACACACGCTTGCTCACATTGCACATAAACTTTATAGTCCAATACGGCCTCTCACACGTCTCTCTCTAGCGGGCCTATAGAGGTTTGGGCCTCAGGAAAACGCCTCCAAAAGCAGAGTGAGTCGTTATTTATGTCCCCTACCCTAAAAAAAGAGTGCTTTATAGCCCACGCCAAATAAGACAAAGGGAAGCATGAGCTACTGAAACAGAGAAAGAAAAAACAAGTGTGAGAATATATTAACATACTATTTATCAAAACAATGTCACAAAGTCTCAGGGTTTTTTTGTGTATTTTTATTCATTTATTTTACATTGCTTAACTACAATAATAAGATCAAATATTATATGTAGCTTCTATTTGTTGCTATTAACTGTTGTTAAGGATATTATTAATAATAATTTTTTTAATCAGAATTGAATGTGGTGAGTGAGTGATTTACTCATTATTGAGTAAAAAGACAATCACATTGACTTGAAGGCACACTATGCTTTAGGACCTTGTTTCGGGTGAATTGGCAAGTGCTGAACATGCAATTTACATACATTGTTTATGCCTTGTGAATTTAAAAAAAAAAAATGTAAAAAACAATTCTAGGACATTTGGTTAAAGGGATAGTTCACCCAAAAAATAAAATCTGTCATCATTTACTCACCCTTAAGTTGTTCAAACCTGTATAAATGTCTTTGTTAATTTATATTAATTTCTGCTGTTAAACACAAAGGAAGATATTTTGAAGAAAGTTTGAAACCAGGTTACTTTGGGGCACCATTGACTTATATAGTAGGAAAAGAAAATACTATGGAAGTCGATGGTGCCAGAGAACGGTTCAGTTTCCCACATTCTTCAAAATATCTTCCTTTGTGTTTAACAGAAGAAATTAATATACGGTTAAAAAAACTGAGTGAGTAAATGACAGATTTTTATTTTTGGGTGAACTATCCCTTTAGGTTAACACAGGTGAGGTTGTCGAAATTGTAAGAATGGCTTGGGATATGAATGGGATAAAAATGATGAACCAATCCGTCATGTTTTTGTCACACACACACACCATCCTTTTCCAGCATTTATTGAAAAATTTCTATGTAAAGAAAACGTATACCATTTGTGAAAAAATGCGTAAATTTGTAACATTTGTATTTTTTAAATAATTAAAATGAATTTCAAATAACATGTAAAATTGTAAAAATTAAAGAATTTAAAATAAAATATAAAGTAAAATAATGTAAACAAATGTAAATCTAAAAATATGCATACACCACTGTTCAAATGGTTTTTTTTAAAGAAATTCAGGAAGGATACATTAAATAAATCAAAAGTGACAGTAAAGACATTTATCATGTAAGAAGAAGATTATTTATTATTTAATTTCAAATAAATGCTGTTCTTTTGAATTATACATTCATCAAAGAATCCTGAAAATCAATTGTGGAAACCATGATCATTTATTTTTAAGGATTCATTAAGAACCAAATCAGAATGATTTCTGAAGGATCAAATGACACTGAAGACAGGAGTAAGATTGGAGTTAAATTGTAGTAATAATAATAATAATAATACACAATTTACTGTATTTTTTATTAAATAAACGCAGCCTTGGTGAGCAATAGAGAGATTAAAAATCTTAGCGGCCTTTTGATAGTAGTATACATTATTAAATGTATACATGTAAATATAAAATAATACATTCGCGTCTTTAATCATTTTGTGTTGGGTCCAGTGAAAACATTGGCAGGGCATAAAAAAGTCTGCACTACTGGCCTAAGCGGGCGTGCAGAAAAAAAATCCTGTTGAGCTCTGTGTGTCTCTCGTTTCAGACAAAAACTGCCTCCAAGCGTATGTGTATATGTGATTTTGTGAAATGAAAACACACATTGGGAATCATAAACCTGAGGGTGTGAGATCGGCAGAGACACATGAGACAGATCTGTGCCATGTTTAGACTGGGTCCAGATGTACCTCACCCCGCCTGTCTCCTCCCTCGCCCTCCAAGAGCCGGACACTTAACCACTTACGGGACAATTCCTCTGAGCCGTCCGACACTCGAGACACGCCGTACCTCCAGGCAGGACGGTGACAATGACAAGCAACCCACAATGACTCCCATTGCAACACGTTAGGCTCACGCTAACAATGTAACAATGGTAATAAATACGGTTACCCCGAATACTACGTTCCCTCTTATGAGAAGGACATTGCTAGAACATCTCGTGTTAGCACATGGTGAAAGATTACTTCCCACTAACATGCTTGTCCCACTTCTGGGCTACTCAAAGAATGAATGGAGGGTGGATCGTAAACGCCCACAGGTATGAAATCAATACTTCTCCCAGCAACGCTCACATCCAGACTCTCTTAAGTGCTCCGAGTTGGTTTAGTGTTTCAATGACTCATTCTCAATGTGTTTGAACGTCCTCTTTGGTATCACAGACCGATTCATCAGCTCAGCTCCATTCAGTGGGTCAAATGCAGGTGCGCTTCTATTGAGCCTGTGGATAGTATTCACTCTTGAGACATCAGATAAAACATGGCCACAACTCCACCTGACATTAGTTTCAAAAATAGCAACATTTCTACTTTTAATTGATGATTGAAGCTTGTTAGAATGGCAAATGCAAAACAAAAAACGTTATATTAATTCAAATCTATATATAACATGAATTTAAACAGGATGCACTAATATTACAATTCTGGCTGATCCTTATTTTCATGGCATGGCCGATAACCAAATTAAAATTCTATACTATTTTGGCTAATTATATAAGAAAAATAAAATAAAATCAGGCATTTTAAATGTGTCAAGTTAAGTTAACACTATAGTGTACAATATTAAATTGTTTCGTTTTTTTTTCATGATAGTCACTTTAAAAGGCACAATATGTAAATATTTTGGATCAAAATATCCCAAAACCACAAAAACAACGTCATATATATTGTTGACTTGTGTACTTACATTCTTCCAAATGTTTTACAACAATGTTTAAATCCAGAGAAATCCACAATTTTAACCAGTGTAATAATAATAATAATAATACACAATTTACTGTATTTTTGATTAAATAAGTCATTGTGTCGCCTGTCAGTGATGTCATATCTGTGTTACTCTTGATTTCTGGCTTTACTTCTGTAGAAGCCACGGAAACACCAAAAACGTTTTCATTTATTGTGTTTTATTAGACGAATTGTTATATAGCTCAATACGCTTAGTCTTATTGTTTGAAGCTCTTGTTTTCTTGATTCACCGTGAATAACATGCCTCAGACAACACTATTTTGTCAAGTGCTAACAGTGTAATCAGAAAGAGCTTTATTTGTAGGAACAGTAATACAGCATTTGTTCCACCATACAATATGTTTTAAAATTAATTGCATGACAACAAGTCATCCATCTTTTATTAGTATGATATTCTAATATCAATCTAGCCACTGCAATGTGCAACAAGAGTAACGTTATAACATAACTTTTAACACACTCAAATGTATTTTTAGTTTGACTAGTGCTGCGTTACCCCACTATTTTAATTAATAAAGTGGCGGTATGAGTAGTTATTCACTTGCGGCTGTGGAGGTGAAGTTTTAACTATTTTCAATTTTACTATATTTTAAAATGTAATTTATTCCTGTGATGCAAAGCTAAATTTTCAGCATCATTTCACGAAATCATTCTAATATGCCGATTTGCTTCTCAAGAAACATTTAAAAAACAGTTATGCTGCTTAATGTTTTGGTGGACACAGTGATGCATTTTCTCAGGATTCTTTGATGGACAGAAAGTACAAAATAACAGCTTTTATTAGAATTTTTTTAAGTTATAAATGTCTTTACTGTCACTTTTGGTCAATTGAATGCATCATGTTGAACAAAAGTATTAACTTTAAATTATTCCACTTTCACTGACCACAAAATTTTGAAAAATAGTGTATAAAACAGAAGAAAAATAAAATAAAGGTGCATCCATCAATGTTGTACAACAGTGCTGAGAATAAAAACCTAACTGCTTGAAGAACAAAAATTGATGACAGATACAAGCCGTTTCAGCTCGCTTGGAATAAAACAGAGGTAACTGTTACTCCGAGAGGGTTTATGAGCAGCATATTTCAATAAAATGATATTAAACTCATAAAAGAAATAACAGCAAGCTCCGTCCATGCTGGTGGCCCCCGCCTGAGTCTCCGCTAGCTATTCCGGAGTTTACCAGAACCTTCGGTACACAAAAACAGAGAGGTGCGCACGTGTAAACACGTGTGCAAGCCGCCGTGCACAAATGTGGCACGCACGCTCTGATTTACAGCGGAGTAAACGATTTAAGCAGCACGTCTCGCTCTAACACCTAAACACCTGACAGCCCTCTCATAAATAAGGTTAGCCAGAGCCTCCTGTGTAATTTACACCTACACTATCTCTTAAACTAACATGTAACAGGTTCATCTGCCATATTTCAGCACCACAGGCTGAGAACCCGCCTGGGAAAGATGAATGAGTTGGATGGGCAGAGAAAGAGAGAGAGAGAGAGAGAGAGGTTGCGAGGGGCTGGGGCGAATGAACTTCAAAAGCCAACAGCGGATCTGTTTTTGGGTGTGTGGAGGCCATGCTAGCTGTATTCGGGCCTTTGCTGTGAAAGCGCTCCAGGCCTGAGGCGCAGCCGCAATAACGTCTGACAGTAACATCAAGGCCTCACCTCTCCCATCATAAATCCTCCTGCCCTCATTCTTCTTCTCTCATGCGGTGAGATGCATCTTTTCCCCATAAGGATGATTTATTCAGGAGATATCTATAAGGTGCACCAGTCGCGGCTCTGCGTACAAGGGGAAGGGGAGAAAAACAGAAACCCCCAAATCTCGCCTTGACACGGCGAAGCCTGTGTGCAATTTCTACAAGCAAACCTAGTTATGATATAATTCATATGATCCATCTCTCAGATTAAAAAAAAAAACATGAATTTAAAAACAACAGCACTGCATGTGACAAACTACCACTGACTGTAATAAAAAGGAAGTTGACTGTAATAAAAATGAAGTGAACATGCTCAAATTGACACTTGTGCCACCTATAGGCTGAGTTTAAAACTGCGGTGCACTGGTACAACTGAAGTTGTAGATAAAACAAAGAATACTGTAGTAGGTTTTACAAGAACATTTTCAGTCTTCTACTTCAAAATGACATGTTTGATTCAATGCGTTACTTGCTGTGTATTTGTAATTAATTGAAATTTACTAGCAATTTCACTGTTAAAATTAGATGATAAATAGGTTAAAACATGTTTTTACATTGCTTTAACTCATGAAAAAAAGTTGAAAATTGATTTCGATTAATCAAAATCTTATTTTGATAAGTTATACAAGATTCAGCTTATTTTTTAAGTCAGATTAATGTAACTTCAGTTGAAATGACTTAAACATCCAAGTTGATTGTACTTAATTTTTTACAGAGTGAAAATTGTTTCTGGACCAAATATTTTCTGTTGAAATACTCGAGGAGGGGACCTGAGAGACTTTTTAAAACATTTTATAGGCTATACAAGATTATATTTCCCTCAGCTGTGGGACTGTTACACTGTCTAAGAACACCTTGCAGTATTATTTATTTTTCAGAGTAAGAAGCTGGTGTTTTCTAGACCAGACCAATCTCAGATCCTCATAACATGCTCTGATGGTCAGCAGACCCTGAAGCAGCACAACGGCCCTACACACACCTATGATTTGCACGGAGGATGTTAATTTGCAGTGTTTTATTGCCAATTGGAATTTTAGCACCATGAAAAATAAGCACAAATGCCAATGCTGAAAATGTAAATGAACGGCGGGGGTTGCCAGGTAACCAAGCACACATCCTGAACAGTAAATTATTCATTCAATACGAAGCGAGAGATTACCTGGTAATTAATGTTTAGCTATAAATGTTCTGTTACTTACAGTCTGTGTATATCTGGTGGGGTTTGATGCAGCTGTTCAGGGATGAAGCAATGAAATCCAAACCTGTCTGTAAACATTCTGCATACTATCTGTCAGAGATCTGCCGTATGAAGACTGGCTCGACCTTCCTGGTTTGGAAAAATGTTTGTGTGAAAACTGTATTGTAGACAGGTAATTTCAGGGGTAACCTGAACTAAATTAACTAAATACACCAAAAATACCTAGTAACAGTTTTCAAAAATGGAAATATAAAAATGGGATCTCCTTTAAAGTATAAGAGGAAGCTTTACATTTATGTCAATTTATATATACATTTGTTGTGCATATACTTACAACAAATAATACAGGGGTCTCTGACAAAATATCATAGTAGCGTTTAAAAATATATATTATCATTATTATTATAGACATCTTTTTGTGATAAGGGTTGTAAGACAACCTGTGTGTATACAAATGAATTACACCAAAAATGTAATTACAATACCATCATATCTGGCAAAATGTTGCATATTTAATAGTAACGGTAATTACTTATAAATAATTAATAATAATAATAATCATATTTTTATTTTTATTTTATTTATTTGATTACTATTTTGGGACAACGTGTGCATATAATACATTATAATACCTGCCACAGTATTATAGTTATGATAATCACTGAAAAAATAACATTTCTTGCATTTCTGTCAAAATAATATATAATATGTGATCTCCCTCCAAATACGTGAAGCTTTCTGTCAACTTAATAATGCATCAATTTAATAGTTTTTTTTATGACTGTTGTGGGACAGCCTGCATGTTTACTAACTAAATGCACAAAATCACACCATGATCTCCTGTAAATAAACCACTTTAAGTTCCAGTTTCTCATTATGACACATACCACTTCCTCTGTTCCCCCTACTCACAAAAAAAAAAAGAGAGAGAAGAAGATGAGAAAACGCCATGACTGGATAGACTCCAGCAAGCTCAAACCGCAAGACCATCTTGAATGTCTACAGTAAAACTCTCTGCAGCACAAAGGAAAACAACAGGCCTGATCACTGGGGTCTCAGTTCTGAGAAGCAGAGACTTGGACCTCATATTGTCCAGTTCGATCCAGAATGTCCACCATCTGTAACAGCTGGATGTCAGCCGGTTAAGAGTGAGAACATTTGGAGAGGGTCCATCAAAAACAGGGCCTGAAATTCGGGTCTGAACGAGATTCAAAAATCACAAATTGGGTCCTACTTTTCCAGTGTTATCATGTAGATTGATTAAAGTCATCATCTCGGGATGCCAAGACAACGCACGTAATTCCCAGACAGAGCATCTGGCTGACTGCGGACCTTCAATCCAGCATCAACAAACCAAGCAAACCCCATCTCTGGTGGAAATGTTCAGCATCTTCCTCACAAAGCCAAACAAACCTGTGGCTTGCACACATTTTGAGAGTAGGTGAGCTATGCTACTTGGTTGGAACAGAAAGAGACGTTTTTTTTTAAACTATGGGACAATCGAAAACACACAAGTGAAAACAAATAGACGCACAGCCAAAGAAAACGATGACTTTGCTGTTCGGCTTCAAAAGTCATGATTTATTCGACTCACCTAAGCCTCTGCAAATTTTAAGAGGAATAGCATTTTGATCCCATACACTCCAGTAGGAAGGAGATATGGAAGTAAGAGATTAAAATGACTGGTTATGTCACTGAATATTGTTTCAGCCAGACAAAGGTCAAATAATTATTTGTTCGAGAAAATAAAAGGCTCTCATTTTTTTTCACTTAGTAGGGTTACATTAATAATGCCTGAAATTAATGTTGATGTTCTGCACCTTTTATCTGGAATAAGTAAAAAAAAAAAAAAAAAATTCAGTTGAAATATATGAATGGGAATCTTTGAATTTTTACTTTTGAAACCAGGAGTTAACCCACATACTACATGGCAAATCATTGCCTTTTGCAAACTTGAATCCAGCACAGTGTTATTTTAGTATCATTGAGATTTATTAATATTTTAAGTTAATTTTTTTTAGATTTCTGTTCTCCTTTTAGTTAAAGTTTTAGTAATTTTGTTGTGTTGTTTTATGTGTCATTTTTATTACTTTTATTTTTTTTTTGCAAGGAATGGGGGTGGGGGGGGGGTTACAAAGTTAATGGGAATAATAATTTTGCACCTTTTAATCAGCTTCAGATGCGCTTCACACTGATCATAAAGTGCCCTCTGCTGGCTGTTTCAACCACAACAGAAGAACTGACTATCGCCAGGCAATTTACTAAAGCCTAACAATATATTTAGTTTTTTTCCATGAAAATGCTGCAATAATGATCTGCAGTCAACTGCCATTAAAGAGAGATTTGTTGAAAGACAGAAGCAAGAAATGTCCTCTGTTTTCTGATGCATTTACATTTTTCTCTATTATATAAGCATGGAGTGGAAGAAGTCCTATGACATTACATTTACCAAACAAACCTTAATTATTTACCATTTCAAAAATGCATAACCTTCGTTCCTACAGTTATGGAAACTGCTGAAGAGACATTTTGAAAAAATAACATGTAAATAGTCAATTGTAATTTCGTTTTTAAGGCTAAACTAATCAATCAATCAATCAATCAATATTTATAGCCACAACAGCAGGCTACTTTGTTGGAAACCATTGTTACTTTGTTAGCATTATCATATTTTTAAGGTTGACTGTTATAATATTTGAATACACCAATCTGTTGACACTAAAAAAACAATCTTTATATATTATACTGGCATACAGAGCTGGCCTGGTCATTTTTCCATTCCTCAAACTGAGGCAAATTCACAAAATACTCGTTTTTTTAATTCTTTTGTTTTTATAAATAAGCTTGACAGCGCCGTCTAGTGGCCGTCATGGTGGATGGTCTAATCCACATTTATAACATTATACCATTAGTGTTCCCATGCAGCAAGAATACATTTTTCTCGTGTATTTTTCTTTTAACTGAAACAAAACTTGATCACAGATGCACTATACAAATGGAACAAAATGGAGTCGAAAGATCATTAAAAGTTTCAATTGTATAGCCTATTTATTTAATGACAATAAAATTACCTTAATTATTTTTTTATTTGTAAAACGGGCACTCATAGTTAATTTAATTTTAACTTTTAGAAATTCTATTTTATAAATATGAATTCTTACCCATTTAATAAATGGATTTTATATAGGCCTAATTGTATTACATGACAAGTTAATGATTATTTTACTTACATTATAGATTCAAATAAATACTTGAGTTATTGTGGATAAATGTTGAATAGATGCCAGAATTACTAACATCAAATGAAAATAGGGGGACATTACATCCACTGTGGCTATTTACAGGAGTGAACATGCCCTTAAGTACCCAATCTGTCTTCATTCACAAGCTCATAACTCTGTATAGAGCGCCGTTTGGCCTCTGTCCCACCGGTGCCAACTCTGATATAGTAACAGACGTTTGTCAGTGCTCCAATCACACTGCCAGAGAAGAAAAAAATCTCACTAGTATTTCACATAACATTTTAACAGTTTGTTGAAACCACTCTTCTACAAATTTAATCTGATCGTGACCACAAGACATTATCTTGAATGCAAGTCCTGCTCAGAAGGCCAGGGGGCAGCAGACACACCAGGAACCAAGAAGGTTTGGGAGATTTCAGGTGGGGTTGAAAAAACATACATTGGCCCTACAGTTTTAGACACTTACATATGAACATTTATGAAAGTCATGGAAAACTATCAAATTACAAACTAAGTAGAATTTATTTTAAAGAAAGACAGAAAGAAAGAAAGAAA
The DNA here is from genome assembly GCA_030578275.1 of Meda fulgida. Classification (NCBI taxonomy): domain Eukaryota; kingdom Metazoa; phylum Chordata; class Actinopteri; order Cypriniformes; family Leuciscidae; genus Meda; species Meda fulgida. The sequence continues at coordinate 23,927,186 of CM060638.1, forward strand.
GAAAGAAAGAAAGAAAGAAAGAAAGAAAGAAAGAAAGAATATAAAATGTATCATTTATTAATGTTTGTTCTGGTCATAAATTACAAGAATCATGACTGATCACGATTAAAGGGTTGGTTCACCCAAAAATTGAAATTCTGCCATCATTTACTCACCCTCACCTGTCATTCCAAACCCGTAAAACTTTTGTTCATCTTCGGAACACAAATGAAGATTTTTTTTCTATTAAATCTAAGAGCTTTCTGTCACTCCATTGACAGCTACGCAACTATCACTTTACCACCCAAACAGTTCATAAAGAGATCATAAAACTAATCTAGAGAATAGAAGCGTTTTAGTCCAAATTTTCTGAAGAGACTTGATCGCTTTATGATGAACAGATGTATAGGCTTTTATTCACATATAGCCTAAACATTGATCAGCGAACATAGAAAGAAGCTCAACCTGACGTGCTTGACACGCAAGAATGAACCTCATTGGTTCTTGCAGAAGGTCAAAACTTCTGTGTAACACGACACTGAACCTCATTGGTTCTTGCGGAACGTGCTGCGTAACACGAGAGTGAACCTCATTGGTTCTTGCGAAGCTCAAAAGTGCTGCGTAACACGAGAGTGAACCTCATTGGTTCTTGCGAAGCTCAAAAGTGCTGTAACACGAGTGAACCTCATTGGTTCTTGCGAAGCTGAAACGTGCTGCGTAACAGGAGAGTGAACCTCATTGGTTCTTGCGAAGCTCAAACGCGTAACGCGAGACTGAACTTCATTGGTTCTTGCGAAGCTCAAACGTGTAACACAAGACTGAACTTCGTTGGTTCTTGCGAAGCTCAAACGTGCTGCGTAACACGAGAGTGAACCTCATTGGTTCTTGCGAAGCTCAAACGTGTAACACAAGACTGAACTTCGTTGGTTCTTGCGAAGCTCAAACGTGCTGCATGACAATAAAACTGAGCAAACATGCTTGAGCTTCCCTTTACCATGTGTGCTGTTGTTCAATATGTCAAATATGTATATTTAAATGAAATTAAATGTTCATCATATAAAGCGATAAAGTCACCTCCAAAAAATAGGGTGAACAAACCTTTTAAGTATAGGCCTAGCTACTGACAGTCGTGTTTTTGTAAATGTAAGGAAAAAGAAATCAGACGAAACAACATAGTTTTCCTTTAAATTATTTGACTTGAGTATAGGCTACCATTAGTGAAAATAACGCTGATTGTTAAATCAACTAATCCTTAAATGATCACCCTTGCTGTTGTTCTTACACGGTAGAAGTCGGCCTTTAATGGCCTACATGTTAAAATATAAGTTATATCATATTTTAGAAAAAGGATCATCGCATTAGGGGGGCATTTGTCAAACAAAAAGTTCGCAAACTTCTTGGACCCCTGTACAAACCAACCAATTACAAAACTGCTCAAGTAAATTCGTTCCCACCATACAGCACGTTTTTGAAATGTTTAAAATGATACTCACATTTAGCCACGAAGACTCAAAATTATTCCTCATGAAAGCGCCATGTTGAGTCACGTGATCAGGTGACAACTAGCGTGGGGCTTTAGATTCTTTTCAATGACTCGACTTTTTGAATCTGATCGCTAAAAATAATATTTTTTCAGTGGCTCCGTATTTATGTTACAGGCATGGGCAAATTAAATAAATAGGTTACAATTGGGTTGCGACAAGCGAGATTTTTGTGTGTGTTTTAAGTGAATCATTGAGTAATTTACTCAAACGAGTACTTTAATTTACTTTAAACATTTGTAAAACGAGTCATTTGGGGTTTTTTTCCCAATATTTTTTCAGGGTGCGTTTATTTGTAAAAGTTTATAAAGACACATAACTTAAGTCTTGGCAACTATGATAAGTAGCCTAGGCTATTATGTATTGTACAAATGTATTTAAAACCATTGTGTAAATATTTAAAACACCTGTGCCAACTTGCCCCACCCTGACATTCGTGACCCTGGACCACAAAACCAGTCACAAGGGTCAATTTTATGAAATTGAGATTTATACATCATCTGAACGCTGAATAATTAAGCTTTCCATTGATATATGGTTTGTTAGGATAGGACAATATTGGCCGAGATACAACTATTTGAAAATCTGGAATCTGAGGGTGCAAAAAAATCGAAACATAAAAAAAAATCGCCTTTAAAGTTGTCCATTTATGTTTGTGATTGTGCTACATTCACTCACAAATATAAACCTTTTATACATTTACAGTATAGGATATTTACAAAATATCTTCATGGAACATGATCTTTACTTAATATCCTAATGATTTTTGTCATAAAAGAAAAATCGATAATTTTGACCCATACAATGTATTGTTGGCTATTGCCACAAATATACCCGTGCTACTTGTGACTGGTTTTGTGATCCAGGGTCACATTTGTGAAAATACAAGCCTTGACACAGTTTAAACTTTTGGATGAAATATAGTTTATTTTGGAGTGCAAAATCCTTAAACTTTCAGTTTATTTCCAGGTTTAAGCTGTGTTTTTTTCCTTTCAAAGACAAAATCGTATAAAGGCCTAAGCCTTGTCCTGCACACAAGGACTCAAACTCCTTACCTGGATTTATGATGAGGAACCCAAAACAGCAGGAGGCTTCAGAAGCAGTAGTCTAATGGGCGTCGGAGGCTCCAGCAGGGCAGTAAGTGAACCCAGCAGTACCACTGTTGTTTCTCTGCTCTCCACTGGCCAGCACAGGAAAGACAAGCTTCTCATGACCTGGATGTTGCCAAGGTAACACATCTGCCATGCATTTTCACCTAGTTTGGCATTCCATTTAAAAGCATCTTTTGGAGTTCATTTTGAGTTGTTTATGATGAGACTCAATGTTTGTATAGACAACTTTTTTATTGTAAATACAAAATAAATATAAAAATATCTAATTTAGTCAAACCCACAGAGCATATAAATGAGTATGAGTATAATTAAGTATGGCTCTTTCTCAAACACATACTATGTCTCTTTAACAAAGACACTAACCCTAACTCCTTTCCGTGAGAAGCTAAACGTCAGTGTTACAGACAGAATCCTCATCAGAGGAACAGATTCCATTCAGCCTATGTTTCTTTCTCCATGTGTTTGTTAAACATTTGGACCCTGTTCCCTCTCCATATGATGAGAAGGCTAAAGGAAACCAGGTGCGGACAAGCTAAACTCGAGAGGTCAGGAGTGGAAACATGCAACACAAATTTTTATGCACTGTTTTTACTCACAGTCTTCTAAGGATTGCTAATCAAATGCAGCATGTTGAACTGGTCCATAACACTTCGAAGAACCAGCAATGCTCCCAACAAACAAATAGAAACCTTTGTGGAAGATAAATCCTTTGTGGAAAAGCTCTAGCTGTCAAGACAGACAGGACGGGAGTAAGAGTGTGATTTGAGGAAGAGCCAGACAGAGATGTCATCTGGTGGAGAGACCATTTGCTCAATCCTCACATAATTCCTGGATTTCTGCAAGGCCGTTCTGGTTGTATTGCAGAACAAATGGGAAAGACAGGTCTGATGAAGGTTTTTCTATTTATAAAACAATTCAGAATGTTTTTTGTATACTGTACAATTGAATACAAAATGCCCCTTTTTTCTCCTAATTTATTTGTACAGATATAAAATGTAAAAAAATATTTATTTAATATTTGTAAAATTATAAATATATATACACTATATTGCCAAAAGTTTTTGGATGTCAGCATTTCCATGCACATGAACTTTAATGGCCTCCCATTCTTAATCCGTAGAGTTTAATATGGATATGGCCCACCCTTTGCAGCTACAACAGCTCCAACTCTTCTGGGAAGGCTTTCCACAAGGTTTAGGAGTGTGTTTATGGGAATGTTTGACCATTCTTCTAGAAGCGCATTTGTGAGGTCAGGCACTGATGTTGGGCGAGAAGGCCCGGCTCACAGTCTCCGCTCTAATTCATCCCAAAGTTGTTCTATGGGGTTGAGGTCAGGACTCTGTGCAGGCCAGTCAAGTTCCTCCACAACCAAACTCGCTCATCCATGTCTTTATGGACCTTGCTTTGTGCACTGGTGAGCAGTCATGCTGGAACAGGAACATCCCCAACCTGTTCCCACAAACTTGGGAGCATAAAATTGTCCAAAATATCTGGGTATGCTGAAGCATTAAGATTTCATTTTAAAGGAACTAAGGGGCCAAGCCCAACCCCTGAAAAACAACCCCACACCATAATCCCCCCTCCACCAAACTTTACACTTTACACTCAGGCAAGTACCGTTCTCTCAAAACCCAGACTCATCCTCTGGAAGTTCTGAAGCTCTCTACGCACTGTTCTTGAGCTAATATGAAGGCGACACACGTTTTGGAGGTCTGTAGCTGTTGACTCTGCAGAAAGTTGGCGACTTCTGCGCACTGTCGCCTCAGCATGCGCTAACCCCGCTCTGTGATTTTACGATGCCTACCACTTCATGGCTGAGTTGCTGTTGTTCCCAATTGCTTCATTTTTTTTATAACTCCACTAACAGTTGATCGTGGAATATTTAGTAGTGAGGAAATTTCACCAATAGACTTATTCCACAGTTGGCAAAATACATTAAAACATTAATGTTGTGAAATAATATTAGTATTAATACTAAACTAAGTGTTTTCTAATTGAATATATCTTAGGATATAATTTATTCTTGTGATTCAAAGCTGAATTTCCAGCATTATTACAGTCGGTGCCACATGATCCTTCATAAATCATTCTAATATTCTGTCTGATTTGCTGCTCAAGAAACATTACTTATTATTTTTAGTTGAAAGTTGAAAACAGCTTAATAGTTTTGTGGAATCTGTGACCCATTTGTTTCAGGATTCTTTGAAGAATATTAAGTTCAAAAGAACAGCATTTATTTGAAACAGAAATCTTTTATTAAAACATAAATATCTTTACAATCTCTTTTGATCAGTCTAATGCGCCTTTGCTGAATAAAAAAAAGTATTCATTCCTTTAAAAAAATGCCACTGACCTCAATTTTGAAATACCATTAAATCTAAGTCCAAATGGGATAATTTACTTTTTTCAATTTTGTAACTCTAACTTCCTTCATCAGATTTATGAGTTAAACCAGATCATGTTTATGAAATTATTTTAAGTTTGAGTGCATGAATGCCTGTACTGCGTGAAAGCCAGGGGATTTCACAGAGATTCAATAGAGGAATCCCTGTCTCAAAGGTCATTCCTTTCAGTCATTCTCTGACACTTTATGATTGAGATGCATATGATGAGCCGGCTTTTCCATCAGACAGATGTGCCCGCCGCAGCCCCAGCTGGGTCGTCCTGCACATGGCTGGGTCGTGCTCGCTGTTAGATCACAGGGCCCTCTGTTTTCCAACGCCACCAGATAACACAGGGTCCTCCGGGGATGCCGTAGCTCTAGAGGCTCCATTGTGCCATGTCAAGCCGCCTGTGCTCCAGTCTGTGCAGAACAGCGCTCTGTCAGTTAAAATGAGTGGCTGCGGGCCAGCGTCTGAACGTGTCTGTCCTGAATGTGAGTGGATTAGCACTCTCCACACATCCAGCTCAGCCAGGAAACTCAAGAAGACCTTTAAAGCAAAATAGGCGCCGATAAGTCGCCATCATAAATTAGAAGACACATGCTGACCAAAAACAACCCAAGTAATGCAACGTGGTCTTCCTAGCCCAGGGGCATGATGGGACGTTAGAGAGGCCAGCAGGTGGGCACTTTTGGCTGACCTTTCATTCTGTAAAGTTGCCTCTCAAGTGAAGAATGTCTCTGTCACCAACAATGAATATACACTAGTACATTTTGTAGTTTGTACAAATTTTTTTAAGTGCTTTTTTTATGCTCTCCAATGCTGCATTTATTTGATCAAAAATAGAAAAAAAATTGTAATATTGTGAAATATTATTACAGTTTATTCCTGTGATGCAAAGCTGAATTTTCAGCATCATTAGTTCAGTCTTCCGTGTGACATGATCCTTCATAAATCATTCTAATATGCTGATTTGCAGCTCAATTAGTAATAATAGTTCGTTTTATTATTTATTTATTATTAATATTATTAATGTTGAAAACAGTTTAGGCTGCCTAATATTTTTTTTTTAAACTGACACACATGTTTTTAGGATTCTTTGATGAATAGAAAGTTCAATGAACAGAATTTATTAGAAATTGTAATATTTTCTAACATTATGAATTATAGCAACACAATTGTTTTCAGCATTGATCATAATAACAATAGTTTCTTGAGTATCAAATCAGATACTAGAATATATATTACTAGATATTAGAATTATTTTGAAGGATCATGTGACACTGAAGACTGGAGTAATGATGCTGAAAATTCAGCTTTGATCACAAGGATAACATATAATATATATATATATATATATATATATCTTTTTTTTTATCTAATAATATTTCACAGTATTTTAATCAAATAAACAGCTTTAGACACTTCTTTCAAAAACGTTAAAAAGTCTCAATTACTCAAAAAATGTTAATGAATTTTGATAGTAACTTGTATAGTTATACTGATCTACATGCTCAGAATCGATTCAGATAGCAGTGTGCCAAGGTGTTTAATTGCTTCCCTCCAACACGATGAATACACACAAGTGTGTAATTTCAGAGCAGCACTGAGACGTTACTGAGATTAACTGTGCCGTTAGTTCCAAGTGCACTGAGATCCGTTTAGGCTTATAAGCATTAAATAACAGTCATCAGTGAAAATCAGGGCAATACTACTAAACGAAAAGCAATTGAAACCAACATATCGAAGTGAATTTGGCCCACTATGATGAGGCCATATCAGCAGAGTGGTCAATTTTTATGCCAGAGGAGGTCAGCCACAACACATTTGCAGATGGACGTTACATAAATCATATAAATAAATATATAAATGGGGATGTGTAATTGCAGGGCTGGTTTAATTCTTGTGTAAGAATAATTCCATGAAGTTTAAAAGCTTGAAATAAACATTTTCAGCTAATAACGGCTTGACATTATCTCTTTTATTCTTTCTCTCTCATCTTAAACGTCTCCAGTGAAAATGAATTTACAATCTAATTACAGAACACGGCACAAAGAAGGGACACAAATCAGCCATCATTAACAAATTACAGAAAACTGCTTTTTTTGTAATTGAAGTATAGATCTGAATCAATATTTAGAAGTCCCAGCAGGTTACAGAGCGACGCAGGAATGAGTGCTGGGATCTTCTTTGTTAATTACAGAACATAATCTCAAAGAAATTAAACTGCAGGACTTTAAACATGATTTCATATATATATATATATATATATATATATATATAGAGAGAGAGAGAGAGAGAGAGAGAGAGAGAGAGAGAGAGAGAGAGAGAGAGAGAGGGAGAGAGAGAGCCTAGTTGATATAATGCGATTTAGAAAATATCAAATATTGGTCACAGCCAGATCATAGCCCAATGTACCACAAATCTTAATGAAAGTATTCAAATGAATATTTATGATTTAGATGCCCAGATTTTTATAATTAGAATGTCCTTAAGGGATGCAATATTTCAATACCGAAACTTGTCGTGCAGTGTGCTGTAAATAATACATACAAAGTAATGTAATGATTTGCTCAAAGCTAATTTAAAAAAGCCCATGAATCAGTTCATAGAGCAATACACACTGACATTTACTCTGTGCTCATTCAGCTCCCTGCCTCCAAAAGCTAGAGCACCAGAATCAGGCGTTCATAGAGAGCTTTGCAATTAAACGCAGCTCTAATAGGCTTTCTCGCCACGCTGTATCTTCTTCTTCCTACCGGATAGCAAACCTCACAGTGTCTATGTCGTCCGCTGCCCCACCCTATCTCAGCTTTTACCTCCGGCCTGTAAAAAATGATATCAGCTCATGGAGGGCGAGCATTAGCATTTGCATTTTATTGGAGGCATAGAGATTTAGAGCAGTGGATACATCAGCTCTGAGCAGACAGAATTAGTTAACAATGCATTATCTGCCTTTTATGGCGGCCATAATTCTCTCACTCCCCCGGCTCGGGGAAGAGATGGGGGTGGAGGAGGACTGCTCGCTCCAGGGTGGGGGCTGCTGGGGAGAGGCTGGGCTTTGTTTCTTCAAGCTTTGCGGCGCTTTAAACGCAACTGAGGCCCAAAGAGCATTGCTGCGCCATCACGATGCATGGCTCGAACAACAACCCAATAGAGGGGCGATAAATGTCTCGAAGGGTCACGGCTAATGGCGTGACCTTGCGTTCTTAATGACGCCGCACATAATACTGCACTACAACTCAGCAGAATCATGGTGTAATGGCGCTTTTGTGTGCGTTTAGGTTTTTTAGGTTTGGAAAGGGATTCGAAAAAGGTCTCATTTCGTACTTCTGAGGCCTATAGGACTGCTCGCCGGTCCAAACGAAAGCGACGGCGCTCGAGTGCACTTTGTGTGTGCGATTAGGCGGTTTGGATGGTGGTGCAGTGTGGATCGAACACACTGCTGCAGTCTTCCCCTCCCAAACTCCGGCCCTCGACCACAGCTGTTCAGTGGTCCCCTTGACAGCCATCTATTTGAGCTTATGTGCAGCGAAAACCCATCGGACCACATGCATCCCAGAAATCTTGCACACTGACTCTATTCGCTGCTTGCAGACGGTTTTTTTTTTTGCTTCAGCAAACAAAGCGTGCACTCTTTCCTTATGGGTAAAAATGTCGCTCAGGCAAGCCTCAACGTCCTGCACGTAGTTCAGCATTGTGGGTTTCACCATGGGGATTATGACTTCAATGGGATAGTTCACCAAAAATCGAAAAAAATTGACATCATTTACGCACCCTCATGTTGTTCCAAAGTCATGAATGACTTACTTTCTTCAAAAATGGCTTTGTTTCATTGAAGAATGCCATTGGCTTGATTACACTCTTAAATATATATATAGGGTATTTATGGTATCTAAGGTTACATTAAGAACCTTTAAAATATATGGAACCATTCTGTTTTGCAAAAGGTTCTCTAGATTTTATTTTTTCAGTTCTTCACAGTTCTTTTAAGAACCGTTCACTGATACCCCTTTTCCACCAAAGCATTTTGAGAGCCGGTTCGGAGCCGGTGCCTACTCGCGAACCAGTTCTTTGTGTTTCGACAGCCAAAGAACCGGTTCTCGGCCAGTAAAACCATAGACATAATAAATACATAGGCACCCTATTGGCTGCTGGAGCGTACGTCAACGGCGCCGCCATATCAAGGAGGGCAACTTGCCCATACCTCTCATTATGGGAATTGAGAAAAATGCCTGTTTCGTGCGCTGCTTGGGTCTGAACAAGTCGCCACACAATTGAAAACAGGTCTCGGGGAATTACCTTTCACAAACAAGACTGAACAGTTTTTTCTGGTTGTATTTGGTAATTATATAATTAGTAATAGTAACGTACACCACGTGCAAACCACTGAAATCGGCTGATAAATGTAAACGTTATTATTGTTTTTATCCAGGAAAACCGCAGCTCACCCGTTTACTTGCATTTGTTCACAGCGCAGTCTTGCCCTCAGCAAAATGGCGGACACGTTGACGTATCGCAGCAACGCTCCAAAGCGGCCAATAGGGCGTCTATGTATTTATTATGTATGAGTAAAACTGGTTCCAAAGCGGCACCAACTCTTTGCTGGACTGACTAGAACCGTTCTTTTACCACGTCATGCTTACGTCGGGGGATGGGGCGGGGTTAGATGTGTTCTAAACATCTTTTCTGACCCCAATATAGGATCGCAAAGCCAGGAGAAACATTTGCAGAAAACCAATGTAGTCCGCCATTGTAATTGTTATTCTTGAAGTTGGCGCACGCGTTTATAGTTTTTTTTTTTTTTTGTTGAAAACATTAGGTAGGCCTAAGCGAAGAAGAAAACAGTCACAATATAGAACAAATAAACGGGGAAAAAAAAACAAGACAGGGGTACATAACTAATCAGAAAAGATTACATATCAAAGGAAAATATTAAAAGACTTACATATTTCAATTATTTTTAAAGCCTTCTTGGTACACGAGTTAGAGATAATCCCAAAGTAATGTTGTCTACTTAGGCGTTTCCAGCCAAGACCTAAGGCGACGTACACAGTGACGTAACGACGTCGTTCGCTGGGCGCTAGTCAGTGGAAAAACAAACAGGTTCTGAGAAGGTTTGCAAGTTGAACCAACTCCGAACCAAATTTGAACCAGCACCAGTTCCGAACCAGTTCTTTTTTTGGTGGAAAGGGGGTATGAAAGGTTCTTTGGGGAGCCCAAAATGGTTATTCTATTGCATCACTGCGAAAACTCCCTTTTGGAGCCTTTATTTTAAAGTAGCCTATAGCCTATAGTATAGAATTTTCTTTTTGGTGAACTATCCATTTAAACTCACTCACAAAATGTTCTATTTCAACCGTATTTTGTTCCAGCATTAGGCTACTATAACGATGACGTTCAAAAAACATTTTACATTTAAAAGAATAGCAGAGCGAGTCCACATCACAACTATAATGATAAAATGATACGATAATAATAGACCTACTACATCACAAACATAATGATGAACGAAATCGTTGGAATCACTTTCAGAACGATTTTTTTTCCAGCTGATGAACGATAAAAACATTGACAGGCAATCAGAATCCATTCTGCTGTAAAGAGCTCGAGAATGTAAAGAAGCTGACCACAAAATTGCAGCACGCGCTTGTAATAAACATTATTTTATCGTGCGTTGGTGTGGACGATAATATGTCGTTGTAGTTAGCGTCCTCGTTGTGAACGTTTTTTAAGTGTTTTTATGTCTCATTTTTGTCAATGTGACTTTATATAGGCTATTCTATACTTCTTTCCTGATCTAACATTCCTTGAGTCCTGGTGGAGCAGTGCGAGTGTGACAGGCTCAGCTCTCCAGCGCTCCATAAAGCATAAATGCAACCTCTCAGTTATCTGATGAGACTTCTGCTCCCCGGGGCTGAACACTAGTGACCTCTGCATTCCTTTTCAGAGCTTCCCTTTTTCCCCTTTGGAAAATTCCACTGCCACTGAGGTAGTCGAGAAAGCGGTATTAAAGGGAGGTGTTCCGGCTCAGACACTGGACTGTGTGGAGCTGAGGCCATGAAGGAGCTACTTGTCACATTCACAGTAGTCCAAATGTCTCAGAGACGGAATACAAAAGGCAGAGGCTGAACTGGAAGTATGTTGAGGCTAAAATCTGCAAGGCAGGGCTAGTGCCTGTGCAACAGCATACCGTCATCTGAAGGATATGGACAAATGTGTAGACTATTAAGGCATTCAAACATGGGGAAGTTGCATGAAACTGAGTGAATATGACTAAAATTGGCATTAAACCGCTTCAAGACTTTGTCAAAATGGAGAAAAGTAGATATGTGAGCTCTCAAATCAATGAACAATGAATTATGAATATGCATTTATAAGCCAAATATTTCACTTTGAATTAGGATGAAAACCATTTGAAGTTTAATGCCCATGCATTCTTATTCTTCTAGGTTTTAACCTGCTATTATTACTTAAATACTGTTAAGTAATGGGGTGCGGACTGGATCGACTCCATTCCTAGAGCTTCCGAACAAATGTTTTTTGGGGGGTGCGGACTGATGGGGCAGTGAACCCGAGACTATCCGATTTTAGGGTAAAATCGGGTCCATCTGTGACGTCCAATGGAATTCTTAGGCGCGCCGAATAAACACCACAACATTGTCTGTGGTGTTTATTCGGCGCACCTAAGAATTCCATTTAAAAGTAAAACTATAACCAAAAAAAGATACACTGGTGTTTTGCCAGATGAGAAGTTTATCCTATGTATCATATTTTTACTACTTTATTCATTTTACTCTCTTTTAATTCCTTTTATAACGGTTTTAATTTCCCTTTCTTTTATTTTATTTTCTATGCTAAGCTCTTTGAATTGCCATAGTGTGATTATTTGAATTCCTTTCTATGTAAAGCATTTTGAATAACTGTTTTATCCTTGCTTTTATTTGTATTCCTTTCTATGTAAAGCACTTTTGATTTGCCAGTGTTTGAAATGTGCTATATAAAGCATTTGCGCATTCTATTAGGCTAGAAACCATAGGGGTAGAACCTATCAGGCAAGAGTTGCTCCATTGTGACATCTGCTGGTACACACCACCACTGCTTTCCAGGTCAAACTTATTATTGCACTGCAATTACAACTGTACTAAATATGCAAAATCCCATCTGATTGGTTAAAAGATTGTTTCAAATGAGTTTTTTCTAACATTGCATAGAATGAAACTGCCATAATCTCAGCACTACAATGAATTTATTTAGTATGACTGGAGTCAAAAAGCCAGGGTTGAGGGTTTCCAAAAACATTAAACTTAGTGTTGAAAACATGATTTACTACAATTTGCAAGAGCAAGACATCTGTTGTTGTACATTTTAAAATCAACTACTAGAACTGAGTCACCTGTGGAAATGATCATGTCAAGGATGGTCATTTCACAACACAACAAAAACATTAAAATTGTAATCATGTTCAAAAAAACTTTTCCCCTCATTACAAACAATTCGATGTCAAAATAAACCTTTCCCACTATTCTACTGCAAGTGGACTATGTCCATGGGTTTTAAATACTTTTCCTGTTGTAAATAATCTCATAGTAGCTTTGTTCATTATGCTCTGCAAAATCAAAAAAGCACTACAGACACAAAACGCCAGTGTAGTCACGTGACCTTGATAAACAATTTTATTGAGTCAACTCTAGGTTAAAAAAGTAAGAACCCGACATATGCTTAAACTACCACGTGAATGAAGACAGCTCTGAGTTCATGAGGTCAAACAGGGAATGTGGTCACCAAAATCAGCCACAAGAGGGAGTATGTCAGTTAGACTTATGAATGAATATCAAGGAAAAATTGAGGAAACTGATTAAAAATGTCCCATTTCACACTCAGGTGATGACGATTGTCTGCCCTCCTACAAGCAAGAGTGACGAGTTAAAAGATTAAGAATGGTTAAAAAGGGCTTATTGTGACGCTAGAAAAAGTTCTATAATTTTTACACGTTCGAGGGATAAAATAAAATAAATGGATGGCAACAATTTTCCTAATTTTAATCAGGGCAAGTTATCAAAGTAAAGTTCTGTTATGTGGCTTTACAGACAATTAGAAGCCAAAAAAAAAAAAAAAAATCAATCACAGGAATCTGGCCCACATGGGTCATTATTAGTTAAAAATTGTGATACAGCAAAATTCTTTCTACCTGATTGGAAAAACCCTTTATCCAGCAAACCTCAACCGTTTTTTTTTCAGTCATGTCAGCAATACTACGAAATCAACTGAGAATAAAGTTAAAAGGTTGGCATGTACGGGTTTTCATGGTTTCACATCTACACTAGCACACAATACATCATAAGAACATAGTTGTAGGGGCACAAATACACAAATAATGACAAAAAGGAAGGAAGATCAGAGAGAGTAAGAGAAAAGAGATCACATTCCACCGCTCTCCGCTGCTGCCACAGTTCACCATGGCCTTTCGGTTTGTCTGGTGAGTGATGCGGTTTAATGAAGGGTGGGCAGAGGTTTTTGAGGTGGGCAGTAACCTCCATAACTGGCTGGCTGTTACTTTTTCTAAATGGTCCGTTAAAAGTTGGCTATGAGAGTGTCACCGGTGCGACAAAGAGCACAAGGTTTGGAGGACTGTGTCTTTCCTCCCCCTTATGCCATTTAAACAGCCGTGGTACTCTTTTCCTTCTTATCGCCGTCTTCATGCCAGGTCAGACGCTCCTCATAGAAGGCAATGACGATCTGTGGGCACTTGTGATTGGCTTCCTTTGCGAGCACAAGGTCTGCCTCATCAGAGTCCTTCCTGTGGTGGGACATCAGTGAAATTTGCATTAATTGGACAATTGCACAATGTTATACATCATCCTGCACTGAATAAGCTCCAGTTCTAATTTTTTTCTTTTTTTAATCACTTGGTATGACATTTAAATCCTTAAATACTCTTGTTTGATATAAAGTTAATTTAGGAGGGCTTGAACAGAATTAAACACCCATTTATAAAGACCTCATGATTGACTAACTTCCAGATACTAGAGCAGACACTGAGTTTGTTTACATTCACTACATATTTTCTGTCATAAAAATCAGGGTTTCTGTAGAGAGAAAAAAAAAAAGAAAAGAAAGATTTAAGACCTGCGCAAATAAAATTCTGTCGATTAAGTCAATACAGAGCAAATATGCTCAATTACTAATTTAAATCACGGATATTTTACTTAAACAGGCTGGGGCACATTCAACTAACTTCAACAGTAACTGCAAGTTTAAAATACACAAGACGTTTTAGTTAGTGTTGAAATTAGTTTATGTACTAATATATTAATACAGACAAATTTCTGGTGTAATATTGTGTTTACAGAAAGACAATAAAAAGATTATTGTGCAGATACTAGTCAAATCTTTATATTGAATGTGTTAAACTATGTTATTGGAGAGAAGCTGCAAGAGTTTAGCAAGATTAATTAGATTAATAATTAAAAGCAAGATTTGGATTATTGTGCAACCAAAACACCAACAACAACCTTTATAAAAAAAAAAAAAATTAAAAAAAAAAAGTTAAGATTTTTTAATTATAAATAATTATATACACTGAGACTCTTAACTTTGAAATGCCTATGCTTTACTAATCCCAGCTGCTCATTCAAAACGATGTAGATAAAATATGATCTCCAACAACCATCTTCAATACATTACAATATTAAAACCCAGTAAAGATATTAATATTAATTCATCAACAGTGGATCATAAGAGTACGATTGGCATAGATGTGTGTAGGCCTGTCACGATAACAAATTTGGCTGGACGATAAATTGTCCAAGAAATTATTGCGATAAACGATAATATTGTCGTTCTGAGACCATTTTCATCTAAAATAATGATAATGGCAAAATAATGCAGGTACACCTTTTCAAAGATCAATAAACTTTTATTTATAAAGACTATTTAACACTGAAAACGAAAAACATTTTAAATATCCACAATAACTGAACAACACAACCAAAAACAATAAAAACAATGGACTCTCACTCTCTGTTAACAAAAAATGCACTTGAATAAATACCAAAAACAATAAATAAAATGGATGTAAACAAAATTGCACTTTAAAAAATATTAAACATTAGGCTCAGACATAAATAGTGATTGACTTGCGCTGTCAATCTTCCTCTATAATACTATTCGAATTCCATTCTTTATTTTACTTTATATTCGAATATTAAATGCTCAAACTCATCCTTTCATTAATATTTACGCCAATGCCACTATAGCATGTGGTTGTTGTTACACGTTCTGTCCACTAGAGGGACATCTAACTTACAATAAACATTTTATTCATGCTGAATATGGTTGACGCGCTTCCAATGGTTTTCAGCAAATATCTCTGTGAAAACACCACCCAAAATTCTGAAACTTATATCGTTCTTTTAGGTTCGACTAGACGCTTCCAACGAGCTTAGTGCTCGCCTAATCCGTTGAGGGTTTTTTTGAGTTTTTTGCTTCAGGGGCGTTTGGGGGGGGCGCTTTTTACGTCGTTAAACATTTACCATTTTTGACAGTATTGTTGTGATGATACAACGTGGATAACGTCTCAAAGGAACTGAGAGTTGCCATGCAATGTCTTTGGTAGAGAGAGAGAAATGAGGAAAACAAACAAGCATGCAAATGGGAATTATCGCGGCCGGAAAAATTATCGAACTAATTTTTTTAATCGTGCGATTAATTGATTTATTGACTAAGATAAGATAATTAAGACATTTTATGGCCTTAAATTCAATCAAACTGAATTAAGACTTTAAGGACACACAGAAACCCTGAAAATATATTCAGGGTTATATATGAAGCTATGCATCATATTTGACCACAGCTTTATATTAGAAATGTTACAGAGATAGGCCAAGTCATTTACAAATTTGTGAAAGCAGTGAATGCAGAAATATCTGAATTTTCATCATTTATTACGCTGCAACTAGGCAGTAGTTAAATTATTATAACTAATTATAACTTAAGTATAAAAACATAATTTATCATAATAAATGATGATTTATTGTTTTATGCAGTGTACAGCTAGTAACATTTGACCAATGGAAGGTTTAGGCAATAGACAAGTAGGATAACATTCAGTTTATAATGCATGCCATATGATGCAAAAGGCTACATCTGTAATAAACCCTGTATTTTCTGCCTCAATATATGAAGAAAACCAACACAAAATCATAAAAGGAATACGCTTTTGGTCTCAGTATCGGGCCAAACGGTTCTAAGATCGGTAAGGAACGGTTCCAGTTATATTTCTACTTGAGCTTGGAAAAGCGGCTATTGTTTGAGTAACTTATATAGTCTGTCAAAGTGTGATCATTTGTCATGTATGGTAAGTTTAAAATAGCCTTTACAGTTAGTGTATCAGTCAGGAACTCCAATTATATTTGTAAACAAGTCAAATATAAATAAATGCTGAGTGGAGACAACAAAGATGGGTTTCAAATGTACAGGTGTAAAATTCAGACAAAAGAATATTGGTTCTTCAGTCTCACACAGGGCAGGAGTGTGAATGTGAGCAAAGTTCAGACAAAGAAACAATAACAGGGCAGTTGCATGAAATCAGACATAATCCCAGGTGTAAATGAGGCCATTGAAACTATTGTCCTAACATCCATCTTGGGTGATCCAATCACAGTTGGTCAGTTGAGAGACATCCCTGTCATTAACATGCATATCGAGACCACTTGTGATTAGATTTAAACACCAAATACATAGCAGTTCTAAATACACATTTTAACAGGGTTTTTCCTGCTTTGAAAATATTTGGTGGCCACCTAAATGAATCCTTGTTAAACTTATTTTTATCATTTAATATGACGATACCTGCCTTTCTGCCCTACCGGTACTCACTGATAGCCGACTGCTTTAAAACGTGCTTTGGCAGCGTTGAGATATAACCAATCACAGACATATGTCAAGCATGTGAAAGTTAAGGCCAATCAGATTAGTCTGTTCAACACCACTCGAAACACCAGAGTTTTGTTCAGCGAAAGTTCTGTATGCTCGCAAATCCTTTCTTTATAACCAACAAAGTATAAAAACAATGTCAGTGAAAGATTCATTGCACAGCGTAAACAGCTTCATTGACAATAACGGGACTTTTCGCAAGAGTGCAACTTTGTGTACCTTGCGTTGAATTTAAGCTTCAGTGATTATGATGGTAGCGATCTTTGTTTGCATTCTGTATATAATTTAAATATTTTTATGCTGCTAACAACACATTGCAAAGTTTCTGGATTGGCAACCATATTTAAATGTGTGATTGACAGTGATGACCACAGCAATGGACAGAACAATAAAATCTGATAATGTATGTCAAATGATTGTGCATTAAGTATTGGGAGTACATATTCAAAATAATAGACCTGCCACTGTTTCTATGTAAACTTTGTTGTTCATTTTATTACTAACTTTTCAAAGCTGTAACTCTGTGACTTTTTACATATACATTTACAGATTTTATTAAAATATAAAATAGTTCCAAGCACTTTATTTGATTAGCTGTCCTGACAGTGATTATTTTTTATTTAAAAAATAAACAGGTTCATAATATCACTAAAGGGATAGTATTAATAAGTTAATATAACAGTTTGTAATATTAAATAAATAATAAGTTGATGTTACAAACTGTTTCTTAACATTTATATTGAATTTATTTATTATTCAGTACTGGGCTCACAGTTCACATGGGTAGGCTACTTTACAAACGTGTGTGGTTGACCATGTTCGACTGCCACCATAGAAGACAATTTTTGACTGAGAATATGGTCAGATTTTTTCATTGAAATAAATTACTCACCACTTCATAAGGAACATAAGGTCTCCACAAGAGTCTGTTGCTCCAATAATCTTCTCAGGCTCCAGGCCTCGCTCAAACCCTCTTGCTACAAGAATCTCATCCTAAAAGAACAAAGACTAAGATTAAAATCCCTAAAATTACTTAAACTAGAAATATCAATAACACCCCCACATTAAATACACTGGCCACCACAACAATATCCCTTAAGTAAGAAATGATTTAAGAAACATATTTTAGAAATAATTTCAGCCGTCTGGATTTATTTGCATTATCGAGATGGATATTGCATGGTAATTACATGCAAATGAAGCTTGAGCATGGGCTCTTAAAACATTTGTTAAGCCTGTACCTCCTTTTTCTTTTTGGGTTTACTGCCACTCCCGTTCTCTTCCTCTGAGTTTTTCCTCTTGCTCGTGCTGCTGCTGCCGCTACTGTCTTTGGGACGGGCCAAAGAAGAGCCTGTGCTGGAGGGCTTGCTGCTGGGTGGGCTTCCACTGCTTCCCTTTTTATAGGTTTTCATGAACTCTGAGATAAGCTCTGGACAGTCCAGATTCTTCTCCGGTTCCCATGTGTTGTGTTTGCTGCAAGACAATGCACGATCAATGATGAATTAAGAATATTGTATTTCCTCATATCATGTGTGCATGAGATATACTAACAGGAAGTTTGCACACTACTAAAATTACTAAGAATTAAGTGATCTTCAAACTAATTTCTTAAATGGATTGGTTTAGAATTTAGACAGGCCAATTGCATCTCAGTGAAAAAACTGCTGACGTGTTTCATTGTCATTTCATGCATTTTAAGACTTTTACATAGAGCAACACCCTACATGTTTCTAAGATGTGAAAATAGCCTATTCTATTGCGTAGACACACTTAAGGCCCCAATATACTTCAAGCTAAATCAGCCATTTTTCATGTTTTGATACTGTAGAGCTGCTTACCCCATTACCCCATCTATTATGTAAAGTACTAAATAAATAAAGGTGACATGACTGGGGTATAAAATTGGAGAGCTGGTGCAAACATATCCAAACCGTTATTTATTGCTCTCTTCTGCTGAACACAAAATAAGATATTTTAAAGAACATCAACCAAACAGTTGATTGGCCCCATTGACTTCCCCAGTATTGGGGGGAAAAAAATACTATGGAAGTCAATGGAGCCCATCAACTGTTTGGTTCTCGACATTCTTCTAAATATCTTCTGTGTTCAGCAGAAGAAAGAAATTCATACAGGTTTGAAACAACAAGTAAATTACAGAATTGTCCTTTTTGGT
The DNA here is from genome assembly GCA_030578275.1 of Meda fulgida. Classification (NCBI taxonomy): domain Eukaryota; kingdom Metazoa; phylum Chordata; class Actinopteri; order Cypriniformes; family Leuciscidae; genus Meda; species Meda fulgida. The sequence goes on from CM060638.1 coordinate 23,946,309, forward strand.
AGAACTATGCCTTTAACTGCTGTTTCTTGGCACTGTCACCCTTTGTGTTTATTTTGTTATTGAGAGGAAGGCGCACAGCACATATTTACATATTCATCTAAATGGCATTCTCAGTAGTGTGGGTAGCGTCAGGATGCTGGCTAACAGTATATCGCTGCTCACTTATTTCGAACTCCTAGGTGAAGATTAACAAAAAAAGACTTCACTTCGAGTGTTTCTTGGCCTTTAGATTGTAAAGGGCAATGCTGACTTACTCTGTAAAGCCTTTCCACTTGAGGAAATATTCTACACGGCCCTTCACAACTCTCCTGTCCAAGACTTTTTCCACTATGTACTCTTCCTCATCTGAGGAAGCAGCCTCATCATCTTCACGGTTCTGGTTCTTCTTTCCCATGGCTGATTCTAAGTGTCTTACTCTGAGCTAATGTGACCTCTGTGGCTCCCTGGTCTGGGGAGGAAAGTGGTCAACTGAAAGAAGAAGATAAAAAAAACATTAGCAAGACTATGAGTAGATGCTATTTACCATATAAAATTACGAAGAATAAAACTCTGCAGGGTGCTCATATTTGACTGTTCATGTGGAAAATTTTGATTAAAACAAACACTAGACTCTAGAAAGACTCTAGAAAAAGTTGTTTCTATTGCACCTTTGCTTTGTTATCTTTAATTGTACTGTTGCTTGTCATTTGCGATTTATATTTTATTAGTTTATTTTAAAAATTGCCAAAGAACACAGAAAAATGTTTACTTAAGGAATCAGTTAGCAATAGTTTCTGCTGTGGTATTGAGAATCGTAAGATTTCTAAGGTACAAGTATCGACTTTATTATAGGGTATTAGTATTGACTAGTGTCTATATTGTGAAAATCTTTTATTAGCAAAAATAACTATCATGAACTAAAATTACTCATAACATGATAAAAACAGAGGGCGGCAGAATTCTCAAAAGCTTAACAGCAATGACAAAAATCAGTATTTGTTTTTCTGCACTCACCTACAGTTCTCTATTGTAGGGCAGGACCTCTTAAAATGCAAAGATGATTCTTGATCACAGCATTCAGGGATCCCTTAAGCAAATAAAGTTCATTGAAACATTTGCATTTAAATATAAACAAAATGTATATAAAGACATTAAGTATAAAACTTTAATCTTAAAGTGAAATGCACCCACTGCTCTTATAAAAAAATAAAAACTCTACAGACCTCTTTAGAAATAAACATACAAATGCATGTCATTTGAGGAGCTACAAAATCATTTCAGGCTTAATTGCATAACAAGAATAGCAAACAATGAACTTCAAAAGATGTTTAGTAAACAATGGTTAATTAATTGTCTAAACACTCTATATTAGACTAAGCAATAATATTGGTGGATTGGGATGCAGTTCCCATATTCACTTACCAAGACACATTTAACTTGCACTAAGAATTGCGATAAACCAGCCATGTGTTCTTATCTTCGTGTTATGAAGGATCTTAGCGAACAAGGCCAAACAATGTGAAACTGAGCAGCCCTACACCGCTCTCACGTTTTCATACGTTCACATCTCTTGTCATATGCTTCTTTCCAATGCATTTATTCCAAAATACATAACATAAAACAACATCGGATTTAAATGCAGTGCTAGCTGCACTGCTAACATTTGGCTACAGAAGTCTCATTGATTAATACTGTTTGCCTCACTATATAAGCTCATTCTACAGGAGCAACAAAACAAAGACAATCTGCTTGATAAATAATTCCGTGATCGTGTTGTGTTTGTGTAACGTTACAAATAAATATATGCTAGTTCACCGAGCCAATGCCTGCAATAACAAAACAAAAAACAAGGTTCACCGATGCCCATGCGCATATGATAGCAGGCTAATTTAGCTCAATTAGCATACACTCTCTACTTCTTTATTCGACCCTCGTCGTCTAACCGATACAAGCAAAGCATTCACGCGCCTTTTCGCAGTTATTTGAATGTTATCGTCGTGCGCGCTACACTGTGTGAGCCTTTGCTTAGCAACAGCGCGGGCCGAGCTGAACAGATTCACCTGATCTTATCACGTTTAAACGTAACAACGACGGCGCAAATCTTTTACAGTGCAGAGGGAATCTACAATGAATATTATGCCGTTAATGTTGATAATTATTTTATACTTACTGAGGTATTTTTCGACGTTTTTCTATTCGTGTTGGATAATGAGGCTGAGGCGGCGGCGGCTTTTTCCCTGCACACAGGAGTTTGCTGCCTCTTGCGCATGCATCCGTCCAGTGGCGAGTCTAGCCAATCAGCATGCGCCTGAGCGAGCCGCTCTCGCGCCAAAAACAGCCTCGCATGCATACAATGGGATGCGCACGCGCCACATACTTACTAAAGCCACAGGTTTTGCTTAATATTTCTGATCTTTTTTTTTTAATTATATTTTATCACATTTTCCCCGCGAAAAAAAACAACATATTTTCAATGAGAGGCTTGAGTGCCTTTACATAATGCGTCATATCGACGCTATATTAATGGAATTATAACTTATTCATTAATAAATTATTACACCCTCTTATATTAAATAACACGTTTATTTAAATAAAAAAGGTACAGGTTTTGGTTTTTGAAATTTTAGAAAGAACAAACGCACGAACCTCTGCTCTGGGGATTGACTTGAGTCTCAGCCAATCAGACGTCCCCAGAACGCAAAACAAAAGCATTAGCGGGAACAGTAAACCAATCATCGTCTAAAGTAGGAGGGGACTGGTTTCACCCAACCTATTTACAGTATCTCCCCCACTTTTCACTGTGTGTCTCACCGACAGGCGTGTGGCGCAGCACAAACAGGAACAGTCGGTAGAATGTCTAAAGAGGTAGGTTTACTTTAATATGTGTATTTAACGATACAACAGTCTATTTTGAGCAATGCAGTTTTGGTCGTCTGCGTTTTCGAAATTTTCTTTGACTTTATTCGTTGCTCTTTGTTATTTGCAAAGAGCGTGTTCGAGCCGCCATTTTAACTCTGCAGAATGCAGACATTAGGCCGCGTGATTACATCGACGATTGAGTTCCCTAAAAAAAATATTTATTTGTTTTAATTACTCAATTGCCGTTTCTATAATGTTCTACATTTATTTACTATCACCACTGTTTGGCTGAAACCGAAATACTACAACGGATAGGCCGCGTGGTCTGGCACCAACATGGCGGAGGTCTTCGTTCACCTCCCTTTTAGAGTATGTTACCTCAAGGTCTCATGAGTCATGACGCTTCGCGCCCGAATATATTGCTAGTTTAATATCTGCTGCAGAAAATAGATTTGATGCACAGCTTTAGTGTTACTCGGCTTTTATATGGATTGTTATTTTCAGGGCCAACCACGTGAGCCAGAGCAGCTGCGGAAGCTCTTTATTGGTGGGCTCAGCTTTGAAACCACAGATGATAGTTTGCGGGCGCATTTTGAACAATGGGGAACCTTAACGGATTGTGTGGTAAGTTGCTCACCCTATCTATTCGGCTGTTTACTATGTAATTCTTTTTATCTTCGAACACTGGTTATTTATTTTGTTTTTTTTAAGGGTATGATGAGGACCAGTGTTTAACCCTTATGCTGATGTTTTTCTTAGGTGATGAAAGACCCAAACACCAAACGCTCCAGGGGCTTTGGGTTTGTCACCTATGCTGGTGTGACTGAAGTCGATGCTGCCATGGATGCACGCCCCCACAAGGTCGATGGTAGACTTGTGGAGCCCAAACGAGCTGTGTCTCGAGAGGTGGGAACTTAAGTTATGTAAAAACTTTCCTAAAGAGATGTATGAATGCAAATGCCTAAATGCATTTCTGTTTCAGGACTCCAACAAGCCATTTGCTCACACAACTGTGAAAAAGATCTTTGTGGGTGGCATTAAGGATGACACTGAAGAGAACCATCTTCGTGACTACTTCGATGTGTTTGGAAAGATTGAAGCAGTTGAGATAATGGTTGACCACAAGACCGGAAACAAAAGGGGCTTTGCCTTTGTTACGTTTGACGACCATGATTCTGTTGATCGTATTGTCAGTAAGTGCTTTCATTCTGGTGTGAACCTTTTGATATCTTAATATTGTATGCTTTAAAAAAATAACCCTGGTATGTTCCCCCATTAGTTCAAAAATACCACACTGTGAATGGGCACAACTGTGAAGTCAGAAAAGCTCTTTCTAAACAAGAAATGCAGAACACTGGCATGAACATGAGAGGTAAGTTTGTTCATAGTTTTCCCCTGGTATCCATATTTAAAACTTGGCTGTATTCATTTATTTTTAAATAAATTTGTAGGCCGTGGTGGTGGTGGCAACAGTGGTGGAGGTGGAAATTTCAACAGATATGGCAATAATGGTGGCTACAACAATGACTTTGGTGGTGGCGGCGGTGGCAACCGCGATGGATACTTCGGACGAGGTACATGCAAAGAGGGCTTTTGTAATTTTGAATGGTGTTTGAGTTTAATAATGATTTAACTTCTTTTCTTTTTCCACAATCCTGTTGCAGGAGGTAGAGGTAATGGTGGAGGTGGTGGTTATGGAGGGGACTGCTACAACAATGGATTTGGTGGAGATGGTATGTGTTCTCTTATTTGTTTGAATTTAACTGATTCTAAATGTTAAGTTGGGTTGGATATCATTTTGAATTTTCTGATTCTTGTTGATTCTGTTGGGAACACTCGGTGACTGAACAAAAACAAGTTGGCAAAAGCACAAATACAACTGAAAAATGCTAATAGTGTTTTGAAGAGGTGGTATAATGCCCTTTTCACGAGATGTAAAATAAGTCTCTGATATCCCCAGAGTGTGTGTGAAGTTTTAGCTCAAAATACCCCGCAGGTGTTTTATAGCATGTAAAAATAGTCGTTTTTTTTAGGGTGACCAAAAATGCACTGTTTTTGTGTCCCTTTAAATGCAAATGTAATGTTGTTCCCGGCACTGGGGGTGGGGCTACAACAACTCATTCTTAGCAGCTTTGATTACCTCAGACACGGACTGAATTTAGCCTTATGTTCAAATCGGAGTCAAAGATGGAGACTCAAGAAGTGACTACATGTAGATAACATTTTTGAATGGTTAGTTGATGACTTGCTTATCTTCTAGTCATTAATTGGCATATATTCTGTTATGATCTATAAATCTTGTTCTGGGGTGGGGTTTCTGTACCTTTTAGGGTTAGTGATGTCACTCAGGAGGAATGTCGTGTAGTCCCTATCAGCTGTTTGCTGTCTTTAAATGAGTTCTTAAAAGAAAATCTCACTTTGCTTTGAACTGACCGTTGTAACTTTTCAGATTTTTATGCTCATACAGCAACATTACACATGAACTAAAGTTAGAAAAGTGAAATCCTAATCAACTACCCCTTTAAGATTTAGATTAGGAAGATTAAGAATATTTACGCACTGAGGGGCATCTTTGGATGTGAAAACATAGCGCAAGCCAATGGTTTAAAATTAAAATGCACAGGAATTTTAATTTAGAGTTTTTTTTATTTTGTTATTCCCGTCCCTAATGGCAAATAATTCCTGTCACTTTCTCCAGGTGGTTATGGTGGTGGAGGCGGTGGCAGCGGTCCTGGTAACTATGGTGGAAATCGTGGATATGGTGGAGGAGGTGGACAAGGTTATGGCAACCAGGGCGGAGGTTATGGTGGCGGCGGCGGCGGAAACAGCAGTGGTGGATATAATGACAATTACAACAATGGCAATGGAAACTTTGGAGGTGGTGAGTACATGTCAATCTTAATTGTAAACCTATTTGCAAGTGCCTGAATTGTTGGCAGTAACGGTGTATGACTGAAATGTTCATAGGTAACTTTGGTGGTGGAGGCGGCAGCAGCAGTGGAGGTGGTAACTACAGTGACTTCGGCAGCTATAACAACCAGCAGTCCAACTATGGTCCCATGAAAGGGAACTTTGGAGGTGGTGGTGGCGGCAGCAGTGGTGGCGGAGGAGGGAGGAACAGTGGCCCATATGGTGGTGAGCTCTTCATAATGGCTTATACACATGTCCCCATATATAAACAACTTGAATCCTAACATGCATAATATCTGTTCTAGGTGGCTATGGAGGTGGATCCAGTGGTGGATATGGTGGTGGCTCTGGTGGTAGACGGTTTTAAGCTCAAAGGTTGGTTTCAAATTCTGCTGTCTACCTTAAATAGACTTTGTTTCAGATTACTTTATTTACAGGGTAACAATGCCTATGTTAGTCTTGGACTGAATGCTCTTCATTAAACTGTAACCTTGCTGTACATCTGGTGTAGAAACAACCCTCAGTTAGTGTGTAGCTTAACAATTGTTGTTCATATTGTTCAACAGGACTGAGTGCTTTAGGAGAGGACAGCAAGAGAAGTGACAGGGCAGATGCAGGTTTACATCCCTAGATCTGCTCAGCCAAACAGGTTTGGCAGATTTACAGCTGCCACCAGAAGAAGTGTACAGTAGCGCTATCGTGTGTGGGACATCATGAATTTGTCATCATGCAAACTTATTTTATATTGTCTATTGAGGAAAAAGCATTCCAATGAGGTTTTATGTAGAATTACTTTCAGTCGTTATGGTTTTTATTTTATGTAACCAATCAAGGTGAAATAAAACATAATTTTTGTTTTTTTTAAAAGATGTGCTGTATTAGTCATTTTTGGTTTCTGGGTGTTTTAGTGTAGTACCCTTGAACTTAATATTGGAGCTTCTATGAGCCTTTTTAGTAATTCTATTTTAAAGACTGTCTTCTGGCTCTTAAATGGAAATCCATTCTTAAATTGTAAATTGAACTGATTCAAAAAGCATTGGCTGTTAAATGCAAATGCTTAGAGTAGTGTACATTTGGTTGCATATCAGTCTAGCCATGGGAGCAAGCTGAGAAAGGAGTAGCAAGATCATCGCCCTGTGACGAAGCAGAGCAGGGAGTACAGGGCGCTACTCAAAGACTAGCAGGCAGCGCTTTTAAAACTCCTGTAGGTAAGAACAGACTTCTCCACTACCGCTGGTAACTACGAATTTATTAGATGAAGCTGTACAGTTAATGTGAACTTCCCTTTCAGTGTTGTGTATTACAGAGGAAGTAACTGCAGTCAGCATAGTTTGGTGACGATTTTTTTAAAAATTGAAACCATTTTTAATGCATGCCCAGTTTATCCATGTTCCATATTTAACTTGCTGACCATGATACTCTTGCTTTTTCAGGATCTGATGAGTGAATCCTCTCTTGAAATGAAGACATGTTTGTCCGTTTAGACTGGTGCTATAATAAAAGGTAGTTGCTTTTTGTAATGTAATATTTTCATGTTTACAGTCTCTGAATCTCAGGCTTTTTTTCTCTCTTTCTAGGACAAAGATGCAGCTGAATAGACTTATTTTTTTATACCTGTGGTTTTTACTTTTTACAAATAAACTTTTAATGCAAAAAATGTGATTGGTTGTCTTGTTGAACCCATTTAATAGTTTGTATTTTGGACATGTAATACTGATTCTACAAAGTTTGGCAATGTTGTAATGTACAAAAGTGTTTTTACCAAAATTCTTGCAGTATGGTTTATAGAGTAAGTATACCAAGTAAAATTAGTATTTGTACCCTAAAATAAAATCTTGTTTTCTTTGAAATTCTTTTGACATGTATATTGTGTAGTTAGGCTCTGCTCTGAATTACTATGAATGTGACTTCTTATTAGAAAGTTAAGTATCCATTCATTACAAATGATTTGAAGTCATTTAATATTCATGGCCATTCATTTTGTCCAGCCAAGTGGTGTCTTAAACCCTTCAAAAAGTTCATTCACCCTCCAGTACTGTATTCCTCGGCACCAAGTAAATGTTGCCATCATTAGTTTGTTGTAGTGAATACTCATCAACTGAATATGGGTGTCCCTCCTCGTCACGTAGCTGTGAAAACACTTGGGTGTAAAGATCTGACAGCCGACATTTGATAATGGTTAGGTTTTGCTGAAACTCCAGTCTTTCTCTGGTCAAATGTTCTCTTTGAGCTCTAAGTTGTCCCAACTCATGTTCTAAATGCACAATATTCTCCAACTTCCGTTTGCGGCAGTTCTGAGCTGCAACTTTGTTCTTCCCTCGTCTGCGAATGTCCCTCACGAGTGCCATTTGATTGTCGCTCAGTGTGAATTGGGTCAAAAGCTCGTTGAAGTCATCCACTGGTAGGTTCACAATCTTCTCCATCGGGAATGGGATTTTTAGAGCGTGTGCTCGCCGCTCATCTCTGCTTAGGGGTACAGGAACACTTTTAGGCCTTGGGTACGGAGCCTGATATGAACCTAGTCTTGTTAAACCTGAGCTATTTAGTTGATCATGCAGTGCTGTGGGTAAAATTGCCAGTGGTTGGTAAGTCTGCTGGTTGGTAGCTTGCATATTTGCAGCTGTGGGAAAAGATGCTCCAGGGTATGAGCTATAGGGCTGCTGGTAGTCAGCAGACCCGAGCAGAGTGGGCCGCATGCGACACTGTTCCCCAATGCTTTCGAATTGACTTTCAGCATAGCCCATCGTACCGTCTGCAGGTAAGTACGTAGGTACTCCATGCACCCCATTCTCAGGAGAAGCGAGCGGTGGACTTGAACCAAGTGACAAACCAGAATCTGACTCCAGATCATCCGTGCAAACTTGTTTAATTTGTCCTGTGCCATGAAGGTTGATAATGCCATCTTTCGCAATCCCATGACTGCGTGTTGCCATGTTCATGTGCTCCAAAAGATTCATGAGCGGTGGATGAAGAGCTTGCGTATTCGCAAGGATTCTGGGGGAACCATGGCCGTAGTGCATATCCACGTGTGGGTTCAAACGCTGATAGGGTGGCATCATTTCTGGGTATGCGTTTTCATAAACACCAGCATGATGGGCATCACAAGCAGCTGGAATGGTTTCCGGCTGAGGTTGACTCATCCCGAACCCCCCTTGAGAAACCATGGGCTCCATGGAGAGGTATGGGTTTGCTTCAAAGGGATTCTCATTGGGTACCTCAAACTCCTGTGACAAAAATAATGTTTTAATAGCAAGAACTTCCAGTGGTGGATTGAAATCAAACTCTTATAAAAGAAAACACTGGGAACCTAGTAAAGTGAAGGTCTGATCTCAGTAACAGTTGATTTGTGCTGCAGAGGAGGGTTGTATTCAGTCAGCTGCTCTCTACAGGACCGGCCCACCTGGGTGAATGTGCCACCCATAGCTTACGCAGGGCTTACTTAGGAGCGCTCGGGTTTCATGTCGAAACAGATGGTCATTGTGCTATGCAGGGGGCTGTCGGCAATATACAGCAGTTACCCTCTTTTTCTGTCTGCCTTTATCCTCGCATCACTCAATTGGCCCATTGTTGCAGATCGTAGCTAAACTTAATGTGTGTTTATAGAGGATTCAGCATTAGAAAAATGTAATAAGGCCCTTCATTTCACCAAGGCAGCTTGCACTCTCTCTAAAATGATTGGCTGTATCCTACCACAAAATACTCCTATGTTTTCTTGAGATTTGGTGTTTGTGCATGTAAAAGAGGAACCTGGTGGGGTGTTCCAGTGTACTGACCTGAAGATCTGTGATGGCCATCAGTTCCTGCCAGGCCAAGTCCATCTCCAAATGCTGGGGGGAACGATGTGCCTGGAATCCAGTGACATTGGTGGACATCGACACCTCCCCATGCAGTCTTCCTGGGTTTGCCAGTCCCTTGAAATTAAATGCAGTTTTTGGAAAACTTGATACGGATTGTTGCACCATGCAAAATAAATAAAATTCAACTTGTATTTTTTGTCTTTTAAATATATTTAAATATGTATTTCTCCCTTAATATATCTAAAAATCCTTGGAACAAGATCAATTTACACTACATAAGACAACCTTTTTTTCAGCCAGCATTTGCATGCATATATGTATATATATGTAAATAAGTCAATAGTAAACAAGAAAGATAAAATATTAAACAATATTTACTTTCATTTAATACATTTTTCTCTCTCATTTAAATATTACTCTAAGTCATGCATTGCAATATTTGTGATAATCAAAAGGTGACTGCAGTGTCTAATGAAAAATAAAGAAAAGTTTAGACCAAGAAATAACCATGTGCATATTTCAGTGTCTTCAACGAAGCAACACTTTTCTTTTGAATTAACTTTTCAAAAGTAATTTTTTTACATTATTCAAAATTACATTTTATATGTTTTACATGATTTTTTTGTCAACTTTTTTTAAGTTTAAAGTAAAAATCTGCTAATGCAGTAAGAAAACATACTTGTAAAATAGATATTAAATATACATTCTCATGAGTGTTATTTTGGATTCTTTTTCTTTACTGAAAAGAAATTTTTTTAGCAATGTATAAACAGATTTTTTTCGTTGGGAAATTTATAGTATCAATTTCCTCATATAGATACTCACCTCACAGCTGATCCTCAGAGGAAATACACCGTTGATTGCTGAACACATTCAGGACAGACCCCTGATGCAGTGAATCAGTCTAAAACATTCAAATAAATTGTTAACATTTTTTGTATTTGTGGAACATGAAAGAGATAACAGACACACAAACCATGCTAGCATTCACGTAACGGGTAATATAGGTCAGTTGTGACCATGCCAACAATCTTAAGAACAAATTTAAACTGAATTGTGCACATTTCCATCTACACACCCGTAAACTGAGGATGTCTCTCTGAAACTGAAAATGAACCTTAAGAATATATATATATATATATATATATATATATATATATATATATATATATATATATATATATATAAGATTCCCGAAAGATTGTCTTATATATATATATTAAACTGTTTCCCTTCCCATGTGCTCCAAATGTCATGTTGTGTTACTGGACATGAAGTTTTGTTGTGCTGGATTTGTCCTATCAGCTGGCTTTTCGAACAGTAATGTCAACCCTTGATAAGACAATCTTTCGGGAGCCAGCCTGTTCTCCAGTAAACGAAGGCAGGGGCCTAACCACAGACATCAGAATGTCAGGAAGACTTTCTCAGCTCATTTATTATCAACATGAAGGAGTGTACTGATGTATAGTGATATTTAAGATGCATTAGCATTCATTCCGGTTACCACTGTGTTTTTATCCTGTTTTTATGATTATGTGAAACAGATGCCTTATTATTTGGTGGTTTGCTTTTATTGGTGAAGCCTTTTTATACACAACAACTGCTTGAAATTTTAATGGCGGGTTCCTGTTAAATTGGGCATATATTCTGGTGCGATAAAAACAATGCAACTTTGCATTCAGATGTCATTCTGCTACTGTTCACACATACGTTTTAACTGTACCAATGAGAAAAACTGTTATCTTTTTAATTCAGTTGAACAATTTTACAAGAGTGAAAATTGTGTATGAATGCTGGTTATTTTTGCCAGAAACAATAACAATTTTAATCAATTTTGAAAGCTGTTCAATCTAGCTAATTGTAAAAATGTAAATCCACTGTCAGGTACAAGTTTGACAGGACGTGACGGCAATAATGCTGTTTAACATCTAATGATTTTGTATTTCATGTGTGGTGAGATATTTAACAAAACACTTATTTCCTTTTGACATTTTGAGGGTAAAAGACATGTATCCTGCCTTTACCGCAGTGTCTAGCTTATTTCCTTTGACTAGTTTCTACAATTTTGAGGGGACAGGACTGTGGGACAGGCCTCCCATGTTTCAACATCAGCTGTACTAACCAATGTAGCAGTATGAGCCAACAGTAAGCAAGAAAGATGAAACATTAAAACTTTTTTTTCTTAATTTAAAAAAATTGTGTCTCTCATTTTTTTAACATTACTCTAAACCATGCATTGCAACATTTGTGATCATCAAAATGTGACTGCAGTGGTTCACGTCTAATGAAGAATAAAGGCAAGTTTAGAGCAAATAATAACCATGCGCATATATTTTAAAGTCTTCAACGAAGCAACACTTTTTAAAAATTACTTTTAAAAAGTTAATACTTCAATTTAAAATTATTTTGACATCTCATAGGCTTATATATATATATATATATATATATATATATATATATTTATATACACACACACACACACAACATAACAACTTTGACACTTTAATTAAGTTAATAAAATCAAGTCAACTTATATTGTTTTTGAAGCAAAAAAAGTGAACACTATTCAGTTTTCAAAGCAAAAAAAGTTAACACTCTTTACATTTAATGTGTCCTTAGAGAGTTTTTATGACTACAATAATGACTCAAAAACTCAAAAAATTTCATTTAGAACCTTGAAGATTTGAAAGTGAACCAGAATTGTACAATATATGTCAACAGCTGCCATATTTACTGAAAAAACTTCAGTCCTCAAAAAAGCCCTCAAAAAAGATGAAATGACAAACTGTACCTTATTAGCATTTCCTTGAGCCCTGAGCTCAGATGAAAAAGTCCTCACAATATCATATTATCCTGTGAGCAGAAACCAGTGACCCCTGTGTTAAACTGCAGAGTGAAAGAGTTCGCTGCATTGCTCTTAGTTTTGAACTACAAGTGTGCATGCGCTCAACCTGTCTTTCTCTCTCATTCACTCTTTCTCCCACTCACCCTGTCTGCTTTTGGCTGTCACTCACACAAATGGGATGGGTCTATGGGCGATGCAAGCAGGTTTCCTGTAAAGCACCCACACTTTTTGCCCTCCTAAATGCAACACTTGCACTTTAATATGTTTAAAATACATTGCCCACAAAAAAAGACCAAAAACCGTTAAGCCACGGATATAAATATATATATTTATAAGCTCTCACTTGTGGACTTCCCAGACCAAATATAGATTTAGACCCTTCAGATTGTGGTTATGGACAAGTGATTTCCATCCACAGCTTAGGTGTGTACGTGTCCTAAAGTCTATCACTTCCTCAGTAAGAACAACGTGTTGCAAAAATGACCTGAGTTGATCATGTACAGCCATGTGAGGGATGTGGTTTGAACACAGACACTATGAACAGGCGCACCTGGAGTTAAACCTGGGATTGCTGTGCGGAGGAGGGGCTGTTTTCTGACTTGCACTAGTAGGGATGGAATGTACACCTTCACCAGGTAAGAAAGGCCACATTGTTCCTGTATTTGCCGCACAACCACAAACAGCCAGTGAAAGCGGGGGGGGGGGGGGGGGGGGGGGGGGGGGGGGGACAGGAGGGTGGAAGAGCGTGTCTTACGTTGCAAGTGACCATTCGAGTCCTTGATGAAGTCCTTCTGAAATCACACACGGGACAATCGGCAGGATTGTTCAGGCACAATCGTCAGGCGAAGTGAAAGGATGTGTTTTCCTTGTTCATTTGAAGTGCTTAATTTTATTTGACCAATGCCTTATCATGTTACACCCACCCTCGATAATACACCACTTCAGGTGCATGATGGTCCAGACATTAGAAACCATGGACTGCCATTGGAGTGCATGCAGTTGCACTTCTGGTCGAGAAACACAAAAAAAAAAAAAAAAAATTTCCTTTATTTAATACATTTGTCTCTCTCTCTTTTAAACATTACTCTAAACTATGCATTGCAAGTTTTGTGATAATCAAAAAAGTGGTTAGGGTCTAATGAAAAATAAAGAAAAGTTTAGACCTAAATAACCATGCACATATTTCAATGTCTTCAACAAAGCAACTCTTTTTAAAATTATTATTATTATTTAAATTACATTAACTCAATAAAATAACTCCATAATGAACATATATTAAAGAAATGTTTATATCTGTTAAATTGCATAGAATATATTTACAATATAATTACACTTTAGTCAACTTATGTATTGAGCTTCTGAAGCAAAAACTTTTTATATATGCTTTACATTTAATGTGTGCTAGTTCTTAAAGTTCTCAATATTACACCAGTTAAAGAGCGTTCAGGTGCATGTGGTCCACAATCATTAGAAATCAAAGACTGCCGGTGAAGAGAATTTCCTATAAAAAATGTCAACATATTAGAAGCTCGAGTGGTTGAGTATACGAAATAGAAAGCTATGACTAAAAACTGCTTATCAAGGCTTGTTAAAGCGTTGTCCCCATGGTTTCTTGATACTTGTTCAAGCTCGTCTTTTACAATGCGGTCTTTTCATTCCCACGCGTTAATATGTTTGTATGTAAATGCACCATAATGATGGACGTAGGTGGCTGACATCGTCCAAAGAGGTGGGCGCCTGCCAGGAACCAGAGAGACGGGACTTCCCAAGCCTTGGTTCCTAGCACCCACCCACCCGACTCCACCACCTACAAACACACACATGAAAACAGCCTGCTATTACATCCACCACAGTGGTTTGGGATTTGGCGTGTTCCAATCTAAACAGCCGATCTGACTCTCTCCACACATAGTTCAGGTCATCGAGACGCTCGCACAGTTCTATATCTCACTGCTGTGTGACCTTCCTGTCCTTTTCATCTATTTATTCTTGCTGCTCATTGTATATTTTAATGTGTTTTATTGTATTTTTGTATTCATTTGACCCTCTGTCACGTTGTGGCCTTGTGATGCTCTTGACCCTCTTTGGTTTGACCACAGGAAGTGAAACAGCCCCGTGACACCATCCTGACCCATCCAACTATTTCTATTCTTCCTGCTTCCCATATAGGTAAGAGGAAACTCATAGGATTTTTTTGTTTTGTTTTAAAGTTTCAGAATATATTTTTTTCCTTAAAAAAAGAAGAAAGTTGATTACAACTGGATGGTTTCTAAGAGTAGTAAGACATTCTATACAAGTAAATATAAATAAATTATTATATATATATATATATATATATATATATATATATATATATATATATATATATAGACTTTTATGTTAGATGGGATTGATCATGATTTGATCGATAAAATATGGGCCTGTAATAATTTCTTTTTTCAACCTTTATATTTTTTATGTAATATAACAATATTTATATTATCTATATATTTATTTATATTTATTTTATTTAAATTTGAACTACTGTGCAAAAGTTTTGGTTCAGTAAGATTATTTTTTTTTTTAAGAAATAAATTCAACTTTTATTTAGCAAGGACATTAAGTTGATCATAAGTGTCAGTAAAGACATTTATAATGTTACAAAAGATTTATATTTCAAATATAAAGAAAAAAAATTACATTTGAAAATATATTAACATAGAAAACAGGTATGTTCATTTGTAATAATATTTCACAATATTACAGTTTTTACTGTATTTTTAATCACATAATTGGGGTCATGGTTATCATAAGAGACTTCTTTCAAAAACATAAAAAAATATTACAGACCCCAAACTTTTGAACAGTATTTATACTTTTAACAACTAATTTTTCCTGTCAAAAAATACAACATTACTATCAGATTGTCATTAGCCGCAAGTGAACGAGAACACATTTTCAATTACACGGAAAATCCTCCCGAGCTAGTTATGATGAGAGCATTCGTGTCTTTGGTTTGTGGTCCATTGGGAAAATTCATTCTGCTGCTGGGAAAAGTGGAAAATATGTGTATGAGTAATCAAGAGTAACGTAATTTCATCCAATGCAAAATATATATACTGTAACAGCTCTATATAAATAGCATTAAACCTCAAATGAAGTATTTTAATTCAACTCACGGTCCAGTGCAGTGCATTCCAGCAATATATACAGTATCAATCTGTTTACTAAACACAGATCCATATGCATGCTTGCAAATAGTCAGGTTCAAAACATGTGTTACTACATTAAATGATCATTTGATCATTTAAACCTGAAAATAAGCAGAAATTTTTTAGGATTTTGAAATATTTAAGACAAAGAAAACCTATAATGTCCCCTGCAGAAATATTTAAGAATCCACACTATATGTGTCACGGAGCGCGCGGCTGTCACTGAGCGCGCGCCTTCACCTCTCTCCGAGTTCACACGCTCTTTGTCACCTGAGTTCTAGAACTGCACTTCCCATCTTTCCCCTCTGCTATCATTAGTTTCCATCCCTGCCTGGTTTCCTCGTTCAGTCTCATCAGTCCCACCTGTTAATCATCATCTACCCTTCATCTGGACTGCTCAGTTCTATGTTGATTGCCAAGTCTTGTTTTGCCACGCTACATGTTGATGCGTGTTCCTTTGATGTTTCATGTCAGTGATTCCTTGTTTCATTACCTGTTTGAATAAAGTGCTGCAGATGGATACGACTGCCTCCTCTCCGTCATTACAATAGGTCACTTATATCACCATGTGAACTCCTTTAATTGAAGAATAAGATGCATTTTTGAACCCTATATGGTGTATTGTGCAGTAGAGCTGGCCGGGTGAATTAAAGAATACAACGATCGTGTAAGCAGCTCCCCTCCCCGTCTCATGCCAGAAACCACAACAGTTAGCATGAGCACCTAGACAAGCCTTTATCAGAGCTCAGCAGAGCTTCCGCCACCCAACATCCCCTTTCCCCCTGCTCTCCTCTCCTTCTGCAACCACAACTCTCACCACACCCAAGCCCACACTGGGAACCAGTGGGATACAGAGCCAGCTTCATGTCAGACACTCATCACAGGCCAGTATGACGACGATGTCCATCAATGCCCTTCTGATACGGCGTGGAAAAGATGAGCGGACACATACTATGCCGTGACCGCACAGATAAAGATCTTATTGTGAAAGACGTCTGATTATCTGAAGAGTTTATCTCAAGCACTATTGAGACAGAGTTACTATGCGCAATGATACTGTGGGCGCAGGTTCCTCATTTGGAGTCCGTCAGGTGTAACGATTGTTTGGTGACAAATAGGATTCTGAGAAGATCATCTCTATTGCAAATATTTCCACTGTACATTTGACTATGAACCATTGGAGCAGTGCTATTTGAGTCGTCAAAGCCTTAATGTAAGGATACTCATAAGACTTAAGTAATGATTTAGAAATTATTCCATAATAATCAACTGCCAAACAGGCCTTGTAAATGTATTTAAACAAAATGAATTGCAACAAGTACAACCAGCTCTAAATGGCTGCAACTATAAACACACACAGATTTACTGTAAACACACCTATATATTTGCTGAAATAAGTATTAATATGTTTGTTTTTTTTAAATATAGGCTATAGGTTACAAAAATAAAAAAAATTATTGTTCTGGGTACAGTACCGTGGAGCTATGATCAAAAATGCATAATTTATATATATATATATATATATATATATATATATATTTAAAAATATCAGTAATATTGCAAAATATTACCAATTAAAATAGCTTTCTCTATGCAATTAAAATATATTATGATGCAAAGCTGATTTTCAGCATCATTACTTTAGTCTTTACATCATTACTTTCAGCATTATTACTTCAGTCACATGATCCTTCATAAATCATTCTAATGCTGATTTGCTGCTCAAGAAACATTTTGTATTATTATCAATGCTGAAAACATTGCGTAGTTTAACTTTTATTTTGTGGAAACCATAATCATTTTTTTTTTTTTTTGGTGAATAAAGAACAAAGAATATCACTTGTCTTTACTGTCACTTTGGATCAATTTAATGCACCCTTTCTGAATAAAAGCATTAATTTCTTTCAATAACTAAATAAATAAATAATCAGACTGACACCACACTTTTGAATGGCAGTAGCCTATATAATGAACATGGCAAATAATACATAAATAATATAGCCTAATACATAATAATATATATGAATGAAAACTGAAAAAATTATTCTTGGTATGAATAGCTCCGTGAAGCTGACTCTCATACTCTGGGTGACATAACCATACCTAAAGAAGAAGAAAAATGAAACCAACTCTCTCAGAAAAAAGGTACAAAAGCTGTCACTGTGGTGGTACCTTTTCAAAAGGACTTTTGTACCTAAAGAGTGCATATTGGTCCCTCAAAGGTACACATTGGTACCAAAAATATCAATGTGTTTATCTTATATATTTAGATTAGTACCTAAAATGGTATATATTAGAAGGGTACTGTCCCAGTGACAGCTTTGTACCTTTTTTTTCTGAGAGTGTAAGGAAACACATACTGTATCCTCTCTGATATAACATAAGGGTAATTTCGAAATGTTCTTTGTGGTAAAGTTGTGAAAACCCAGTGTTTCAATTGCGAAACTCGCTGGTGAGCCACCTTACTGAACAAAAGAACATCTTTATTCAGAATAGAAACTACTTTTTGTACTGTGTGCTTCAATACTCGTTTTAGAGGCAAACTGAAATGTAGCCACCATGCTCAGAATAGTATGGTGAGTTTTACTTACAGGTTATCCCATCACAGATCTCTAGATTAAACCGTTCTCTAAGTCTGAGAACAAAACAAGTGGCCTCTGATGTCAGTGTAGTCACTGTAGTAAAGAGCCATGAGCCGCGCAGGGAAAACCCCTGTATGGATTCGTTTTCACAGTGGTGCTTCCCAGAAAAAGTGACCAATGTAATTATGATCCCCAGTTGTAGGAGTATCTCTTAAATTATCTCAGAAAAACAGGACAGGCTGGAAGCATATGCATTTTTGAGGAGGACTAGTGTCATTGAGGCCAGTGTGTCATTCACGGAGAGCAAACAGATTCCAAACCCAATCAGTTCAGAATCAGGATCCGAATCACTCATTATCTTGGACTAAGCGTCTGGTCCTGAGAGCCAGAGGTTTACATCAGATAGAACCACTGCTCGGCTTTTTTCCATTTCTGGAAGCATGATGAAGTCATTGTACCCAGGTAGAGTGTGAATCACCTTTAGTGATACTTCTGTAAAACGCTATGTAAATAGGAGCAAGTTTTGTTTTGAAATTATGAAGTAAAAATATTTTTTGAGGTTATATTATCCTTAAACACACACATGACATAGTAGGACAAAAATGATGTATGAAAAGTTTGGAAATGGGAATTTTACTTTAATTTGTAGGCCTATACCATTTGTTTTTTTTCTCGACATCTATACCTTTTTATCAGATTAAATTTCAAGTGAACAGGCCTAATTAGTAGCTATTAATTATTTAGTAAATTCAGTTGGTAAAACTTTCAGTTCAGACAAAATGTTGGATCTCAAGTTAATTATACAGGAAAAACATGGCTAAAATGAGTTCCGGTTGCTGTGATTGTTTAAGAGTTTTCCGGGATCATGATTGGTTCCCAGCTAAAAAAAAAAATAAGTTCTAAGAACTTTTTGCTAACGTTCCCATTAAGTTATGAACACATTATTTCTGGCTGTTCAAAATGTCCTGTTTTTTAAAAGCGTATGTGAACGTTAAGGAAATATTCCATTCATCTTTCTTCAAACATAATGGGAATGTAGTACAAGTAGTACAATTCAAATATGTAAGATGAACGTCCAACTAAAACATTTCAGGAAGAAAAAAACACTCCATGAACAATGTATAAATAACGTTTTTTGTACCAACGTTTCGAGAACATTATTAAAGAACAGATAACTTTGAATTAACATTCTACTGACAATACTGGAGGAATGTTTGTTCAGAACTTTGAGAGAACCTTGACATGTTAGCTAAAGTTCTGAGAACATTCCCTGTTAGCATGGGTCTTCTGTACCGTATACCGTATAATACTACAACACACACACACACACACACACACACACACACACACACACACACACACACACACACACACACACACACACACACACACACACACACACACACACACACACACACACACACACACACACACACACACACACACACACACACACACACACACACACACACACACACACACACACACACTAATAGGCTAGTCCTATTTAACTCCATTTTAATTTTATATTTACTTTAGCCTGTATATGTCAAATTGCATGTTTTTAACCCAAACCTACCATTGTTTAATAAATAAAAAACTGTTATGGTTCACCAGACTGTGTGGTCAGACACAGGCTAAACTATCAACATAAATGTTGCTTCAATAGGAAAGGTTGTAAATAGACATAGGCTAGGCCTAAATATTGTGCATTGTAGAATAGTTTCTTTTCAATTAGGCTAGTACATTTAGGGGACATTCTACTAGAAAAGTAGGCTACATTTCCACTTATAAAAATATCTTACTCTTAAATCTGAACGTTGAATGAAGGAGCATGTTTTTATGATTGACCCCTAAAATGTCAGGCCCTGTCACAGACAAATTTGTATATGTTAGAATGGTTTCCTAATGAGGATTTCTTTGATACAAATAGCATTTTCTTATTGGTCACATGTCCCTGATTGTATTTAACATGGTTTTGTAATTCAGAAATGTAAGCAATTTTTTGGTCAACTGTAGTATACAAAATCACAGAATACCCGCCAGGCACTCATATAGTTGTCATACCCCCACCTTCATCTACACAGTTAAAGAGATTAATTCAATTAATATTTCCTCAAATAGTACACTTTTATGTCATAATTTCCTGTGTGACAGGACTGACCGTGACATGACAGGACTGACCTTATTGATTTTAATGATGCAGAAAAAGTTATGTTTTGTGTTCTTTATTTAAGTTTTGATAAGCATTCATATTTTAAATTAATATTATAATTTTAATGTTAATGTAATATTAGACCATGGTAAAGTTCAACCAAGGACATACACTGTATTGCTAAAAGTATTGGGACACCCCTCCAAATCATTGACTTCATGTGTTTCAAGCACTTCCATGGCCACAGCTGTATAAAACAAAATTATAAAAAAGCCACCTAGGCCTCCAGACTGCTTCTACAAACATTTGTGAAAGAATGGGTCGCTGTCAGGAGCTCAGTGAAGTCAAGCGTGGTACTGTGATAGCCACCTGTGCAATAAGTTCATTCATGAAATGTCCTCACCACTAAATATTCCACGGTCAACTGTTAGTGGTATTATAAGAAAGTGGAAGCAATTGGAAACAACAGCAACTCAGCCATGAAGTGGTAGGCCACGTAAAATCAAAGAGCGTAAAATCATGCTGAGGCGACATTGCGCAGAAGTCGCCAACTTTCTGCAGAATCAACAGCTACAGACCTCCAAAATTCGTGTGGCCTTCATATTAGCTCAAGAACAGTGCGTAGAGAGCTTCAGAACTTCCAGAGGATGAGTCTGGGTTTGAGAGAACGGTACTTGCCTGAGTGTAAAGTGTAAAGTTTGGTGGAGGGGGGATTATGGTGTGGGGTTGTTTTTCAGGGGTTGGGCTTGGCCCCTTAGTTCCTTTAAAATGAAATCTTAATGCTTCAGCATACCCAGACATTTTGGACAATTTCATGCTCCTAACTTTGTGGGAACAGGTTGGGGATGTTCCTGTTCCAGCATGACTGCACAAAGCAAGGTCCATAAAGACATGGATGAGCGAGTTTGGTTGTGGAGGAACTTGACTGGCCTGCACAGAGTCCTGACCTCAACCCCACAGAACAACTTTGGGATGAATTAGAGCGGAGACTGTGAGCCGGGCCTTCTCGCCCAACATCAGTGCCTGACCTCACAAATGCGCTTCTAGAAGAATGGTCAAACATTCCCATAAACACACTCCTAAACCTTGTGGAAAGCCTTCCCAGAAGAGTTGGAGCTGTTGTAGCTGCAAAGGGTGGGCCATATCCATATTAAACCCTACGGATTAAGAATGGGAGGCCATTAAAGTTCATGTGCATTTAAAGGCAGACGTCCCAAAAACGTTTTGCAATATAGTGTATAATAAGGACCTAATTCATTAGAATATATTTACAGTGTAAAGTCTATTTATTCAAATAATGTTTTACTATGGCATGCGTTAAATACATATTATATGCAATAAAGGTAAAAAACAACAACAACAAAAAAAAACAATGCCATTTATTTGTAAGGCCGTGTCACACAGGAATGTGACAGGCCCTGATGTGACCAAGGGGGTAATCCATCAGCCGCATTGTAGCAGAACTTCTCCTGCTGTTAGCATTCCATTGACTCCCCTTCATTTTGGCGTCACTTTGACAGCGAATAACTTTACATCTGAGACGTTCAAAGACTCAATTTGTCCATTATTTATTTCTAAAGAAACACGCCAATGTATAAAAGGCTCCATTACTTTGTATCTTACGTTATGGCCCCGTAGAAGCTATTTTTGTAAAAATAGGCTAACGATTGCGTCATAACCACTCGACTCTATGTCGCACAGTCGAGAAATTACCATATAGACAGGCGGAGAAGCTCGCAGGCAATCGGGGGGCGTTGAAGTATAAAGTCCGATAAAGTCAAGGGAGAAGCCCATAGAGAGTCATAAAGTTGATCCTCCTGCTACCTCATGGACAGCTCCTACTCACACTCTCCGTCTCTGTGAGATTCGGAAGGGAGTGATTCAGATTTCTCTTGGCACAGCCATAGAAGACAGACAGGTTGCTCACGTCACAATTACTTCGTCAAGCTCAGTTTGAGCCTGTGCAGTACGCTCAGCCATCAGGAAGTGAGTGCTTCTAAAGGGCTTCAATTCTCTCCATTGAAATCAAGGGGGTCGCTGTGTCCATTTCTTTTACTGTCTATGGATGTGACAGGGCCTGAAGGGCAGCCATTTTAAACTGCCATTACTCAATCTGCTAGCATGCTAGCATACAAACTGTTAACATGCAAGCAAGGAATTTCAGTAACCTTTTTAGACATGTTTTGGATTTAAAACATTTTAATTATTTTCTGGGATGTTTTACTGTGACAGGGCCTGACCCTTTAGCTTGTCTTCCTAAAATAAAACATACAAAAACAAGCTTAAAATCATAAATTCAATGACAGAATTTAGCCTAGATTAACGTCAGCGTCACCCTTAAAGGCGTTTTATGTAAACGTGACAGGACTGACCGAAAACATGGGGATAGTTGTAACAGTATTTATTTGTAGAATTTATTTAATTTCATGTTTTTGATCAATTGATGTGAATGATAACAGCTTAAACTTGTTTTTATTCTAAATAACAGTTTTTAGCATAACAAAACTATGAAAGATGTAACTCCAATTTGCCTGAGGTCATGGACAGGATTTGTAATTTTCAAAAGTGTTTTTAATAAAGAACCTAATGAATGACATGTTCCTTTACAGAACAACTCACATAAATCAGCCAGTTTTAGAAATTTTTGGATGAAATACTTTTTATTCACTGTAACAATTCAAGGACAAATAATATACGTTTCTGGTAGAAATTAATGTCCCTTAGGCTACTCTCCAATTTCTCTCTTAAAGCCCTGTTTGCATTACTCACTGGTGTAAAGTGAATAAAATACATATATAAATATATAAAATATAATATTAAATACATAATTTCTTGGAATTTGTTAGGACATTTTTCAACATTTGGCTCTCACAAGTAGCCAAACAGGCTATTGACACACACATTTTACACAGCTGGATTCTTACGATTTGTGTGCTTCTAGACTGTGTATTGTAGTGTGTTGATTGGATTGTAATGTTCACGTTATTGTTTTAATGTTTTTTTTATTGTTTTATTTTAATAATAATAACTTTGGATAGGCCAATTGAAAACATTCTCCTATATTTATTTCCTGCAATATTTTACCGCAATTATCAATGACGTTACAAAGTACTTCCGCTTAGTTTTGCCCTTTTACCTCATGACGTAAGCGGAAGTACACATAGGCTACGCAGGAATTCAATACACGGAGCTAGAGTGAGCGCCTTCTGCACAGTACAAGATGGATACGCTAATACTGGTAATAAGATTTTATCTCTATATCGCAATATATATATATATATATATATCAATATAAGTGTAAATCATCCGCTAACAGTTACATCTGTTCTGTTGCCTGTTCAAATAGCCCTTCCGCTAAATCCGCTAAACAATAAATCACTAACCAAACATACGAGTTTAGCAACAGCGTGTATAGGATGCTTATTATATTTAAAGGTTAAAGATTATACTGAAATATTACATTATAATATTGACTTTACAACCTCAGCAGTTGCTGATGGGTATCTTAGCTACAGTTATACGTCTGTTCAACCTTTCCCCTGATCAGCTGATTCATTTGACTGTAATTCATTGGTCATCTGTCATGTTTGTGTCTGTGCTGTGACAGGAGCCCTCTCTCTACACTGTAAAAGCTGTTCTGATCATGGACAATGACGGAGAGAGACTTTATGCTAAGGTGAGATCATCAGATGATGAACATCAGGATCATGATCAGATTTGAGTTGATATACAGTGACGTTTTATTTAAAGGGATAGTTCACCCACAAATGAAAATTCTTTCATTAATTACTCGCCCTCATGTCATTCCAAACCGTAACACTTTCGTTCATCCTCGGAACACAAATGAAGATATTTCTAATGAAATCTGAGAGATTTCTGTCCCTCCATTGACATTCTACGCAACTAGCACTCTGACACTTCAAAAAGTTAATAAAGATATTGTAAAACTAATTGAGTGGTTTAGTCCAAAATTTTCTGTAGAGACTTGAATGCTTTATATGATGAACAGGCTTTTATGAAAATGTAGGCTTTTATTCGCAAATAAATTCATCGTGCCACACATCGGAAGCTTTAGCATGTTCGCTTGACGTGCGAGAACCAATTTGGTTTATTCTCGTGTGTTACGCAGAAATTAGATTAGTTTTACGATCTCTTTATGAACTTTTTGAAGCGTTAAAGTGTCAGTTGCGTAGCTGTCAATGGAGAGACAAAAAGCTCTCAGATTTAATCAAAAATATATTAATTTGTGTTCTGAAGATGAAGTTTGGAACAACATGAGGATGGAGGAGTAATTAATGACAGAATTTTCATTTTTGGGTGAACTATCCCTTTAACCCTGTAAAGCCTGACAGGTGGGACATTTTTAGGATTACACTAAAAGGCCTTTCACTTGCTAAAAAGACGCCTTGTAGATTGTGTGCAACAGGTTTTCAGCAAAGTTGTGATCATGTTGATAATTTAGAGGCCTTTCAAATGTATCAAATACCAGGCTTTATATGGTTAAACCTGGAAGTAAACACAGTTTTAGGATTCTGTCATTTAATCACCCTCATGTTATTCAAAACCATAAAACAGTCTGTCATTTTCAAACTCACACCCTTTAGAAATATAAGCTTTTTGTTTGCATAAGGTGCGTGAAAGAGTGTTTATTAGCACTTAATTTGTCTTTCTATTTCAGTAATATAGAAGTGCTCTGTCTGTATTATAAGCTTCATATATTAGTTTGCGACTGAGTTGTGTTTGTTTCAGTATTATGATGACACGTACCCCACAGTGAAAGAGCAGAAAGCCTTTGAGAAGAACATCTTCAACAAGACACACAGGACAGACAGTAAGTGATTATGTTACTGTCAGTCTTGTGTTTACCAACATTGTCACATCTTGGAGTCATTCTTCCTCTCTTCCACACAGGTGAAATAGCATTGCTGGAGGGTCTAACGGTCGTGTACAAGAGCAATATTGATCTGTATTTCTACGTAATTGGCAGCTCCCATGAAAATGAGGTAATGCTTTATACTTCATCCAGTATTGTCTTATCATAACTGTGTGAATCTCATAAGTGTCATTGTCTTTCTTCACACAGCTGATGCTTATGTCAGTGTTGAATTGTCTCTTTGATTCCTTGAGCCAAATGTTGAGGTACTGAAGGAAAGACATTTTCATTATGAGTTATATGGTCTCTATCAGAAACCCTCCCCCAAAAAAGTTTGACTTTGATTGTTTTCCTCCTCTTTTTAGGAAAAATGTGGAAAAGCGAGCCCTGCTTGAAAATATGGAGGGTCTGTTCCTGGCCGTTGATGAGATTGTTGATGGAGGGTAATCTATAATGAATGTATTTAAACTTGTATTACATTTAAAGAAAAAAAAAAGAGGAAAACAGAAGCAAAAAATTTTATTCCGTAGAGATCTTGCTGTATGTACACTATCGTTTAAAAGTTTGGGGTCGGTAAGATTTTTGAATGTTTTTGAAATGCGTCTCACCAATTCTACATTTATTTCTTCTGATCAATAGCCATTAGGGTTGTGAAATTTAAAAAATGTGTCTATACCAGCATTTCCTTCTAGCACGAGTGTGTAAGCGCAATGGCCAATCAGAGGTGTTTAAGAATCCATTCAACAGCACTCAAAATACTAGAGAGAAATACTGGTATCATCACATTCAAAGTTGTGAATTTAACTTGTGTGCAAAATAGGAAATTTGCATAAAACATTTGCGAATAAAGCACCGTTTCCATCCCATGTGTTCAAGAGAACAAAATCGCCACTTCCTGGGAAATTGGCACAAAATATCTGTAATAAAAAATAGAAGTTGCTGCAATCTGTAAATCCACTGTGGCTCTTTTTTCCTACATCATAAATGACTTGGGTCTCTCAGACAAATTGCCATAAACGCTGTCATGTCATCTGGCGTTGAGATGCCTGGTGTTGGGAACGCAATCATGTGTGATGCAGGCTCAGAAATCTTAGAATAATCAAACGCAGTGTGATGAAGTTGGTCCACTGGTTAGTCCAGTTATCCAATCACATCCACTGT
The DNA here is from genome assembly GCA_030578275.1 of Meda fulgida. NCBI lineage: Eukaryota > Metazoa > Chordata > Actinopteri > Cypriniformes > Leuciscidae > Meda > Meda fulgida. The sequence continues at coordinate 23,972,661 of CM060638.1, forward strand.
TGAGGCAAAGTTACGTGAGTTCTTTTGTTGCGTATCGAGGGATTTACTCAGTAAACGAATTTCCATCATAGTTTATGCACACCTCTTCTTATCTGATAGAACATGTATGAGCGATTCTTTGAGTATGAGTATAAAGTTGAAAAGAACAGCAATTTATTTGAAATATAAATCTTCTCTGACATTATAAATATCTTTACTGTCACTTTTGATCAATTTGATGCATCTGAATAAAAGTTCTTCCAAAAACATCTTCTTGAACCCAAACCTATAAACCGTAGTGTACATTATAATTACATTCAAATATTTGTCAGATGCTCTTATCCAAAGCAGTATGTGCATTATCAGGGACTCAAATCTACTGTGCTCTTCTAGTTGACCTACTGAAATTTTATGGATTTTATTACATTGAAATTTATTACAATTCATATTTTAACTATTCTAATCAATCAATTTGTGTCATTAATATTTATATAAGTATGTTTATACTGTATTTAAAAAAATAATTGGGAATCAGCAGGCCCATACAGAATCAACGGCTAAAGAATTGCAGACATGTAAATCAGTCATAAAATACTATACATTTTCAAAAAAGATAAAGATAAATTAAATAACATTAATTTATTGGATATTCTGGCTATTTTGATTATATTACGCTTTCAGCTACCATTAAGCCTGTCATACTCTACTCTTTCAGCTCTGTTTAACACTTTTTTATTATGAATAAATGTCAATCCTGTTGCTCAAACAATGGTGCAATGCCCAGATTTTAGGTAAGTTTCCCAGGGAATGCATGAACTAATAAAACAGATACCTTGATGCAATCCATTGATGGAATAAAATCAAAAATCGTTGCAGAAAATGCAGAAAAAACCTATAGAATTCTTCTGGGTCTAGACATCGGCCACTGCGACCACTAGTGCTCATGCGGGCGACATAAGATTGATTCTGGCGAGTGTTATTTCCTGATCCTGTCCACATCCTTCCCTGTTTTCTCTATTTTCTCTATAAAGGAATGCCAAAAAAATGAAGCATGCATTTTTGAAAACAATCGTAATTGAGCCTAAAAATCATGTTGTTTTGGTCTCAGCACTGATTAATTGTCTGTTTTGCAGTGTGATCCTGGAGAGCGACCCACAGCAGGTGGTCCACCGTGTTGCTTTGAGGGTAACTACTTCTTGTTCTCCTCTATTGACTTCCATTACACTGATGTGAATGTTAATCTGATTAGTATTTGTTGCCTCTGCTCCATCTCTCGTGCTCTGACGCCACTGATGAGCATTATGGTACTTGCTAGGCAGCTATTAAGTTTGATTTCCAATAATCTTGCATGTACGAGACAGGAAGCAAGCAAGCCAGCAGTCCTAAAGTCATCAGCATCTCCCTCTCTCATCTCGTTCCAGGGCGATGACGTGCCTCTGACAGAACAGACAGTCACTCAGGTGAGAGAAGTCCACGCGCTTCCTTCAGCGACACCTGTCGCCAACACATCTTATGTTTAATAGCAGCTCTGCGATTTACCCATGATTCATTTGGAAAACGAGTCTTGTGGTGGTCTGGTTTCACAGCTGCCATATTAAGAACCTTTCACTCGCTAGTCCGGGTTCCCGCGTGTGTCTGGCGCATGTAAACATGATGGCTAATTATTGGCGGCTGTCTGCCAGCGATGGCTCCCCGCGGCTGGCGTAGTCGTGAGTGCGGACTGATTAATGTTCTCGTTTAAGAGGCCCTGCGACAGGCTGACTGTATCTCTTTGGTGTCCGTGATTAATGGCTGTCTCCTCGTCTTCCCTGCTATATGGTTATGCTTTGCCTCGTCTTGAGCAAATTAAGATGATGAATTAATTCCTGGATGTTGTGCTGCGCCTGCATTACTCGATTACAGGGTTCCCCTTAACGCTGGCACCTTTACATGTAAAAGTTTTTTTCACTTCTGCAGTTTTTTCATTTCAGAGACACTATTGTTCAAAAGTTTAGTTTTTTAATAAAATGAATGAAATTAATGCTTTTATTCCGCGAGGATGCATTAAATTGGTCAAAAGTGGCTGTAAAGATATTTAGAATATTACAAAAGATTTAAAATATAAAGAACTTTATGTTTGTCTAAAAATCCGACAAAAATGTATCATGGTTTCCACAAAAATATTAAGCAGCATAAGTTTTCAACAGAAATAATTCTAAAATGCTCAATATTTCTGAAGTAATTCAGCTTTGAATAACAGGAATCAATTACATTTTAATACATTATTGCAATATAACTGTTTTCTATTTGAATTTATTTCACAATATTACTTTTTTAGTGTTTTTAATCAAATAAATGTAGCCTTGGTTAGCGAACTCTTACGACCCTAAACCTTTGGACTCCAAACACAGGTTTTAGGATTTTGAAAGAATTGGGGTATAAATTAGGAGAATATAGTCATTTTACCCATAGTTTCAGGCTTTTTGGACCTCACTGCATCTAAAGGAGGAGGTGCTAATATTTCGTTAAGTATTGAAAACCATAAAGCAGCACCCTGATGGATGTGTGTGTCTTTTAAGAAAAATGATGGCATTAATAAGTCAAGAACACAAACACGTTAAAATTCAATTACCTTTTGTAGCTTTGGAGACAAGTGAGGTTTTTTGGGAGTGGTTTGGTCTATCCGTCCTCACTGAGTGATTGGATTTACTGAAGATTCTGAAGATGGTAATTCATTCTAATTAAATATGACTAATTATTTTTCAGTGCCTAATTTAAAACTTCAGGTTATAATCAATTGGCAGAAGCCACTTTCATATATTCTTTCATAAGCTCCTAATGACACCTCAGATTAATTATAACATCCATTAAAAGTGTATTTAAAGGAGCACCAAGTTATGTTTCTTCCATTTAAAGTTTGACATCTGAAAAACGTCTCACTTTATCTCGGTAACCCTCATTTATCAGATTGAGTGTGGAATAAAATTATTATATTATATTAATACATAATTAATTTAAAAAAATGTTTTTATTATATATAAATTTGAGCAATTTTCATTTAATAATTTTTGATGAATTTAAAAAAATATATACATGTATATAATTTTTTGTTTAAGAAATATAATACTTACGTTTTACATTACATTTTAAATAGAGCTTCTAACTTGATTGGTTGTTTTCTTTGTTATTTCTAGGTGCTACAGTCAGCTAAGGAACAGATCAAATGGTCTCTACTCCGATAGGACGCTTTTGGTCCCGGTCCTGAACTGAGATGAGGGGAATGAATGAGACTCAACTGCTTTTCCTCACTTACTGTCCTATCTGCCCTTTTCCTCGAGTATTTTCTTGACTGTTAAAGTCCACATTCACTGAAATTGACTTCTAGTGTTTCTCTCTATCTCAAATATAAGACCGAGAACTTGACATTTCTAAAGATTGTCATGGCAAGAGGAAGAAGCTGGAATATTGTCTTGGCGGGACTTTCTTTTTAGGAAAAAGTACCGGGGCGTGTTTTTTTTTCCATCCCATTCCAGTAAGCGCTTGAATATATGGCTGGTTTTGTGAATGATATCACTGTTGTACTGAGATTTTCATTACGATTCATGTACATTCCAGTGGTTGATCTTGTTCTCTGTTCTTCCCTCTGACCCTTGTTTTGATTGAAGTAAACAAACCGTTTCACCATTGTTCTGATGCGGTGTGTTTTCTCTTCTTTTTGGGCACTATTGGGTTTGCAGGGGCGGTTGTGATTTTCTTTTTTGCCAATATTTTGAGGTCAATTTGTGTTCTGTTTTGTGAATTTTAAGTCAATTATCACTACGTAGGATTAGGGACTCTTGGTGAGAGAGTGAGTAAATATGTTACCTCTCCAGTAACAAAACAGAAATGTTTAAAATACCATTTGAGTTTCTAAACAGATTTATAAAAATAAAAAAAAGGAACTGTTATGACTTTGAAAACATTAGAGATGCTACAAAATGTATTACACTCATAATTTAGACCTCTTTTAAAATGGATGGATAGATATCACTGCATAAATTCCAATAGAAGTGCCTGTTTCCCTCTCTACTCGACCAATGACTCAAAGTCAATGCAATAGCGCCCTCTCCTGGTTGTAAATGAGACAATCCAGAGGTTGAACTGCACTTAACTTTGTTTTTGCTGCCCTTTTATGCTTGCTAGGCACTACATCATGCATGTAAAATTACAAGTGTTTTTAATACATCCATAATACAACACATGTTTTACAAACAAAATTTATGGTCAATTTTGAATTGGTTGTAAATTTTGTGCAGCAAATGGCACATTTTTAAGAGGTCCTAAAACAGGCTGATATTTAAAAACCCAGGAAAGCTGTTTTGGCTTACACCGCATGAGGAAAGTGTTTATTCCATAAAATAAGAATAAAAGAATAAAAACTGGTTGGGTTTTGGACTTTTCTTTATGGAAAGTCCCCATAAAACATGAAAACACAACTGGTGTGTGTGAGGCAAAATGTTGCGAGGAGGTTTGACAGCTTTGCATGCCTGCTTATTCTCTGGTGGATTCCTCCCGTCTCTCATTTTAATGCAAATGAAAGGTTCCCCCTGGAGAAATGGTTGTAAAAATAGTAGTATATCACGCACATGCCTCAGAATCATACCTAGGACAGTGTTATCGCACTGGGGGCGGAGACCAGACATCTGCAATATCAGGGGTCACTGTGACCAATGCTTTGAAATAGTTCACTAAGATTTTATCAGGGTACATGAAAAGAGCCCATGCAATGGCTGTCTGAAACCAAAGGGAGCTGCCCAGTCAGTTAATGACTTAGAAAACATTATTATTTTGAACCAGTTACTGTATTCAGCTACATAATGGCTCGTCTAATGATCTACAGCAAATTAAAGAGAGCTTTAGACATGACCAGACATAACCAAGCAAATTTTTAGAATGAATTTACTTCTTTCTGCTTTATCAGACGCCATTTTTATTCTTTCCATCAACCACCAAACCAGAGCAAATTTAATATCACCAAGTAAATATTTAATGACTTCAATGCCTGTTTCCCTATAGAAATCAAATCATAAATTAAAAAAAAAAGACATTCATTATGAATGACTTTACTTCTTTAAACCGGTGTTATTTTAGTATTATTGATATTGTAATATATTGAATTAAATTTTATTTTTAGATTTTCTGTTTTCATTTTCATGAAAGTTTATGTTTTGTTGTAGCCTATCTGTCCTTATTACTAGTTTTAAGTTGTGTCTTTAAGTTATTAGTTATGCCTATTTAGTCTTTATTAAGTTTTAGTTTTTAATTTTAGAATTAGTACTTCAACTTAAATTAAGTGAAAATGAGAAATAATTATTTGGCTTTTGGCTGAAATAAAATGTTACTTTTTTATATTCTATTTAAATTCAGTTAATGTTTATTTTATATAGAGAAAAAGTGAAAATGGTTTAATTTTAGTAAAAAATAATAACCTTGCTTTAAACTTCTTTATTAAACTCCCAAATTATTTTTCCACCAACAAATTCAAGTGAGGGTTAGAGATTCTGAATGAAATACTTAACTAATATTTTGCGATAGAAATGGTATCATAAAAAAAGGACATTTAAAATCAATGAATGAGTGCATAAATTTACCTTTACCTTAACTTCAGTTTTTAAAAAGAACACTTTTTCCATCAGGATTTTTTTTTGGTTTGGAAAGTCATATTTGAATGTTTTTATTTTCCTCACACCCTCCTTTTCATTCATGAAAAATGAAAAATGAAATATGGCTTCTATCCATTCTCCTGATTTGTACTGCAGAAGCTGGAATGGAAACCGATCTATAGCGGCTTTGACTGCAGGTTACAAAAGTTCACCGCCATGTGGGATATGCAGTTGTAATGAGAGACAGGTTTAGGACAGGGCTTGTTTAGGCCAGTTTGGGTCTGTAACACACAGCTTCAGACAGAGATCTTTCTTGGCACTGGTTCAGCACACCTCCACAACCTTCTATTGCTCTCTATCTTCCTCTTAATGATGCTTTGGCATCCATATGAAAGTAGTTGGGAAAGTTTCCTTTGTCTCGGCTGATATCCTAAAGGGTGCTGTTTTGAGGAATGAAACATGACGTTGGGCCCTGAGAGCCCCATCCTCCCAGAGGGAGTTCCCTAACCCTGTTTCAGAGAGGCGCGCGAGTGGTGGCGTCTTATCTCCAAAGCATGAGAGCCTTCAGCTTGAAATTTATTTGACCAATTGAGCTAAGTAGCTCTTTCATTATGAGGTCATTCGTTATGATTCATTAGTGGATGGGTAAGAGTCACAGATAAAACCTCAAGACGTCTCGCTCATCTGTGTGTTATGAAGTGTAGGCTACAACATGCTCCCATTGAATAAAGCTAAGTGCTGTGGGACCGTTTTTTTTTAAAGATATTATCATCTGCAATAAAGGAAAAGGGGGAAAGGGTAATCAAGAGTCAGTGGGTAAGATATCCTATGTAAAACGGTCTTTGTGTTAATAATCTAACTTTAAAGGTAAAGTGTGCCATTTTGAGGTAATTATGCCGAGACAACTAAGCCATTGATTCTCCTGAAAAGTGGAAACACTGCAACTCGGCGATGCTATAAAAACACTGCTCTGTTTGTTTAAGCTGAAGAAGGTCTCCAAAGTTATCTGTTAGCATGCATGCATTTCAATGGCAACTGCAATTCCATGCAGATAAGTTCAATAATGAATACATTTAAAACAATTCTTGCAAAAGGTGTGTTTACAAAGAATTTTTCTTACATTTTTTTCAGTCTTTTCATAGATCACATAAATGACTAACAATGTGTTAACATAATTCATTCTAGGCCTATTTAAAAAAAACAAAAAACAATGTGTATCTTTAACCATACATCATATGAAAAAGTCAGTGACCACCACACACTGATTTAAGTCTCATGGTTCACAAAAATTATCCGGCTCATAAGAGTCATTGGTTCTGTAATTTCACTACAGTGGTGGTAGCCATAGACATAATAAATACATAGGCACCCTATTGGCTGCTGGAGCATACGTCAACGGCGCCGCCATATCAAGGAGGGCAACTTGCCCATACCTCTCATTATGGGAATTGAGAAAAATGCCTGTTTCGTGCGCTGCTTGGGGCTGTACAAGTCGCCACACAATTGAAAACAGGTCTCGGGGAATTACCTTTCACAAACAAGACTGAACAGTTTTTTCTGGTTGTATTTGGTAATTATATAATTAGTAATAGTAACGTACACCACGTGCAAACCACTGAAATCGGCTGATAAATGTAAACGTTATTATTGTTTTTATCCAGGAAAACCGCAGCTCACCCGTTTACTTGCATTTGTTCACAGCGCAGTCTTGCCCTCCGCAAAATGGCGGACACGTTGACGTATCGCAGCAACGCTCCAAAGCGGCCAATAGGGCGTCTATGTATTTATTATGTATATGGTGGTAGCGCTGTATGTTTCTGATTCCACAAAGCAAACGTCTCATAAGAATCATTCATTTGGGAATCGGACTACACTGGAGGTTGAACGGTATGTTTTTGATTCACTAAAAGAATCGGCACAAAAGAGTCAATCGATTGGATATCCGACTGCATTGGTTGTGCTGTATGTTTTTGATTCATTGAAAAGAATCGGCACATAAGATTCATTCATTCAGGAGTCGGACTACACTGGTTGAGACGCTGATTGAGTAGTAAATTAACCCCTTTTCAACGTTATTTCGCCAGCATCTGCAGAAAATGAACGTTTTCAGAACTGTTTGTACCCGCCCCCTTTTTCAGCAACGTTGATTCCGGAAGTATTTTTTCCATTCATTTCTCCATTAGGGATTTTTTAAAAGTATTTGTTAAAGCCATGACGAGGTGAATCATAACATTACAAACTTTGTACAAGACTGTGTAGCCTACTCAATCCCATGAAGCATTGCTATAACAGCATAATCAACCCGATCTCACGACAATTCAAACGTAGGCTATTTTACGAGGTTGCTAATTCGTATGAATTCATACGACCTCAATCGTATGAATTCGTAGGATGTTTGCTAAATCGTACATATTTTACGAGTTGCCCAATTTTTATGAATTCGCACAAATGACCTAGCCTAGCCTACCCCTGACTGACCCCGCCCCTAAACCTAACCGTCACTGGGGTTTAGACAAATCGTAAGAATTCGTACGAATTGGCCAAGTGGAAACGTTGGCATAAATAATTCTACTCACTAAAAATGCTGATTATATATATATATATATATATATATATATATATATGTAAAAACAATATTTTTTAAGTTTATTGCAATATATATATATATATATATATATATATATATATATATATATATATATATATATATATGTATAGCCTATATTTATTTATATAGGCAATATATACAAATATTTAAGTATTTTGAGAGGCTGACTTACATGGGAGCAGGCGGAGTTTGCTTGTTTCGACTCTCTGATTGGTGAAAATTTCTTTATGCCATCATGATAATGTCGTTTTTCACCACAAATTCTGTTAATAAACGATTATTTAAAAAATAAGTTAAAATAATGCTGGTTGACGGCTTCAGCAGAAGTAAATACCATCGATTAACAACCTTGTAGATCACAATAGGTCTGTCTTTGAAGCTTTACAAGCTATTGTTAAAAATATATTCCCAATGGAGAAAATAAATGGAGCTTTCACTTCCGGAACACGATTGTTGCACTCTATTTATATGTTGCTTGTGGAAAGAATTATCAGAATGCACAGCTACATTTCAATGGCTGTCAGCGCAGAAGCATTATTTTTGTTTATTTACCAGCATCTATTAGCAAAAACTTGCCACACTTAAAAATGCATTGCATTGTATAACAGAATATTAAACCAAGTGGCATTTATAACAAAAAAGATATGTTCTTTTCAATATAAACTAAATGTAAAAAAGTTAATAAGACAAAAGAATATTGCTAATTTAAAGAACTAAACATTCATCACATTAACCCAGCTAGCAAACATCTTTGAAAAGACTTCATACATCCACTAAAACACCCTTAAAACCCATTGAACAATTTTTCAATGATACTTTTCATTAGTTTTCATCTATTCTATGAAGTTTAGACCATTAAAAATTCAGACATCCAAAGTTCCAAAAGTGTCCTAATACACTTTGAGGCCCCTGATTCTCTGAGCAATAAGAGACCTGTTTGAAAGAGTCATTCATTTTTGAGCAAAAATTACATATAGCCTACCATGACCATATGCTAATACACCTGTAAAAGTGTATTGCCCTCAGGAACAATCCGTTCCCTCGGATGGTCGTGTTTATGACCTGAAGCAATCTCTATATTGGTGCAGCTGATTTGAATATCATGTTCTTAACCCTTTATGTGGTATGAGAGGTATTGGGCGGTGTCAAATGGATATATGTATCTGTATGTTGAGATCAGCCTTCTGTATGACTCCAGAAGGGCAGAAATTAGATTATATTTGACCCCTGTTTTTCGTCAATCTGGGTGGATACTGCACTTTGGTGGTGGTTGAGGAGATTCCCCCTTCCATATGTAAAGCGCTTTGAGTAGAAAAGCACTATATAAATGTAACGAATTATTACAGCCCGCTAACATGGCTGATGCTCCTGCGGCCTTTCATCTGGATATTTCAGCAGCGCCTATGGGCAACCGATGAATGCCTTTCATCCACTAATTACAGTGGCACGGCTGTAAAAAGGCAAAAAGGTAATTTATATTAATTATAGAGGAATGAGTATAATAGACTGAAACATCGCGGCTTGACACGCCGTACAAAATGCGCAGTAAAATTGTCAGAGGCGTGTGGACTAAAGGCCTGTAATTGATAGATGCTGTGTGTGTGTGTGTGTGTGTGTGTGTGTGTGTGTGTGTGTGTGTGTGTAGTGGTGAATGTGTGCAGCACTCAATAAATTATCATCATCTGCAAGCTGCAAGTCTGAATGTCACCAAATGAGTATTCCAGATTCACATGCACACATCGACTGCCCTTTTTCACAAAAATCTGCACGCTTATTGCAATCAGAGTCATTTTCTATTCTCAGGTGAGGGGGAGGGCGACACAGAAGCGTCAGTGTTTCACATTAATCATGCATGCAGCCCAGGGCCGAAGCTGAGCAAACAGCGCGCCTGCGATAAATGTAGGTAAATTACGGCATGCTCTCGGAACAGGCAAATTTAGACAGGCCAAATTCATCAAAAGACCATAGAAAATGAAGACGGGTAATGCACGAATGGATTTGGTCACCACCAGGCCGAGATAAGAGCTCTGCTTGCCATCGCCCCCGTCCCCAGGTTCGCCTGGTCGCAAACGGAAACGCCTGATGTGTTTTATGGCGCCTCTTGCCCTCACAGGGCCTGTTTATGGATTCCCGTCGAATAGAAAATCATTTCACCTTGGAGGCAGAGGCAGCCAAAATCAACAGCAATGCCACAGCCTTTGCTGATCCAGTAGTATTTCAACAAACTATTCTATCCGGTGTAAAAAATAACATCTTCTTTGCAGTATTTTACTTCAGTTATTTGTCTCTTGAAATCATCAGAAGCTGTCAATTTTGAAGAGGCTTGATGATAAATCGGATATATTGACCCCAACTTCTCAACTCCCATATAAGTATTGCATTAAATCCATAATTGCACAATATTTATTCAACAGCACATTAAGCGTTTCAAACGTGCCATTCAGAAAGGCTAAGATGTTATTCCTCTGGCTGGAAAGGCTGGTAAGATTACACCTTATTTTCATATCACATGACGGAGAGTTAAAAAACACATTAATTCAAGCGAAGGCACGCTACATTTATCAGCCAGGCAGTTGGATATGTCCACAAGCCTGTTTAGACATTTCTATTTTCGATTCGCCTGCGCCATTAGTCACCGAATTTGGCCGTTGTCCGCGGTTGAAAACGGGGGCCGTCGGTCTGAGCTGGAGATGTTTGCGGAGTAAAAGCTGCAGCCTGTTGACATTTTAAGAGACAAGGCCTTTCTTTCCCTTCCCCGTGATTTAGAACAAGACTCAAATCCCAGAAGAGTCCGTCCCGCTGCGTTACATCTGCACACGCACATGCATTCACACACAAACAGGCTCTTTTAGCCGTGCACATCCATACGTGTGAGAACATCTGGTCTGCACCCTTGCAGCAACGTGAAAGGGCCAACAGGTCATTGTTTCACACACTCCGACATGCTTCAGTCTCCTTTTTTATGTCATATCATATAAAGAAGTGTTTTAGGTTTGCGTTTGACAAGCTATCGTGCATTTCAAATGGGCCGAATGTGTATAATGAGTGTCGTGAACTGAAATAATCGTGACAAGAGTCGGTGATTAAGATAGTGATGTAATTGTAGAGTGAGACGAGGCCGTATTTCACTTTTGTTGTAGACACTCAATGTCACACAGCAGTGGTAGCAATTAAGCTTTATGGCGTTTTTCTTTGGGATGCGTGTTCGCTCTCTCATGCGGTCGTGTTTGGTCTTGTTCCACTCTAATTTTCACGGCTTAACACTTGCAAAACACTTTGATTTTCGGCCATTATGGGTTTCAGAAATGAATCTTTGGGTAACCAAAGCAAGATTTTTGCACGCTTTAGCTCTAAGTGCTCAGTTTTTCCCCTCCCTCCTTCCATCTTTCCATCTCTCTTTCTCTTTCTCTCATATACACGTTCTCCCCCCCCTCCCTCTCACCCTAGTGGATTCCCCATCTGCACCACAGCGCCCGTTAACAGACGCTCGCTTGACAGATTTACCGCCGCAGTCCCACCATTGGCTGCCGGCATGACAGAGTTGATTTAATGCTCGTTTCTGATTGGCCAAGAAACGACAAGTTAATTTATGGCCGTGCTGTGATTCGACGCTGGCTGTTTTTGATGTGAGTTACCGCTCTGTTGCTTATGAGACACAGAAACGGTGTCAGGTTTCAATCGTAAAACCCTCTCCCCAAGGGAAGGAGCAGGGAGTGCTCGACATTCCTGACGTCATGAGAGCAGGAGGAGGAGGAGGAGAGAAAGAGAGAGAGGTAATGATTTGTAGCTGCAGTCATTTTCACTCACACTGGCCTGCTGCAGTTTCTTTGTGGAATGCGTTCACATCTAACTCTCCAACTCCAAAATAATATCCTGTTTCAACACCCGACACTCAAAGAAAACATCTCTTATGCGACACAAAAATGCGGACGATCCGACCAGACGATTCATCTCAATCAACGCACATCAGCAATGCAAACATGACTGTCATCGCCGTATCCCATTACTGGGCTTGATGTTTGCTTATACGACAAATTTGTGACCTGCCACTGATAACCAATCATAGATAGCCTATGTTATAATTCCCATTAAATCCTCACAGTGTGATTTGCTGATTAATGAGGCATTTAGGCAAAGGTTGCATACTCAGTTATTCCCAGTTTGCATAAATTAACGATACTATAGTATAATACTTAAATTTTTATGAAGAATATAGTGTTTAAAATGATAATTGACCTGACAATGAACACTCAGTCATCATTTTCTATATTCTGTGCAACAAACGAAGATATATAAAAATATTTTTAAAAAAATCAGTGTTTTATAGTCCATACAATGAAAGTCATTGTGGTCCAATGTTGTTTCGAACCCCATTGACTTTGACTGGATGGACATAAACAGTTGAAACATTCTTTTAAATATCTTCTTTTGTGTTCCACAGAATAGAAGTCAGTCATGCAGGTGAGTAAACAATGAAAGAATGATAATTTTCAGGTGAGCTATCACTTTTTGTGGGTTCTTAACGTCTTGATTTGTGGGTTTCTAAATAGTTCTAGGTGGTTCTAGGTGATTTTCCAACTATTTTATGTCTGGGCCATTAGAAACATAAAACGGACATCTCTCCTCGACAAGCCACGTGATTTGAGGTGTCACAAATAATGCCTTTCTGTAGCTCAAACATATAGAACATGGCGTTAGCAATGCCAAGGTTATGGGTTCAATTTCCAGGGAATGCTTGAGAGCTTGAATGCAGCTTAACTCACCTTGGATAAAAGTGTCTGCCAAATGTAAAATGTAAGTGTTGGATGAACTGCACACTAAAGTACAATATGCAAGCTAGAGAAATACTAATGGAGATGTTTGCTTTATCAAACACTACTAATGCGATTATACAGTTTAATACGATGCTATGTTGAAATAACACACACTATACACGCACTACGCGGTATAATGTGTTTATATTGGCTTTTACATTGGAACATATTGCTTCCATGTGGAAAGATTGTTTTACAATTGACACTGGCAATGAAAGAAATCTCGACATGCTTCAACTTCCTCTGCCTCTTCTGAAACAACATTCACAGTGATACCAGATAATTCACTCAAGTACACCATAAAATGAACATGAACATAAATGAACATGTGCAGTAAATAGCAGGGATAGTTCACTTCATGCAATGGAAGTCAATGGGCACCAATGTTGTTTGGACCCCATGCAATGTTCTTCAAAAGATCTTCTTTTGTGTTCCACAGAAGAAACAAAGTCATACAGGTTTGGAGCGACATGAAGGCTGAGTAAATGATGACAAAATTTTAATTTTAGTGTGAACTCTTCCTTTAAAATGCATTTTTTTCCTCATCTAACACTGACTTTGTTAGTGCTTCCTAATGTTGTCATATTAAGCAATATTTTTGCAATGAATAAAACCAGTTAATTAAGATGTTACCACATGAAGTACAGTTCTATTAAAATGTCTCTTTTAAATTAGTGTTATTGCAATTATTAACCACATAATTTCCAACATACTTTCCAAACCGATTGGAATTCCAGCCTAACTAATGCCTTTTGTCGCACTTCAGTTTATAATTCCAGTGTCCAGAAAGTATATTTGTTCTGATATAATTGTTAAAAACCGAGAAAGGATCGGGTGTCAATTCTTAAAGACAAATGGCAGCATGCAATTAGCTCACTGTCACATAAATCTTCACTCGATCTCTTTATCTGTGTGTCGGCGTATTTGTGCGAGGGCGTGTCGTCTTGCGATCGCATTGCCCGCAAACCCACATTCCTTTGAAAGATGAGAACATATCATGTTTGCGCGTTGCGCCATTTATTTCCCATGCATACACCTTCATTCCTTACAGATATTTGCATCGCATGACCGTGCGGCTTTAGTCTTAAGACATCATAAGGATGTCTGCTCATTTCAGAAGCAGTTTTTAACCATAGTCCCCTCCCGCAACCCCTGAGATTAGCGTGGATCTATATGACTCATATCTCTTCAAAGCACTTGAAACTGTCTGGTATAAATCAATGAATCATAAAGCTGATCAATAGCAGCCCACTGTCAAAGTCACTTTGGCCTACTGTCTGTCCGTACTCTCATCTCCCTAAACGCTTTCCCCTCGTCCATCTATCCCCTTTATCTGTGCATCAGTCGCAGGAGGAGATCAGTGCTGGCGTGCGTGAACCCCCTGTAACAGCCGTGACCCGTGAAAATTTCTAAGGGTAAATAGCAAGGCCGCTGCCGTCTGTCAAAAGCTCAAGGATTCATAAGACGTGCACCTCCACCTCACCTCTCGCCTCACCATGTCTGTTCAGGTGGAAAATTGCAGAGGGACGAAATGGAGGTGCACAAAGGCCTTCCCGTGCGGCCTTCCCGTGTAATTGCATAACATCTAAAGAGACGCATTAAGGCCTTTTTAACATGCACGCCTGCATGCGAATCGCAGTGTGAACTCGTCGGGTCTCTGCTGGAGGCATATTGCATACTTGCGCACTCCGCGTTATGTTTCTCTCTGAGCAAACATGACTCATAAACATCTCAGTGGCAGAAACAATGACACAAGCTGTTTATGGAAGGTCAGGGAGGTGCGAATGTTCAAACCTTTATTAGTTTAATCAATTTTTCTATACAGTCCATAAACAAATCATAACTGGGAAAAGAAATCACGCTCATGCAAAAATAAAAACTAGAATCAGCAGTCAATAGGGTAAACATTTAACATCGTTTAATCCTCATGAAAATGGCAAAAAAAAAAAAACTTCTGCCAAGTTTATTATTCAATATTTTAAGCAAAATTGCTGAAGCTCATAAAGACACTTGATCTACTGCAAAAGAACATGGTGATAAGTTAAAAAATTCCCAGTAAGCACAACTTCACGCAGGGAAAAAGTAGCCGTCTGAGATATATCATGTTCAGAGAGGCCAGTTACGTATTAATCTGGTATGGCAAAAGACATATAGCAGCTTTAGCAGTAGTCTTGTGCAATATAAAGAGCACAGAAACATTAAATAGCACAGCTAATAAACCCAAACTCGACATCTACACTCAAGTAAAGGTTTCAAAAGGAGCTTTCGCAGCTGTCATAGAAGAAATATTTTAGGTTCCCCAAATAACCTTTTTTCTTAATATAAAGAAGATTAAATAATCTGAGGAACACTTTGAGCAATTAAAAGATTCCATGGATGTTTAATGTTTCTCATGAACCATTGATTCCAATAATGAACCTTTATTTTTAAGAGTGTATACGCTAGTTGCATCCAGATTGAGTTTAAGTTCTCATAACCTGCACCGAGGCCTCCGGAAGGTTCCAGTGACCTAGACCATATCATCTGTGGACCCTTGACTCAAAGAGGGCCACCACCGCCCAAGTCAAGCCCATGGACTTCTACAGGAAGCTATGGTGGGACCCAACAAGCTACAGATTGATGGGGTGGCACGGGGCCACTGTATGTTAATGTATCTGTCGAGGCGAAATGTGCTTCAGCGTGAGAGTGATTTTAACGCTCTCGGCAGGACGCCGAGGCATTCGTCCTGTCATCAGGAATGTGGATGACTCTCGAGCAAGATAAATCTTGACAATGAGGAGCTGGTCAACTGAGCCGGTCCTGGCACTTTGGGTTTCCCTCGTAAAAGAGAGTTTAAGGGGTTTGACGAAGGAATCTTCAAACATAACAGCAAGGGCAAGAGGAAATATAAGCTGTCGTGTGGTATTGCCATTGCTTTTTTGCTGTTGTTTTTAAATATGTAAAATGTAATTGTTTTAATTAGCATCATGGACATGATGATTAAGCATTTTTCATAATAAGTGTTGTATATTGTCACAATCAATGATTTTGTTAATTATATAGTAAAAATAACAGCAATATTGCATGTAACTACAATCACGTGTGTCATTAAATATATACCATTCAAACAATTTAAAATAACAGTGTATATATATATATATAATTTTAAAAGTAATTTAATCATGTGATTTAAAGCTGAATGTTCAGCATCATTGCTCCAGTTTACAGTCACATGATCCTTCAGAAATCATTATGAAATGCTGATTTTAAAGAATTTCTTATTATTAGTGTTGGAAACAGTATTGCTGGTTAATATTTTTGTGGAAACTAGAATACATTTTTTACAGGATTCTTTGATGAATAGAAAGTTCAAAATAACAGCATTTATTTTAAATAAAAAAAAATCTTATTTTTTGCATTATGTCATTTTGGATCAATTTAATGCATCCTTGTTGAATAAATAAAAGTATAAAATGAAAGAAAGAAAATTCTTACTGAACCCAAACTTTTGAATGTTAGTGCACACGCGTACACACACACACACACACACGCACCAGAGTTTTTTTTTTTCTTTTTCTTGAATATAGTTGCAAACTGTGGTAACCTGGTTAAAACTTAGTGTCAGCCAATAGGTTGCCCCTCATGGCAGCTTTTATTTTAAAGCTGGGTTAATCAAATGCTAATCCTGATGTTGATACAGCAGAAAACACTGTGATTTCTTTCTCTTCATTAAACCCAACAGCAGTCAGAATAATGTGAGGGTGTAATTTATCATTTCCATGTTTGCTCTGTGTGAGGGCTGCAGAAGTGCTGAAAGGAAACTAATTGTGCCATTGCACATAAAAGTGAAATTTTCACATGAATATTCATGAATTATTTGGACAGAAAAGTAGGTCAAACAATGTGTTCTGAATTCCCGGGTTTGCCGTCAGCCGTCGGTGACAGTGATTCTTTTGAGAACACATGGCAAAAAAAAAAAAGAAAAAGAAAAACCCAGCTGGTTAATTAATCTTCATCAGCTCCAAGGCCGTATTTTGTTCTCTCACACTTGTTTCTGTATCCTAATTTAAAAAACTACTTACAAAAAATCTGCAATATATATATATATATATATATATATATAAAAATGTTGTAATTTATATGACACAACCTAAAAAATAAAAATATCACAAGCCATAAGATCACAAGCATTCAATCAACATTGGATAAAAGTATCTGGCAAATGTATGTATTTTACACATGGACTGATTGTTTTTGCACTACTTCAGTGTACAAATCTTCACTAGAACCAAGAAACAATGAATTCTGTAGCAATTCTATGACACATTTCCTCTGTCATGAGGGCCATGATTGACTTAGTATCAAATACATGCTTTTATTAAATCAATAATTTTATTAACACATTAAATTGATCAAGTGACAGTAAAACATTTAGAATAATTTATAACAAAATATTTCTATTTCAAACAAATGCTGTTCTTTTGACCTTTCTATTAATCAAAGAATCCTGAAAAAAGTACCACGGTTTTCACAAAAAAAGTAATGATGCAAATTCAGCTTTGCATTACAGGAATGAATTATATTTTAAAATATATTAAAAATAACATTTTCAATATTGGAGGGAAACCAAAGGTAATTTTGGTGAAAAAGCCGTATTGATCATCTGAAAACTGGAAGGAAGCCCCTTAATGTCTGGTGGCTAAGGCCTTAAACTTATTACACTCAGATCCTGAAACATCTCAAAGGCACAATGATAATAGCTCAAGATCTATTGTAGATCGACAGTTTAAATCTACGGCTGTTAAAACGTACGGTAAACAGCCCATATGTTCAACCACAAGGCTACACCACTCCAAAACAAGGAGCAACACTTTAATATTTCCCTTCCATCATTAATCCGTACCTCATGATAGCTACAACTGTATCTGGGAAGACTGACATTTTAATGAAGATGGCAACCTCGCTGACCTCTACTTGGTTAAATATCATTGTTAATTAACATGTAAAGGTACGCTGTCAGCAGAATGACAGATGGCTGCAGCGGCGTATGGAAGGTTGATTCATCTACGAATTAAACTTTAAATAGTGCTACACGCGATTTGACGTGAAATAGGCCCTACGATAAGGGTTTTGAGGAGGGTTGCATGTGAAATAAGGTAGGCCTAATTAGGACTTCAAATGATAATGTGGCGCTGGTATACAAATGGTTGCACATGCAACATTTGTCTGCTGCAAAGCCAACCTTCAACAATGTTTTGAGGGTCTCTCTTAACCGTTGCGAATTGTATGAAGGTAGCACTGCCGTGTCTAAATTCTCTTCTCGTCCTCCTTGGCTTTGAGAGGGAGTGTGTTAAGTGCTCTCAGCCCACGGGTGTTATAAATCAGGATCAGCAGTCAGGCTAGAAAGGAGAGGACTATGGCCTCTGAAGCAACACAAAGCCAGACTCTTTGTCTAACTCTGTCTCCCTTGCTGGCAATGCGGCTTGAGCTGCCTTGAACGTTTCACTCCATTACATTTCTACTGGAAATACCAGTTCGTCTTGCCAGCATTAAGCTCTTTTTTCCAATACAAGTAATTCCATCATATTCCCAAACTGCAATGAAAGTTGCTTCTATAGTGGGTTAGTAAATACATATGCATTATAAAGTCATATTTCATAGAGTTAGTTGCTGTCTGCAGTCAAAATACAGCTAAACGAGTATAACTACACTACACTAGTCCCAATTGTTTTGACATTAGTAATATTTACATGGCAAGGAACACAGCGCCCTCTACTGGATCATACAGAAACAGCTGTGTAATTTATATAGCATATAGAGCATAATGTACATCTAGGCACATATATGCTAGTAATGTAGGTAGTGAATGATGACAGCTGAAATAAAATCAATTTAAGGACTTTTAAAGGATTTATATGACTTGGCATACAATGGAAGTTGGTGGATTACACCACCTGCTAGTGAGCATGCACACTAGCTTTTAATAGTTGGTGGCTTGTAAGATTTACCTTTTACTCAGCAAGGATGCATCAAATTGATCAAAAGTGGCAGTAAAGACATTTATAAATGTCACTAAATAATTTTAAGCAAATACTGTATCGGAACTTTCTAAACATCAAACAATCCTGAGAAAAAGTTTAGTTCCCACAAAAATAAGAGCAGCAAAACTGTTTACATCACTGCTAATAGATTCCTAAAGGATCACGTGACACTCACGAAGACTGGACTGCTAAAAATTCAGCTTTGGCCTCACAGGACTAACTTACAGTTTAAAATATATTCAAATAAAAACAGTTATTTCAAATTGTAGTAATATTTCACAATATTACTGTTTTTCATCAAATAAATGCAGCCTTGGTGAGAGTAAAATACTTTTTACCGACCCCACAGTTTTGAATGGTATTGTATTTCTTACAAAGAACAGTTTATATTTAATGCATCTAGCAGATGCTTTTATCCAAAGTAACTCACAGTGCGTTCAAAGTATATATTTGATAAATGTACTCCCTGTGATGACTCTTTTAATCAAAATTCATAGTCTTTGTGCTAACAAAGAGCACCATGCTCTACCAGTTCATTAAAAAAAATAACAAGTACAAATAAATACAAATAACCTTGTGTTGAGTAAAACAGAAGCTTTTTTTAGAAAAGAAAATTTATTGTCAATTTGAGGGCCTCACTAAAAGATATCTAACATGATAAGAATAAACTTTGCGTTAGAGAGTGGTAAAAAATACCAAACAAATGGATCAAAATAATGTTCTTACAAAAACAAGTGTATTTCATTCTTTTAAACAATCACAATACAAGAACCTTTTACGGTAAGCACTTAACGAAAGGATCATGCAAAATGTACATGTAAAAAAATACAGTGAAACTGCCGTCTAATACTACTACGGTTTCTAATTAAATTATTTAAAACACTGAAAAAATATATTAACTCAAGCTCAACTGCGTCAGAAGTCCGTTTTCAAGGGCTGAGGTTGACGAATATGAAACATAACGTGACCTCTGCGATAAACTAGCGGTTTTTATATTAACATCTGTCTCTCTATGAACTGTACAACCTGTTAAAAGGTTTGCTTTGTTATTCTTGGCTCGGCTTTGTCGATCCAGTGACTTTCAGAAGAGAAACTGAGATGCTAGCAGACTTACCGCATGAGTCACATCATACTGTGACGAAATTTGTCATTCATTCTCTAATACCCAAAGAAAAGTCAGTGTTCATGTTGACCTAAAGGCCAACTTCAAAAGCTTGACAGCATAATGTAGCTCACAAAAAATGAGCTCTCCTGTGGATGTAGGATGGATGATGTTCCAGATGTTTCTGCTAAAAACGTAACAAGCCTGTGTAAAACGGTCAATGGTCACGAGCCGTTATCACAGTATTTAATGAGAATAGGAAATTGATTAATTGATGTGCACACTGAGAAAACGTATCCTACCAGAATGCGTCTACTGTCACTACGGCTAACTTCTCTGATCGAAAAGGCCACGTGCTACGGCTCAAGATGTTCACAGGTTAATATTGTAGCACTGAGAAACCCAACAATCTACAGCGCTCCAAAGGGAACTACAAAAGGAAGTGATTCTAAACTACCGGACGTCATTATTGCCTGGACTGAATGCACAACTAACCCGCCTGCTGATCACAGTACCATCTAAAATACAAAATATGCTATTTCCCAGAGTCCACTGGGGTTGAGCCGCATGGATCAGAGCTGGACATATTGGAGTCTTTAAACAGTTTACAGGTTCAAACCCCCGTTCAGGTGGTGTTTGCTGGGAAGAGGTTTGTTCGAGCGATCGTAAGGCAGTCACACCGCCAGCCTGCTGTTGTTTGTCTGCAGTGGGCTCCAGGACGCCGTGTGCTGGGAGGGGTCCTGAGAATATGGCCGTCCCTCACAGCACGGCTGGTTCTCCTCTTTAGGGATGCCCACGGCACACAAACGTCGATGCCGTAGTAACCGGTCGGTTCTGGAAAAGTTCTGTGTGATAGAAGGGGTTCGGAGTTAGTCCCATATTTGACAAGAGAAGACAGGCGGTTTTATGAACTGGTTCTTTTGGATGTGAATTACAATATAAATGCAATTATTAATATAAATGCACATTACCGTTCAAAAGTTTGGGGTCAGTTATATATTTTATGTTTTTAACATTTATACTTACCAAAGTTTTTTTTTATTTTTTTTATAGCAAAAATACAGTACAAACAGTAATATTGTGAAATATTATTTCAATGTAAAATATCAATTTTCTGTGCAAATATATTTTAAAAAGTAATTTATTCCTGTTATGTAAAGCTTAATTACTCTAGCCTTCAGTGTCACATTATCCCTCTGTGCTGATTTGCTGCTCAGAAACATTTAATATTATTTTCAATGTTAAAAAGTTGCGGCTTATTATTTTTGTGGAAACCGTGAATTTTTTCTCCCAGCATTCTTCGATGAACAGTTATGAAGTTGAAAATAATATTTATTTGAAATAGAAATTTTTGTTACCATTAGAAATGTCTTTACTGCCAGTTTTGGTAAATTTAATGCATCCTTGTTAAATGAAAGTATTACATTTTTTACTGACCCCAAACTTTTGAATGGTGGTGTGTGTGTCCATTTTCTCGCAATTCCGAGTTTAAATCTCACAAATCTGAAAAGTACAATCTGATTTGTCTTATTATACTGTCTGTTTTCCTCCGAATTGCGATATATCCCGCAATTCTGACTTTTTACCCCCTCAAAATTGTGATATAAACTCGCAATTGTGAGTGATAAAGTCTGAATTGGGAGATATTACAAACTAAAGGGAGATATAAAGAAAATTGTCAGATAAAAATTACATAGTTATAAAAGTTATCTATGCAAAATGTTATAGGTTTAAATATTATTTCATGCTGTGATACATTATGTCCCCTATGAACTGCATATGTGAATTTATGTATATCTATTGATTACATCAAATTCATGCTTTAACAGTAGACTAATCATTGCAGGTTTCATCAGTCCAGCCTGTCTGTTTAATGGCTTGCAACCATAAACATCTACGTAATCTTCAACTTAATCCTTAATCTTAAACACTTTGAGAAACCGTACAAATAAAAAAGTAAAAAGAACCGATAATCAGCAGCGATAATATAAAGGTAAAATTAACCTGAAATGTCAACATGAAATCAAGACTGACAATATTTACTTTCTATTCATTCATGTTTCTGGTCTTATTGTGCATGATTTATCCAGTGCACGTCATTCCAAATAAAAATGTATTCATTAGTTCTTCTAAATGTAATATCTTGCTTTTACTCTTAAACAACTTTTCTTTTTTTAGCTACCAAGTTATCTTATTTTTCAGCTCCTCCTCTTTAACCACTTCTATCCATTCTGGCAACATAACCACTTTATGATCAAATCGATTCCTGATGGATAATATCATGTTTCACTGAGAAATGTGCCATATTATAAATGTAAAATGGGTTGTGAATGTCATTTGCTGCAGCCTACATAATGCTAAGCTTCCATTATGATGCCATTCGCTGTCCTATCATAAAAAACATAATTTTTGCATGTAATAAGCAAATAGGACGCTCTCTGTGAATACAACTGCCTGTGTTTGTCACGTCTCACCTGTTGGCAGCGGTCACACTGATAAGGCTTCTCACCGCTGTGAACACGCTTATGTCTCTCCAGGTGGTAGCGCTGAATAAACCTCATGTCACACATATCACATCCGAATGGCTTCTCCCCTAGAACACACACAGATGTACACATTTACTCAATGCATCTCTTTATATGACACGTAAGATGATGTGAAAGGCTGGAGGCATACCCGTATGGGTGAGAATGTGGCGTTTGAGATGGTAACTACTGCGGAAAGCACTGTAGCAGTGCTCACAAATGAAATTCTTCTGCACTTGAGAGCTGAGTAAGTTATCGTCATTAACCTCAGGAATCTCCACCTTCACGTCACATACAGAAGAAAAGAGCAGTCAGTCAGGATACGAATACAAGCGCAAGTGTGTAAAAGTGATAAACAGGCACACTTGCAGGGCAATCCTGCAGATAAATTTGAACGCATGCCTGGGGCTTTTCTCTCAATTTGGTGGGAAGTCCAGACTTCCTGTTCTTCTTCTTTGGCTGCACGTTCTGTCTGGCTTGCATGTTTTTTTCATCCAAGAGCCTGGATGAGTGAAACTCTCCATCCTTGCGGATGACCTGCCACAAAAATAGAGAATATAGGTCACCGGATTGAATGAAAAATAACATTCAAGCTATCGATGCTAACATTCACATTAAATCAGTACAATTTCAGAAGTTCTTTTAACAAGATATATCCAGCATCTACAATTTAAAGACAAATCACCGTTCAAAAGTAAAAAACAGTAATCATGTTAAATTATTTCTATTTGTTTTCTATGTTAATATATTTTTTAAATTGCAATTTATTCCTGTGCTGGAACAGCTGAATTTCCAGTCTTCAGAGTGATCCTTTAGAAATCATTCTAATATGCTGATTTGCTGATCAAGAAACATTTATTATTATCAATATTGAAAATAATTGTGCTGCTTACATTTTTTTGTGGAAACCATGATATGTATTTTTTCAGGATTCTATGATGAATATAATTAAAACAAACAGCGTATACTAGAAAGTCTTTTTAAAATGCAAATTCCTCATAACGGTATAAGTGTCTTTACTGCCACTTTCAATCAATTTAATGGATCCTTGATGAATTAAAGTATTTAAAAGTAAAAAAGTATATATATATTTTAAATCTTACTGTTCTGAACCTTTTAAATAATGGTGTACATTTATGCAATTAGGAAATACTTTTTGGCAATGTGAGCTTTTCCTGGGAATTGAGCCCATGACCTTAGCATCAGCACCAGACTTTCAACATTTAAATGAATAGTTCCCCAAACAAATTAAAAACCCACCCAAACCCATATGACTTTTTTTTACAATGTGATCCATGTCTTTTTTCTCTTACAAGTTGTGGGCAGCTGACTCCTGAGGGCAGCACCATGTGGCCGTGTTGGCTGTGTGTGTCCTGGTTGTGGTTCTGGCTGGGATTGTGGCTGTGATGGTTTTCTCTCTGTCCCTGGCCCAGATGAGAGCCCATCTTCTTATGACTGGACATGGAGCCAGCCTGCATGAGTGCCATGCTGGACAGCACCGCTTCACAGCCCAGCAACCCAGCCTGTGTGACACAAACATACACTTTTAAAAATGATTCTCAAAGTCACTAATCTGATGGGTTGGAAATTTGGCTTGAAATCTGACACAAATGTGACCTAGTTTAAGACATAACTAATACTTTTCAGTCAAGATCTGTCAAGTTAATTTAGAGGTCACAGTGCAATTATGTCTAAAACAAGCCCAGGGAACACTATACCACAAAATATAATAATAATAATAATTATACTAATTTATTATGATTTTTTGTTATTATTATTAATGTTATTATTATGTTGCAACATAAAATATAATGCAAAAATCTTAATAATCCTGAAAATACTTTTACTTTTATTTCTGCAAAAAATGTGTTATTGTTACTATTTACTATTATTATTTATATAAATTATGTATCATGTATATTTACTGATTTTACATGAATCACTACATATTTTACATAAATACATGATTTATGTAAATAATAAATAAAGAAATTACAGAAAAATATATATATATAATTTTAGGATTAAGATTTTCGCATTATGACATTTTCATAACTGAGCAAATGAAAAAAATCTCAGTCCAGTGTTTTCTTTTTAAATCTAATTTACATGATTTAAAAAGATGATTCCCATTATTGCAACAGATACATTTGTAGTGTACTGCATTAATAAAATAATATAACAATGTAAAAAATATATATTAAAATACTACAATGATGTATACCTTCATTTTACTGGAGAAATGTGCTTAATTATCTTGAAAATAATAATTAAAAACTTAAATGGTCCTAAAAAATGCTTAATTTTCCTCATGCATAATATAGTTTTGGGGTGAAATATAACTGACACATATTCTTGACAGTTTTTGTGAGATCTATCACATTACTCTTAAACACTGTGTAAAAGTCTAGTGTCACAGACAAGAGTCAGACTGTGGAAGTGAATTACAAAATGTTAAAACACAGAAAAGTCAATCAAAGGAATATGAAGGATAACTTTTTCAAAACAAATGTGGACGAATGCAGAAACTGCAAATGAAGAAGAGAAAAAAACACTGACCCACTTCATGTGATCTCGCACTGAGCTGTTGGAAAGGTGTGACATCCCTGTGGTGAGAGTGTGTGTGTGTGTGTGTGTGTTGGGGTACAGAGAGCTTCGCTCTGGGCAGCGAGAATGTTTAGAGACCACACAAGCCCCAATCATCAGGGGCCCAAGCCTAGAAACAGAAGGGGGGATATAAAGCCAGGGTAATATCCATCTCTGTCTATGATGTTGCCACACATCCAGCCCACCACTAACAGAAGTTGTCAACCGTGGACAAATCACAGCTTTTATTCGCTAGAATCAGACATTTTCCATGTCTGCATTGCCAAGCTTTTGTTTATACAGGCTTATAGGGCTGTGTTTTTAAACCCATAAGAGTTTGGCTTCAGCTAGTCACATTTTCAGGCGTCAAGAGTCCCTAAATGACATCTGGAAACAAACCAGCTCAAAACTGAAACCGAGTGGAGTGGATTCTCATTGGTTCTGTCAAACTGAAATCCTAGGAATACATCCGAGCGTCTATGCCATGTTGATTTTGGATTTGGTTGGTCGGATTCTGTGATTCACTAGAATTAAAAACAGATTTATTTCAACCACCATCTTCCCTTCCACTGCTTATTCCCGTGCATTAGTCTGACTAACTCACCCTCAAAGATCCAGATGAACACAAATATAAATGAATGAACAAAATGAGGCATGGAAGCCATGGATGGATAGTGCACTGGACATGGACAGTATTTGCACTACACAAAATTAACGTAGTATGATTGCAAATTGCAATAAATCAAAAGGTGAGTAGGTGAATATTGTGATGTTCAATAGCATTATTTGGTTGGTGAGTGGATTTGGCAACCAACAGGGTCCTGGTGGTTAAATTAATTTCAGGACATAGAAAATAAAATGGCGTCAGTTTTATCACATGGCAAACAGTCAATATATTAAAGCCATGACACAAGATATGTCATAATTACCCAGGTTCATATAGCAGTCCACATAAAAGTAAAGTACTTGGTTTTTTGCCTGTAACCACGACAGAAGACTGGCCTTGTTAGAAACACATCAGAGTTGGTGACATGATCCGAAAGGATGCATGTCTGAACCACAAAGAGTTTTTAATGATATTGAAGCCATTTCTGTACCCAACAGTCAAATTCATAATCAATAATATAAGTTTAGCTACTATTTTATTAAAATGTTATATTTATGTCTATATTTCTCTGTAACACTTTACAATAAGATTTAATTTGTAAACATTAGTTAACTCCATTAGTTAACATAAAAAAAAAATGAAAAAATGAAAATACTTCTAAAGCATTTATTATACTTACTACATTTTAATCTCAACATTTAGCCTACTAATACATTATTAAAACTAAAGTGGTGTCTGCTATAATTCTATTTAATGGACTTGAGCTAACATGAGCTAACAATGAACCGTTGTGTTTTTATAAAGTAACGGTAACAGAGATGAATAAATACTGTAACAAATGTAATGCGCATTCCTAATGAAACTTAATGCATTAACTAATGGAACCTTATTGTCAAAATGATTCCATATTTCCCTTTAGAAAAACATTTGAATTAAAACATGAAAAGTACAATAATTTATCGGTAACATTTTACAATTAGGTTCCATTAGTTAAGGTTAGTTAATGCATAACTAATATTACCTAACAATGAGCAGTACAATCGTTACAGTACTTATTAATCTTTGTTAACATTAATTAGTAAAAAATACGACTGTGTATTGTTAGTTCATGTTCATTAACTAATGTTAACAGACATAACTTTTGATTTTAATCACGTTTAAGTAAATGCTGAGATTAACTTTAGCTCAGATTAATAAATGCTTTAGAAATATTTTTCATTGCTAGTTCATGTTAACTAATGTAGTTATCAATGGTAGCAAATTAAATCTTTTTGTAAAGTGTTACCACCAATGTATTAAATGTATTAAAAGTTTTCTTTATTAACTTATCAAAGCCATGTGTACAGTTATCTGGATGTTTCTACTGGTCATAACCAGTGTCCATTGTAATGTCCAGCAGAAATAACTATTACAATAATCTGAATAATATAAAATAATACATTTCACAACATGTCTGAATTTAGAGTATAGGTAACTCGTGCATTGTTATATTTGTTCTCTGTGTCTGTGGAACAGAATTCAGGTGTTAACGGGTTAAAAGCAATAAAGGGGGTGAATTCAGATATCAATAATCTCAATATCCGAGTGAAATTCATTCTTCTTCAGTCGGTAACTGTAAACACATTACTGATGTGAACTCCTCCATTCATCCAACATCACAACAGGGCGTGAGTTCACCGTCTATTTAACTTCACATTTCAGAGCGATTAAGTATTTTCTTAAATGCGGTTATAGGTTTAATAAACGTAGTATCGCAGCCAGCACGTATTTGCTTTACCTTACTCTTCTTCTTTTACCGCAGCCCAATATTTTCTTGTCGAACAGTTTTTTTTCTCAGTTTACAAACACAGGAAACGTTACCGGAAGTGCTCTCTGGGGAGAGCGTGTGTCACGTGATCACCCCACTGGCAAAAGATTTCAAGCTTCCGGTGTAAATAAAGTCCACGAGTGTTATGAAGAAATGTATTTTATTAATGTGTAAAATGTTTAGCTGCTTCCGAAATTAGACTTTGAAAACGGGAAAACATTTTATATTCTTTATAACACAAACGTTCTTGTGACAAATACTGGGGTTTTAATGTACAAATCGCAAAGCAAATAAAAATAAAACAAAACAAAGCTTTCAACTTCAAAGAAAATATTCAGCCTATCATATATTGACCTA
The DNA here is from genome assembly GCA_030578275.1 of Meda fulgida. Classification (NCBI taxonomy): domain Eukaryota; kingdom Metazoa; phylum Chordata; class Actinopteri; order Cypriniformes; family Leuciscidae; genus Meda; species Meda fulgida. The sequence goes on from CM060638.1 coordinate 24,000,687, forward strand.
TATATGACCTGTATACCCATATATTGTGTTAAACAAAACGACAGTCACAAATTATTTGAATTATTTGTCACTGTATAATCATGTGATTTTTAAAATATCCTTATTAAATGATGGACAGCAAAACAAATTAAATTCACTAAAATAAAAATATTTTGCATACCTTAATGTAAAGCTACTCTTTGGAACAGCACACATAAAAAAAAACCCTATTATTTGACAAATATCACTGAAATGAGTGTCCCAACAAATCACACCTGTCTCTGTGACAGCCCTAGGCTCTGAAAAGGGGACCGGCCCAAGCTTTAGCCAATCAGAAATACTTTCCGCCAGTAAATCATTTTACCCATTCAGGTTTGTTGACATGAGGTTTACAGACGTACAGTTTCAGCAGTGGTTCTTAAAACCTGGTCCTGGAGGCCCCTGTACTGCACATTTTGGATGTTGTCCTTATTTACTCCTGAAAATAGTCAGCTCATTAGTGGAGACACGAAGACCTGAATTAGTTGCGCCAAATAGGGTTGCCACCTTCAGTGTGGCAAAATAAGGGACACCCATTCACGGCCCCAAATCACAATGATGTATGGTCTGACTCGGACCCCGTTTAGAAAATGGACAAAATTCATTAGATTCAAATCATAATGTAACATTATTGTGAAATTGATTTCTTTATATTTGAGATTAGTATTATCCATACTGCAAAATCCTTATGTTTTTATCCAACTATGTGTGGGAATTACGTAAAATACGGGACAAATCGCGTCCCTTATTGATTTGATTCGGGACGCATCATTTTACTTGTAAATACGGGATGATTCCGTATTGCCAAATTAAATACATACTTACACTACCAATCAAAAGTTTGGAATAATTCAGATTTGTTCATGTTTTTGAAATAAGTCTCTTATGCTCATCAAGTCTGAATTTATTTGTCTAAAATAAAGTAAAAACAGTAACATTGTTAAATATTATTACAAATGAAAATAACCATTTAAAAATGGGATTCAAAGCTACATTTTCAGAATCATTCCTCCAGTCTTCAGTGTAACATGATCCTTTAGAAATCATTCTAATATGCTGATTTGCTGCTCAAGAAACATTTATTATTATCAATGCTGAAAACTGTTTTTTGAAAACTGCTTTAGTGCATAGAAAGTTCAAAAGAACAGCATTTAAAATAGAAATATTTGTAACATTATAATTGTCTTTACTGTCAATTTTGATAAATTAAATGCGTCCTTGCAGAATAGTTTTTTTTTTTAATGGAAGTGTATCACGTTTCACAAAAATATTAAGCTGTAAAAACTGTTTTCAACATTGATAAAATAAATTAAAATAAATGTTTCTTGAGCAGCAAATCAGCATATTAGAATGATTTCTGAAGGATCATGTGACACTCTAGACTGGATTAATGATGCTAAAAATTCAGCTTAACTCACAGGAATAAATTCTATTTTAAAATATATTAAAAAATATATATCATTTTAAATTGTAATAAAATTTCACAAAATTAGTTTTCCCTGCATTTTGAACAAATAAATGGAGCCATGGTGAGCATAATGTTTTTCTTCAAAAAATTTTTTTATTATAACTATTATTCCAAACTTAGTGTAGTGTAACATGGTAGTGTATGTGGGACCAAATATTTGAGATTCATTCACTTTATGACCTCTGTAGATGTAAACATTTTTGCATGAATTGTCAATGAAGTCAGTATTATGCACTATTTATAAGTCAAAATGAGTTTTAGCAACCTTTAGATAATGTCAAATTTAAAAGTGACAGGATGAGAGGGGGTAGACCATTCATATTCAAACTAGTTACAGGTCCTTCCCTAGTTTCTCCATCTCATCGAGGAAGAAATCCATGTCCTTGGTGGTCAGCTGAGGTGAAACAATAACCATACGGAAGAAGTTGACGTGTTCGTCCATGGGCTGGTATCCCACCATCATTGTTCCACTCTTCATCATTCTCTCTTTGATGACTGGCGCCACCTGATGGTGTACATTGAAAATGACATGCAATAATTCAATGTGTAATAATTCAATTCTGTGCTACATCAACAATTAAGCGAAGCTGACCTTTGATAGCCTTTCCTGGTAATCTACACTGTTCTCCTTCCCTCTCAGACTGGGTGGAATGAACCAAAAGCAAACGTTCACAAAATGCCCCTATTGGAAAAAACACACCATAGAGAAATATATAAGCATGAATTATATTTACATAAACATAAGAATACTGTTTTAGGTATGTATGCAGTGCAACACTGTACCTTACAGACCAGCTGGAAATTGTCCCTTTTCTCCATTTCTTCAGCTAAATACCTGGTGCAAATATTAATAATATATTAAAATAAATACATATAAATATAAATATATTAAATAATTTTTATAGTTTTATTAAACAGTTCAGTGTCAGTACTTTTTCTTTTAAAAAAATGTATGCTTAGTTTATTTTATTCAAAAGTTTCTAATTCAAATAAATGCTGTTCTTTTCAACTTATATTCATAAAAAAATACTAAGCAGCACAACTTTTTTCTACTTTGATAATAATAATACATGTTTCTTGTGCAGCAAGTCAGCATATCAGAATGATTTCTGAAGGATCATGTGACTGAAGACTGGAGGAATTATGCTGAAAATTCAGCTTAAATCACAGGAATAAATTACATTTTAGAATATTTTAAAAAGTTATTATAAACTGTGATAATATTTTAAAATATAACGGTTTGTACTGTATTTTTTATCCAAATAAGTGCAGTTTTTATGAGCATTTTTGTGAGTCTTCTTTCAAAATGATTTAAAAAAAAAAAATCTTACCAACCCTAACCTTTTTAATGGTGTTGTATATATTAATAATATGTTGCAATGCATTTAATAATAAAAAAGTCGATAGTGTTCCACAATAAGCAACATTAAAAAAAAGATTGATGATGTATTATTCAACAACAACAACACCATCCAACAGATGCATCAAATACCTTGCGAGGGCGAAGGCCTTATCCACTCGCTCTGAAAGACCGTGCGTTCCTATTGCCTTCCACATCAACCAGAGCTTCAAACAATCCACCTTACGGCCACACTGGATGGATTTGTCTCCTGTGTCTAAACTTGTATCATAGAACTTGTCTTGCTGGAACAAGTAGGTTGCTTTTGCACTGTGACAGTGCATTAGCAAATCCTACAGATTGAGACGCAGTTGATTAAAAATGAGTGCACTGCCATTTTAAATATGCATTTGTGGACAAGTCAATATACTACTTCATTTTTGACTAATAAGCAAAAACATTGGATGAATTGAATTTTATGTGCTTAGAAGTAAAAAAAAAAAAAAAAAAAAAAAGAGAGATGGATTGCTACATTCCACAAGCTTTCATACCGTGGTATCTCTGAACAAAATCGCAGAGCACTGCAGGCCAGCTAGAAGCATTTTGTGAGGGTTCCAAGTCACGGAATTTGCTCTGAGTGTTAAAAAAAGAGAAATATTAAATGACTCAGTCAGGCTATATCTGGACTTATTTTATCCAGGGCTCATTCTATCAGCTCAGTGTGCCGAGCTCAAACCTTTCTAGTCCTGCAACAAGATGTCTGTGTTTTTTGGAAAACAACACGCTTCCTCCCCAAGCGGCCTGAAAAGGAGAGAGATCCAGATTGTAACAGTTAGGAAAGGGAGAAATGCTATGTGAATATTTTACACGCAAACAACTGGAAACTTAAGTGGGGGCCACAAGCATATAGACGTGTTGCACAATGATGTTGCATAAGGTAACCTCGCTGCACTTACGTCAACGTGCATCCACATGCCGTTTCTTTCACTTATGTCAGCAATGCGGTTCAAAGGATCAAAGGCGCCCTGCACTGTGGTACCCGCTGTGGCATTAACAAAAAATGGAACAGCATCCTGAAAAAGACACATTGGCAAAACACCATTACCCTTTGACTCTTGGATATTTAAAGTGATAGTTCATGGAAAAATACATCACTCTCATGTCGTTCCAAGCCTGTATGACTTTTTTTTCCTTTCACAGAACTTAAAAGGAGATGTTTTGCATTAAGTTCATGATGCTCTTTGTCATATATCAAGAAAGCAGACATAGATTTAGGGAACTTCCACAAAAAAAGCTATCAGATGATCACTGTCTGCTTTCACTTCGTGCAAAAGAACAGCTTGGACATTCAGCAAAAAAAATCCTTTTTAAATTTCGCGGAAGGTAGAAAGTCATACGTGTTTGGAATGAGATAATAGATCATTACAGAGTTTTAATTTTATAGTGAACTATGTTCTCAATTATACACAATATTTCAGTTAACCATAATAATTCATTTTAATATTATATACACTACCGTTTGGGGTCAGTAAAAAAAAAAAGTAAGTATATTAATACTGTTATTTTAAACATTGATAATAATAAGAAATGCACCACGCATATTAGGATGATTTTTGAAGGATCATGTGACACTGAAGACTGGAGCAATGATGCTGAAAATTGAGCTTTGCATCACAGGAATAAATTATATTTTTAAATATATTAAAATAGAAAGTGTTTATTTTAAATTGTAATAATATTCTGTTTTTACTGGATTTTTTTTTTATCATATAAAAGCAGCTTACTGATCCCAAACTTATAATGGTTCTGTATATTAAATGTATTAATTTACCATATAATTTAAATATTTACTTGTGATTTTGCCTGCACAATTTTAGCCTCCAGGTCCTCTGGTATCATGCTGCCACTGTGGCGGAACAAAGAAACTTTGTTAACAATTTTAAGTGAACCACAGGTTTGAATCCAAAATATGTCAGAGATAAGAACCTGTACCTCTCGTCTGCTTGTACAATGAAAACATTTTCAGTTCCGATACCAAGAAAAGCAGCTGCTTTTTTCACTGAGTAATGACTCTGAAAAAAAAAGAAGAAAAAAAGATTACACAATACTGCTTTATATGCCCTATTAAATCTATGATTAGATTAGAATAAGTAATTCTTGTCTTTGTACCTGTCGTGATGTAAATAAAGCCATCCGTGGTGTGGCCCACAAGCCTTTTGTCTTCACTTGAGGGAAGGCCCAGTACCGTGCGACGTTCATGGCATACATGTTGGAAATGGAACCTCCGGGACAAAATATTCCATCTCCTTCTGACCAGCCAATCAGAGAGCGGAGCTTACAGAGCACTTCCTCCTCCATCAGGACAAACACCGGAGCCACTTCATAGGTGTATCTGTAACAACTTCTCACTAAGTATGATGCGTATTGGTCAGGCATGATATGCACATGCATTTGTATAAGTATTATTTTAGTATCATTAATATAAACTTTTTATAAACAAAACTTTTGCGGGCAAACACAAAGTTTCTCGGGGAACGTAAAACATTTCTTGAGAATTCAAAAGCATTGACATAATTTTGTCCATCACCATTGCATTTAGCAGAGTATAAAATAATATATTATATAAATAAATATATGTTCTATTTTATATATGTGTGTGTGTGTGTGTGTGTGTGTGTGTGTGTGTGTGTGTGTGTGTGTGTGTGTGCGTCTCTTTGAGTGTGGGTGTGTGTGTGTGTCTCTGTGAGTGTGGGTATACACACACACATATATATATATATATATATAAAATGTATACACACATATATTATATAAACACAAACCTTAATGTAAGATGTGATTAATCGATTTGACAGCACTGATATATAGTTTTAGTTAATGATAACAACACTGTTCGCATTATTTCAAAATTCCAGACCCTAATTTCATCAATCTGTAATCAATACACTTTTTAGATCAGTCTATAAGATTATGTGGCTCCATGCTGTTGTCAGATTGTTTAATCTGATAACTTCAAGTGCTCTGATAAGTTACTTATTACAACAGGGTTTAATGGAGCACTTCAGCAACAGTGTAACAGTTTACTGGAAGTTTAACACTGATGCGCTCCTCAGTTAATAAAACGCCATATAGACTAATTTACAACTCTCTCCTGAGAACGATGGCACTTTCACTGTAACATATTAACATGAACACGTACTGGCTGGTGTTTAGGGTTTCAGTGAGGAGCCGTCCTGTCAATGCATGGTAGTCCACCCCAGCAAACAGCTGATTGAAGAACAGAGGATGACCTGTGAAGGGGAAAGGCTTTGGATCAGGATGTAACCACATATTCAAGATTTGGGAGGAACAAATGTTAACATTTCAGAAAAACCACTGAAAAACCCATAAATAGGGGGAATGCAATCCCAACATATGCAACCTACAGGTTTTAACGCTGTATCTCGCCACATCTCGGACCCTCTGCATTAACTGCTTGTGAGATTCTCCATTTTCTCTGAGTTCGAGGTCCAGTAGAGCTCTCAGTTGACCTGGATCTTTCCACTCACACACCTGTGAATGCAAAGACAAACAGTTCTTAAAGGGATAGTTCACCCAAAGATGACGATTCTGTCATCATTTACTCACCCTTAAGTTGTTCCAAACCTGTATGAATTTATTTCTTCTGGGCCCCACTGACTTCCATAGAATTTTGTATTCATACTATGGAAGTCAATGGGGCCCATCAACTGTTTGGTTACCCAGATTCTTCAAAATATCTTCTTTTGTGTTCAGCAGAAGATAGAAATTCATACAGGTTTGGAACATGAGGGTGAGTAAGTGATGCCAGAATTTTCATTTTTGGGTTAACTATCCCTTTAAGACTATTAACATCTCAGAAGAAACCAGATAAGATAGGGAACACCCAGAAGTTGTTAAATGAAATGATAAACTCTTAAAAGACAACCTTCTCCTTCAAGTCAGTTCCTTTGTTAAGTATCTCCTCCATAATCACTTTGAAAGCCTCAGTAAGGAACAGCTTCCCATCCGACTCGTACATGTCTGATTCTTCCAGGTGGGCATGGCCATTCATATATGCTGTGAAATACATTCAAAGGTACATCCATCACAAAATAAACCAATATATGCGTTAATCAAATATTATAAATGGGTGTTTTGCAAAAATATTTAAATATATTATACATATATATATTTAATGTAATTTCTATGTGATAATGTTTTTTAAACAAAATAATTTTTTTCATTGTTTGTGGCAGAGCAATTTTTCACAAAGCAAATATGTTTAAATACTACAAATAAATATTTTTGTAAAGCAATTTTCTTCTATAAAAAGTGACAAAAAATATTTAAATACAATGAAAAACATTTTAAAAGCATTTTTCTTCCATTAAAATTTACAAAAAAGTTTTCTATAAAGCGACAAAATGGTTTTTAAGGTTTTTAATCATTAAATGTTGTTTTTTTATTATTATATAATTTTTTAGTATTATATTTTGTTATTTTTTTTATAGAAGAATTTTGCTTTTTACAAATGTTTTAGTATTATTTCAGTTTTATTGTTACTTATAATTGAAGAAAATTGCTTGTTTTTTTTATAGTATTTAAACATTTGTATTTGTATTGTAACCTGTTGTATTATGATATAGATATATCATTCGTGTATTTTATGTTTAAATGGCAATCGAACATGAAACGAGTCTGTCCTTCTTCACCTAGAGTCCCACTTTAGATGGACTTTTACTGGCTATTTAGGGTTACCAAGCAGAGCCGCAACTCTGCGCATAGGCTTGCTAGACTACATAACATTTAACCGGAAGAATCGATTCACTGCTTCGACGAGCACTTCCGGTAACCAATTCCATCCACTGTGATAAATGTCTATTGATTTGCACATCCAGCCAGAACAGTCAATTTTACAATAAGCGTTAAAATGCTGCCTTCACGTGTTATCGAACATTTCCGACTTCTGAAGTCGTGATTACGAGTTTGTTATATTCAAATCTTGTCTTGTCAATTTTTTAAACTAGAAAACTAGTATTTACGATAATTACGATAATTCCACTGTAGCTATCGCGATATTTTATGAGAAAAACGTCATTAACGAGTCAATTATTTTTTCTTATTTTTGGAAATGTGACACCAAAGAGCAAACCGGCTGTAAAAAGATTCAAAGACAGAAAGATTTAACTGTAATATGCAACTTTTTTTCTTATTTGTTAAGAAATAAACTAGCGCATATATATATATATATTCTGCAGCCTTTTTCCTGTTTAGTAAGTTCTTAATTATCCCAATGTGGTCAATGCAAGTGCTTAGAGGGGCGACACGTTGCAATTCCTGCAACTTATGCAATAGTTGCTAAACAATGCATCATTCATCGACTGCTCACCATAAAAACCCATAACGTTAGCTGCAACTTTTTCCCGGTTTCTAATTATAATGAAACGCGTACAGTAGGCTATTACATCATCAGCTTGAAACGCACGACTCAGCAAAACTAAGAAATTAGTGCATTTAAGATAAACATTATACATGCATCCAAAACAGAACAATCCAACGTCTCACCTTTAGATGAACTCATTGTGATCTATCGTGTCCTTTCTGCACTTTAATAGCACATGCAATTCTACTGTCTGTAGCCTATATATCTGATGCCTCGAGACCCTCCGTGTTTGAATTCAGGGTCCAGCCTTCATATACGTGATGCACACGCCCGATTCGTCATTCAAGTGACATCCTATAATTGGATTAGAGTGATATGGGTGTCAACAAAAAATAAAATCAATCTTTAACTTAACTTAAAAAAAAGTAGCTTTCTAAAGACCCAGGTATGATAGGCTATCAGGGGCATGCAATTATTTGACTTACATAATTATTCATGGCTGTCATAGTTGTTTAATTTCTTCAAATATCTCCAGTATGCTTACCTTCTGTAAAACCATTGGTTGGTTTTATTGGCAGGGTCCTGCATCTTAGTTGATAAGGGGGCCAGATATATTTACTGTGCTAAAACTGACACGCACACAAGAAACCAATAAGAATGACCAGTACAACAGTTTTATATAATGACACACACATTCATTTGGGTAATGCATGCTGAAAAACAGGGGGACAACGTTCAACATCTTCCAAACTCAGGGTGTTGTTCTAAGTTCAAATGAGACTGAGTTTGCTGATGAAAGAAAGATATATCCCTCCACGTATGTTTGTCAGATTGCACAATGATCCCACACACACTCACTCACTCACAAGAGATGAATGGAATGTCACAGGGTTCAAAAAAAAATCTGTTATCTTATAGAAAAAGTGTTTCCTATGGAATATTTGTATGCACATTTTACATTGGTGTCATCAGCTCATACTCATTTTGAAAAATAAACAATTGGAAATTAAATGACAAAAAATATCAACCTCATGATAAAGTTTATTACAATTCCATCAAGTTTTGAATGTTTTGTCCGTACAAAGGAAACCTTACATGATCCAAGGTTAAATAAAACTTGTACGATCAAAGCTGAATCAATATGAAATTAAAGAGGTAAATGAGATACAAAGATTCTGAGGAACAGGTGAGATAGAGGGAAAAAAAACTTTCCAGGAGCTGGATTTTATAGCCTATAAAACAATAAACACAATACCGTAAATCTGACAAATATCTTAATTACACAATAAAACAGGCTATAAAAAAATAATCTCATCATAATGAATAGTTTGTTCTTTATTTATATTTACTTGAAAATAACCCAACACCAGAAGCATGATCAATTATTTACAAAATGGAAATGAGCTTTAGAAGGACAAAAAAAAAGTATCAATATAAAATTCCAATCACAGGAGAAAGTAACATGAAATAGTCAAATTAATCCAATGATAGAATTTGAAATGAATGTTCCCACATTAGGCTGCAATCTATCAAGTAAAAAAGGATTCCCTGAAGTCTGTAAGGACTGGACTAGACGCTGTTTAATGACTGGCCTGTGCAATGGAATTGTACAAAGCTCCGCCTCCAATCCTATCACCTGCTTGGCATGCAAAACAAGGGTGAACAAGGGTGAAACACCAGGGTGAAAATGCATCAGGGTGAAATAACGTGATACTTGCCGAGAGAGCGAAGGTCGCCGTTATGTTGCCAGATAGCGGACTATTGGAACATAAATCTTTGTAAATTTCCATCATAAACATGAGTCTTCCTTATCTGGTCATGGAATCGGTTCAAGTTTTAAGACTTAGATAAAAGCTTTCACATTCATTTGCAAAAAAAAAAAAAAAAAAAACACACACACACACAGTGAAGTGCAATTTAAAAGGTAGGAATGGAACTATGAAAACTCACATGAAAATAAGATTAACAGAAAAACAAATAAGTAATAATGCCATAAAATAAAAAATAAAAATAAAAAAAAAACAGTTTATTCAATCCCGTCCCTTAAAAAAATGCATTTTTTGCAAAATACATATTCTCAAATCTAAAAAAAAAAAAGGTTTCCATATTATTTCAAGCCTTTAGCTGACCTTATACATGGGTTTTACTAAATAAACCAACACAAAAATGATCAGTGAATTAAGTAAACATTCTGCAATATAACTCAATAGTAGTTATATCTCCCTCTAGTGGTATGCTTGCATGTCTACGCATGCAAAGTGCTACATAAATGCAGTCCTCTCTGTGGACTCAGTTGTTTTCCATCAGGAAGTTGATATTTCGGGGGTCTACGCCGTTGTCCTCTTGGGTTAGGAGGGAATAGAGAAGAGCTGCTGTGGCTCGGTCCCTCTCACGGATGCTCCATTTGCGCAGCATGGCAAAAACCCGCTCTTGGTGTAGTTTAGTATCCTCCTCTATCTGCTGAAGAGTGGTGGTGTTCATACCTAGTGCCATTATGCCCACCTGCCTCCAGCTGTTCCCGATGTAGCCGGCCACCTTCATCATCTCCTTCTCACTCACCATCCTGGACTCTGAGAAAAAGCAAAGTTAAGTAATGCAGCCGTGCGAACGTGAAGCTGAACAGAAGATGCAAAGTAGAGGTGTGCATGTGCATGTGACTCACTGATAAAAGACAGCTGCTCCTGTAGAACATCGTTTTCCAACTCCTTATGCCTTCGTTTGCCTGTCGTCTCTGATAAACCAACATCATTTTCAAATTACAAATAGATTATGCATGTACTGCATAAATGAAAGTTTGAAGGACATTTTTATGCCATAAATTAAAAGGAAATATATATTTATCTATCTATATATATGTAGCAAAGAAAAAATATATACTAATAGGACCCTTAAGGCTTGTTCACACCAAGAACGATAACTATATTAGCGTCCACACCAACACACAATATCGTTGTTTATTCTAAGCAGGCACTTAAATCTCTTTACAGCAGGATGGATTCTGATTGGCTGTCAATGTTTTTATCTTTCATCAGCTGGAAAATATCGTTCTGAAAGTGATTCCAATGATATTGTTTCCCTGTTATCATTATAGTTGTGATGTGGACTGTGCTATTCTTTTACATTTAGAATGATTTTTAGAACTGTTTATCGTTATAGTTGTCGTCCTTGGTGTGAATGGGCCTTTACAATTATTAGCATTGTGACATTATTTTCATGACAATTAAGCTCATTTTAACCAACAGTTTTCATTAATGTAATGCAAAAGTTGTGCAAAGGTTAAATATCATAACTGTTACATAAAAATATATATTATCTTTCTCTTCGAGAGTATTTATACATGATGGCATTTATTTAATTAAATGTAATTTTCAAAAATCATTGCAAGGCAGTATTTTTTTACTATAATACAGTAAAAATGACTACCCAGTAATGAGAAACATTAAAAATGAAAAAGAAAATTACCTGACGTAACCCTTGATTTTTTTTCTCTCTATTTATTTATTTCAGTCTTTCTGTTAAATTATTATTACTTTTATGTGAAGCTTTGTTTTTTTTTGTTTTTTGTTTTTTTACTTTTTTGTTATAATGTAAGTTTTAATTTTTAAAAAAAGTGTAGTTACAAATTATGATGAAATTCTAAATAAAAACTTTTTTTTTTAAATTACTTGACACATCACAATCTTCATAGTAGATAACGGATGGTTTATAAGATCATACCTGTGTTATTTGGTGTCTTGCGTTTGTTGATTTGCAATTTTTGAAGGAATTGCAGTTTAGGAAATGTCTCTTGCATGTCTTGTGTTTTCAGCAATTTGAGGAAACTCAGAGCATGCTTGTTGCCTTTGTGAATCACATAATCCAGAATGTCCCGTACCTGATTTGAACGTTTGTTAATGTCTTTGATGTTGTTGTACTCATTATTGGACAGAATGCCACGGGCATGGCAAAGCTGAAGCAGGAACTCAGTATCTCCCATCAGGGCCTGCATTAGAACCAGCTTGTGTTTCTGAATGAGCTTGGTGCCATCTACTGGTCCATCCATTGCCTCTTGTGCTTGGTCAGTGATGTGAAAACCTGGATTTGACAGTGGTTTTGAAAGCGAAGATTAAGGCTGTAACAAAACCAGAAATTAAATTGTTTTAAAAACGTATATAATTATAAGTTATTATAAAAATTAATAACCACGACACTTTATCTACAGCAAATTATTTCATATCCTTTTTCCAACTGGTTAATCAATATCTGTAAGAAATGCAAATAAATGGGATCAGCAAAATAAATATTTAAGTTTTTTTTCTTTAAACATCTCAATTATGATATCTGTTACTTTTAAAAGTAATTCGTTACAATATTTTTACTCCCTTAAAAAGTAAACTAAGGGAGTTTTATATTTACAGAATATTTTATTGATCCCCTTAGGGAAAAAGGAGGCATTGCACTAATAGACATATCAAAAATTAAAATAATAATAAAATACAATACAATAATATAATGAAAGATTAAACAAATAAAATATAGCATATATTGTGTAATAAAATACTTGGTGTTGTGTCAAGAAGCAGCTATACAGATCAACAGATGACCTCCTATGACTGTAGCTGAAGCATCATTGGTGGAGCTAAAGGAAGTGTGTGTATATCTTCATCATGAATCCCTCCCATTGACAAATTGTTTTTAACAACCGCACATTTATCACCTTGCGTATATGAAGTACATATAGCTTATATATTTCAAGGCTAAATGCACGTGCTGATTACACACAAATTAATCGAATGATGCTGCAATGTTTCTCTTATTGTTGGTGTAGTGTGAATGGTGCATCTCCCTTTGCATTATCTGTAGGGGACTTCCAGTGTAGTGCTTCACTGTCACAGCTGCGTCATCTTTGTTTACATTCAATAAACGACAATGGCGCACATTTTATTAAATTAGTAGAGCTTTTGTTTGCTCAGGAATAATAGAATAGCCTAAACTGCATTATTCACATGTTCATTGATTACAAACACCTTGCAAATACTCGCATCATTAGAGAAGCAAAAAGACGCGCGAAAAACGGAAAAGAACAAAGAGATACTCATTTCATCACTTGATGCAGCACGAGCGTTCAGTTTCGATCTACTTCCGTTTAAAAATAAACCAGCGTTATTGTTACGGGTTGCACATTTGCGCGCGGTCGCGTTGTTTTCATGTTATCTTTTATTGTAGCATAGAAACAGAAAGTTTGAAATTCAACGCTTTTTTCATCTACACAGAGAAATAGAAATCACCGAAGGGTATTTGCCTACTCCACACACATTGATGAAATAACATTTCGAAAATCATTAACACGAAAGTCATTTTTGTTTACCTCAGTTTGGCGGAGGGTAACGATGTCTCATCCACACTTCATCCGCATGTAATATGATATTGATAAAACATTTACTGCTGCCGCCGCCTTCTGGACAGGCATTGTTATTAATTTAGCCTACCTACAACTAATGCTATTTCTGTCTGCAAACTTTTACTATCAACAACAAGTGCCCCTTCTTTTTTACGGTATTCTAATTAATCCTATTCTACAGATTTGACATACTGAACTTAAAGTTTCCCTGGATTTGTGATTCACCCATTTTAAAATGAGTCATGAAAGACTGATGAAACATCTACACTTTAGTCGATCTAGCCTGAGGGAAGTGATCATAATAAAGTGATCATAATAAACTGCTGAGACAGAAATAATGAACTGGTAAACTATGAAGAAATTTGTTCTACAGTGGTGATTATAAATATCACTACTCTCTGTCTCAGAGATGTTTTGTTCATGTCTGCCTTCTGACCTGGCATACATTTCTACCTTGCCTAATTTGAGATAAAATAGAAAATATTTTAGGCCTATTAGAAAGTATATTCAGTATTTGATATTTATTACCTGAAATAGCATTATCAGAGGAAATAAAAAGAGATGATAATAACCATCTTTTGCCTGGCTCTATATAGCCTCTGATTATAATGTCTTATTTCTGTGGAAGAGGACATGTGCTTAGGGCTAAAGTGTGTATGAGGATATATATTTGATATTTTGTCCATGTATTTAAACATAATATATATTTAATCACACACACACACACACAAACAAAATACATATATATATATATATATATATATATATATATATATATATATATATATATATATACACACACACACACACACACACACACACACACACACACACACACACACACACACACACACACACACACACACACACACACACACACACACACACACACACATACATTCATACAGTATATACAATATGTTTAAATAATATGTAGTAATGTGCAGATAGGCGTAATCTAACGCTCTGGAATGTTGTGCCTATCTCCAGCAAGACTTCCATGTGACAGGGATTAATGAAAGTGATCCAGTGAGCCTGAAGACTCGTGGGGAGTCTCCTCTGTGAGAGTCTCCTCTTTGCTTTGTGTTCCCACAGTTTTTGGTATATGGTACATACGTAATCTGATGAGAAAGAACATAACATAAAATTACAGAAATTAAAGAAAATAACTTTTTTTTAACAATCTTTATTGTCCTAATGGCTTTTATTTGTGTCTTTTGATTTTGGGTTGAAACATGAGCTGGAGATGAAGGAGGGAACTTTTGCTCACTTCCAGGAATCCTGTGGGATTCCCAGAATGAGTAGAAGCCTTGTTGACTCACTTTGTCTGTTCTACTGAGAGTCTGATGATGAATTGCTGAGCTCTGAAGTGGGAGGGGCATTACCTGCTAGGTGCAAAGCAGCTCTCTTCCCATTGGCTGAGAGGAGGCAGTATATTTCCTCACTCACTAACAATGTGAGAGTGAGCAGCAGAGCAGAGTGTTCAGAGCATTGAGAGGACTGAGAGGCCAACTAGAAAACTCTTTGGCACATCCACTGAAAGATTCCAAGAGGAGGTTTTAAAGACTGAAACTTAAGAGTATGTATGTTTTGATTGTGTTTCATGGTTCTTTGTTTTTGTTAATGCCTTCGGCTTGTTGTTTTGCAGTTTGAGTGCATGCTCTGTGGTTTTGTTTGATTGAGCTGCTTCCCACTTTTCACTCTTTTCAATGGTCTCACCAGCCATATGTTTCTGAATGAGTTTCTGGATTAGAATTTTTCATTTAAAAAGGGTAGCTTTCTTTTGAGTACCATGAAATTTAAAAAAAAAAACGTAAAAGAGCTGTCTTTCATTCTGTAATACTTCAAGATGTTGATTTTAGAAAGTGGGTTTTTTTTGTCATTTTTCATTTTCAATGAAATTTTAAAGTGGGCCTGGACAATTCATACATTACTACAGTGAAAAGTATTTTGATTAGGTAAACATAGCTTTTTGTGAGTTGAGGATAACATCTGTGAGACTTGTCTAAGCATGCTGAAGTGTTGATGTGACCTGAGTGTGATGTTTCTGCTTCATTGACCTTCTGATTGTTCTCCTGTCATTTAAACACAAGTGCATACAGCATTTGCTGAATGGTTGGGTGTCGGTATATCAGTAATTGTGGAAAACACTCAGCTTTAATTTGTTCACATTTAGGAAGTTTCTTGATGAGAGAGAGTGCATTGTCTGCTGAGTCACATCCTAATGTCTCTATTCACAAACCCTTGAGATATCTTAGATTAATAAAACTTAACCAAATAAAGGCCACTTTGACATGATTCTTTCCCAGACTATATAGCAAGCAACTAGTTGTGTTTATGGTTTTATATCTGTAAAGCATGATGCATGAGTAATCTGAGGTAATGATGACTCAGTTACTGCCTCAGCAGCTTCAGTGATTCGGACACTGACGTTTCAGCTGATGCTTTTTCCTTGCATCACCCGAAACAAAGCCCGTCTGAGCTGTAAAGGGTGGGAGAACATGCTTGAAAAGAGAAAATGCTGGTTAATTGGAAGCAGTTTTATCACTAAAACCTAATCAGAACTTTTCTGTCCATCATATTAAAGACATGGCTGAGGACAGGTTTGTGGTTGCTCCCAAATGATCAGTTTCCTGTGAATTTTGTGAGAACCTTAAAAGATATGAGATCATGTGAGAAGAGTATTGCTCCTCTGTTTCCTGTCACATTAGGCATAAGTCACAGCATGTCTAAATGATCAGAATGACTCATTCATTTCAAGAGTAATATGGGAAAACTCATGTTCCACAGGTGTTTTGGGGATTTCATGACGCATTTGATTTGTGCAATCCCACGGTTGCCTTCAGTATAATTGGATGATTGTTTTACATTTAGTGCAGACTGATCATTGTACAGTTTAAAGTCTGGTTCCAGGGTTTATTCCTATCTGATATGCATATTGTGATGGAATATTGAAAAATACACATGGTACTGCATTTTTTTTTCTTCCATATTTGCAGTGGGGTTCACTGAATCTGTAGAGATTGAAAACCCCTGGTCTGGTTTTATCAACCACAAAGGAGCAAGTTATTTTGTCTTAATTTTCATATTTTAAATGCCTCTGTCCTAACAGAAATCCTACTAAAGACATCAAGATACCAAGATGGCAGTCAGTTCATTTCATCGTGGGCAATGGGCCTCACAGTCCTTGAGAGTTACAGCAAAGGAGCTCTCCATTGTTGGTGTGCGAGGCAAAAGCACGGCCATTGCTGAGCGATTTTCCAAGTAAGCAAATTACAGGATTTGCATATCTTAAGCTGATCTCACTTGTCATTTCACCTCTCCTATTTGCTTTCACTTTAGCACCCTTTTTAGTGCTCTTTAAACAGTGTTTCACAACTTTTTTAACAAGGCACTTCTGTTTTAAATGCTGCCGTTTTGTTCTAAATTGGTTTATGATGTTCAAAACTCTCCTCCAATATTATTGGGAGGTTTTCCCTTTCTCTTCATTCTTTTTTTCATCGTGAGTGGCGTCAAATCTTTTAGCCAACAGCCAGACACAGAGGTACGGTGGGGTCAAAAAGTCTGAGACCACTGATAAATATGTATCCATTTTGTATTTTTAATGCAATTTAATACCACTTTTAAGTACAAATTATATTATCAGCATAAAAATTTGAATGTAGTCCACACGTTCAGTTGCACAAATTTACTGCATTAAAAATAGTGATGTTAAATGAGTGTTAAGTTTTTCTTTGTTTCTTATTTTGAAATGTTCAGAATCCTAAAGCTTTCCAAATGCAAGTTCCATATTGAATTCTCTCATTGAAACATGTTTGATTTACAGCTGAATGTCTGCTGCCCGACTCATTATAAGTCCTTTGCTGGCTCTTAGTCAGTGTGTTTCCTGTGCAGAGGAATTTCTCCAAGCATCTGGAGTTTTTCCAGTGCATCTCCTGTCAGATTTTCTGATGTCTTTTCCAGGGTTTTGCCTCTGGCTTCCTCTCTACACATACATCAATGACTTCCCCATCCTCAAAACTGTAGATTTGCCAGCTGAATTAGTGAGCATCAAAGTGAAAGATTAAATAGTTTATGATCTGATGATGACTGACCTTTGATAGATGTGGCTAAATATAAATCGTGTGTTTAGCATTTGGCTGTTTTAAACTGTTCAACTGTTGTATCGCAGTACATGCAGGGCTATGATTACTGTCTTTATCTGTGTATCTTCCCAGTTAAGCTTCATTCAGAGCCAGCCGTTAGTTTGATTCGGTATGCTGTAGATTTCCTTTGAAAATCAGATTCAGAACTCAGAAATCAGAACTTCCTGCTTTCAGTGGTTGGGATTTTTTTTTTAAAGTCCCTCCAACAGATGGTTGGTGTTTCTGGAAGCCCTTCAGGCTAGCTTTCAAGTTTCCTTTTTAACATGTCATAAAAATAAAACTAGAAGTGAAATCAAGACAGTCCAGTCGTTTGCACTGCTATATATGACCACTAGAGGCCACCGATGATCAAAAGTGATTTTTTTTTAAAAATTTTAGGTAGATAAAATGAGATAGCTACAGCCTTTAAACTCGGAACAGTATTTGACTAGGTAAACATTGCTTTTCGTGAGTTTAAGGATGGTTTGAGGCTAAATTTGACTAGGTAAACATTGCTTTTCGTGAGTTTAAGGATGGTTTGAGGATAACGTCTGTGTTGATGTGACCTGAGTGTGATGTTTCTGCTTCACTGACCCTCTGAATGTTCTCCTGTCATTAAAACACAAGTGCATACAGCATTTGATGAATTGTTGTGTATCCTTGAAGCAAATCAGTAATTGTGGAAAGCACTCAACTTTATTTTTTATTTTTTTACTTTTAGTTCATAAAATTAAAACGAATTAAAATCAAGACAGTTCAGTTGTTTGCTCTGCTACGTATGACCAGTAGAGGCCACCAATGATCAAAAGTAATCTTTTAGTTTTTAGGCAGATAAAAGGAGATGCAGACTAAGCCAAACAATAAAAACACCATCTGTTGTTTGGCCAGATTTATATTATGGTGTTTTAAATTCACAGAAACTAGCTACTCTTCATTTAAGGACTAGAAAACAGTTGAGTGAACAATTTTTCCATTTTATTTATTTTCAGGTACCAGAAAGCAGCAGAAGAAACAAGTTCAGACAAGAAAAAAGTGAGTTCTCACCATCTTGTTATTCATTCCATTGTTATAATGACTCATTGTCTGTCTATCTATCTGTCTATCTATCTATCTAACTATCTGTCTGTCTGTAACACTACTCTGCTGTTTAGACACACATTCAGTGTCCAGTCATTTTAATCCTTATTTAGAAGTCTTAATCTGCAGGTAATTCCCATGCGCTTTACATAACTGGTTCAGTCAATCTGTGCCCTCCTGAATGCGTAGAGTGTGTCTTCATTAATACTGTGAGGAAACTTGGAGTTTGCCGTTATGAAGATGTGCAGGATGAAGGATGTAGGTATGAACTATCTGACTGGATTTGAAAGAGAGATTGCAGCTGGTTCACACCATGTTTAGTTTTTGCATTGAAGTTTTATTAAACTTGTTAAATGAAAGATTTTGATTGCTGCCCCATTGTGAGGGCCTTGTATTATGTTTTTGGCAGACAGTTCAGCGTGTTTGTGTCAGGCCTGGAATTTGAGCCAGAAGTATTTGAGCTGTTGTAGCAGGCAGGATCAAAATAGCATGCTTTAGTTGCTTTAGTATGTGAGCACACAAGAAATATGGATTATATTTAGTGCTTGACAGATTTTTTGCTAAATAGATTTATATTAAAATCCCTAGCTAATTGTTTTTTTTTCTTATAGAAACTATTTTTTTTATTGAAACTTTGTAGTTTTGCATTTTGTGTAGTTGACATTTACGCATGATGAGTGATAAATACATATCCATGAATATACTATGATGACAAATAACTCTGAGTACATCAACTCAGACATCAACTCTGAATTGAATATAATAGTGTAGTGTACATAATGTCATATTGTGTCAGTATATGCTACATAAAACAAAATGAAGGAAACATCACATACTCATTTCCAGTCATTAGTATTCTGAAATTAAGCTATCAATGACTTGTTTCAAAGTAATTTATGCCTGTTCAGAATTCGAAATACTTCAACACTAATTTTATAATCTGTTGTTGTCAGTTTATATTTCCTAAATGGTTAATTTATATATATATATATATTTTAAAATGTTGGGTAATAAAAAGCTTAAATGCTAATTGTTTCACACAACCTGGACATGTTGACTACGCATGTAATGTCTTTCACAAACTTTCCTTTTCCCCGTTTCCTGTCACTGCTTCCTCCTTTTATGTTCTTCCTGGTTTGTCTGTCCCGTTGTAAGGGGGTTGGCCTAATTCCCTCATGCAGATAGTTTCAAAAGACTAGCATCTGGTGCTGTGCCCCCCCCCCCCATTTCTACCAGAACAGACTGAGGGAGCCGCTCCTTCCATTTGCCAGGTTTCTGAAGCTTTTGTAGTCAACCTTTTCTAACAAACTACTACTAATCTACCAACTAAAGACAAGATATTCAATCATTTCATTCTGTTTACTGCTTTTCCTTGTTTGAAGGCCTCAGAGACTTGATCAGTGAGTAATGTAATTTTAATCATTAATATTTTTATTAGTACTATTTATTTCGACTCTTAATCAGAATTTAAGTTTAAAGCTATGTCTTATTCAATAATATCTGTATGTGTTTTAGATTTTAGGAATAGATCAATACAGTTAAGAGTCCACTGTCTTGATTGTCTTGTCTCAAGATTAAAGATAAGAAGTTGAGAAACCCAAGGAGTGAACACTCTTCTGAAAATCTCTTTGTTTTGATACAGTCTCTGGAGAAGTCGACTCCTTCCAAGCGCAACGGTAATCTGAGTGTCCTAAAGCAGCTCTGGGAACAACCAGCCGAGACGCCTACATCTCCAGAACCCAAAACACACTCACAACAGACGGAGAACCATCAGCAACAGCCTTTAGATCCCAGAGTTGACACTCCACTGGAATCCACAGACGTCCAGCTGTTGAGCTACAGTGACCAGCCGATGGAGAAGTGGACGCCAAGAGATGTGGAGACTCCCACTGTGCCTCTCAACAGCCTGAAGATGATGTTTGAGAAAGGAGAGACCATTCACAACAATGTAAGTACAACTACTCATCTAAATTGGTATATTATCTTAAGGTATTTTGTTGGATTAGTAGATAACACCTCTTGGTCACTGTGATTTTACCAATGTTCACGGATCAACATATTTTGTACCTGTCCAAAAATGTTGTCCTAAAGCTAATCCTACCTGTAAGTTATCCCTAAAATCAGAGAGAAATGATAGGTGAATGACACTGATGTAGACGCACCTAAACCTGGTTGTAAGCCTATACTTGACATAAGCTGTAAACCTGTCTCTCAAATCTGATTGGTTGATTGAAATGTTGTTCCAGGATCAACAAAGATGTTGATCCAGGAACATGTTGCACTAGCTGAAATCACATTCACCAACACGTCTTTGGTGTGTATGAAGGAATTTAAATTGCGTGTGTGCAATTGTAAAAAGGCCATATTTTTCTCATTTTGCACATAATTGTTTCTACTTTTCATATCGTTTTCTCTTATAAAAAAAAAGGTTAATTGAGGCCTCTTGGACCAAAACAGTCAAAATCTAGTTTTTCAAGACGAGTTTTACCTGTTCTCTGACCCTCAGAATTAAAAACCCTTTTTGACTCCTGTAGTTTCAGGACTTCATGTAAATGACCTCTGTTATGGTTGACTAACCTTTGCAAACACAGAGGTGTTGATATGTAAATTATGGTGGTCCTATGTTAATGAACTGATGTTTTTTTACAGACAATACTGTTCAAAACTTTGGGGTCAGTATTATTATTATTATTATTATTATTTGAAAAACGAATACTTTTATTTAGCAGGGGCGCATTAAACTGATCAAAATTGACAGTAAAGACATAATGTTGATTTCTATTTCTAAGAAATCTGTACGATTTCTATTTCAAATAAATGCTGTTCTTTTGAATTTTCTATTCCTCAAAGAATCATGTACACCATTTCCAGAAAAATATTAAGTAGCAAAACTGTTTTCAACATTAATAATAATGATAAATATTTCTTGAAGGATCATGTGACACTAAAGACTGGAGCAATGATGCTATAAATTCAGCTTTGAAACCACAGGAACATATTAAACGATAAAATATATTAAAATAGAAAAGTTATTTAAAATTCTAATAATTTTTCACATTGAGCCTGTTTTATTGTATTTTTCATTTAATAAATGCAGCCTTGGTGAGCAAAAAACGACTTTAATTGCTATGCTACCTTTTTACACCACAAACTGAACAAAAGCATTGCTTGGTAATTTGTTGACCTAAATTGGTAATATCTAATATTATCTAACAGAAGGATGGCCAAAGCCAGTGAAATATAAACTGATTTGTGAACTGTGAGTTCTTGTCATATTTTATTACCATTTTCTAAACTATAGGAAACAATGAGTGATAATGTGAGATGTTGAAGGTGTCGTCCCCTTAAAGTAGTTAGAGTCTGATTAATCGCTGTCATCAAGACGACTTGATCAAACAGTATCTGTCTGTTCTGCTTGCATTCAAAACGTTCAAGAGACTGGTCATGGTGTGAGTCACATGGTCTGTGGTCATGAAGACACCAGTGTGCTTCTCTCTCTCTGGGTTCTGAGGTTTCAGTAGGTTCACTGCTCTTCTAAACAGCCTGCAGGTTCAACTATTGTCAGTTTGTGCTCTCTAACTTTGTATAGAATGTTACTTTGAGTTAGTGCTTTGTTTAAACGGCTATCCCTGAGTATTAAACTTTGGCATGTCATGTAAATGGTAATATTAGTTCTTTTCTAAGTGATTAGACTTTTGATTTTTGCCTGACTAGTGAATAGAACATCACACTGTAAAAAAGTTGCTGCCTTAAATGAAGTACAATCAACTTGAATGTTTAAGTCATTGCAACTTAAATTACACTAAACTGACTTAAAATAATGAGTTGAATCTTGTATAACTTGTATAAAAAGAGGTATATTCAAATTGCTTAACTTATTTTGATGAGTTAAAGCAATGTAAAGACATGTTGTCATAACTTATTGATCAAGTAATTTTTTAACACTTTTGAATCTCTGATCTATTATTCTCTACTAGTCTGTGTGGTTAAAGATAAAATGAACATTCTTGTGGTGTCTTTTTAGTCACACCTCGTCTTCATCTGACATTGTTTATTCTTTAATCAAATTTTTTTTCGGAACAGTCAAAGGTTATGTGTTTAAAATAAACTGGAACTTCACCGAACACAATGGTTTCGCTTGTTTCGCGAACTGCAAAGAGAATCGTGCCCAACATTTTATCTGGAAAGAAGTAGGCTAAAGGAGCATGGGTGGAGGAGAGACTGAAACTGAATGCATTTTACTGTCACCAGTGGTTCAAAACGTCCCAGCATGCAATGAACAATGTTTTGATCCACACCATAGTTATGCTTCTTCTAAAGACAAACATCATTATTGCTCACACTAGGGGCTTTTCACTTCCCCAATCCAAAGCATTATACTTTCAGCTGCTGTGATTAATGACTGAATCAGTGATTTGAACTTGTGATTAGGTAAGTTACTCTAAAAAAGTAATTAATTCATAGCTACTAATTACATATTCAACAGTGTAATCTGATTACTGTACTAAATAATCTCTCTAAAAAGTGTCAAGATACTTATTAGTAATTGCTTTCTAGATTCTATCAACCTCAACTATTTGAACAATACATGCAAGGCAGACATGAAACTGCTCTATTAAATAAATAATACAAAAAACATACATTTTAACATTAGATGTTAAATTGGTTTATATTTAAGTATTCTATACAGTCTATAATAGTATTTAATGCAATTACATCAGAAGTAACTAATTAAATTACAGTAAAATTAAGAGTAATCCCTTTACTTTTTCAAGAGAAAAGTAATTAAATTAACGACTTAGTAATGCATTACACCCAATACTGCTTGTGAATCATTGAACTGTTCATGGAAAAGAAATGTCTCAAAAGAAAACGGCACAGATTTGTTTCTTCAGTTCAGCTCACTGACTGATCTGATCCGGTTGCAGCAGTTCTCAAATTAATTGACTTAATTTGTTTTTTTCTCCCGCAAAGCCCCATAGTTTCATGTTTGGCTTAAACCCAAACTTCTCTACCTATCAAAAGACATTTCCATCATTAGACAGGGATGAGGTTGCTCATGTAAAGTCTGCTGTTCTCACTGGGGGGCTGATGTCATGAGATAAACATCCACATGATCGCTGCAGGGTTCGAGCTCTCTGCTCTCATCAAGGCCAAACTTCTCTCCTTTAACCTGGGGGATAGTCATGAGGGAGGGAGAGAGAGTGAGAGAGAGAGAGAGACTGAAATTAAGTGAACTCATCATCTATACCTCCTCAAGCATTTTAAAAAAAAACATCTGCAGAGATTTGTTTTATAAATGTCGGTGGATATTGAATTTGGGGTGCTTGGAGAGTTGACATGAGTGTAAAAAGCAGTTAATAAAGAGAAGTTCTAGATAAGATCAGACGTGATGATGTGCAGTGTCTGTAGGGAGGACACATTTCGTAAGAAGCTAGACCTTCGTAGATGTTTTGCCATCCGTGATACGTCATTAGTTGTAGAAAGAAGACTATAATACATTAGCAATTTTGTCATCATAATGCTAATACTAATTATTATTAATAATGATAGTTTTTATAATTGACACATTATTTCAAGGATAAAATAAAATGAAACCATACTGAAACAAAATTATGAAGACAAAGATTATTTATAAATGGGATGGATATTAGTGATGCACCGACATGAAAATTTTGGCCAACATCAATAACCGATAATTCTTTGTATTTGAAAGCTGATAACCGATATATTGGCCGATAAATCTAAATCCAAATGTCTATATCATTTTTTGAGAGCTTGATTACAAAAACAAAAGTTTCACTATTAAAAGACCCAAGCAAACAAAAAAAAGTACAGTTGCCTAGTTTGAACCAGTGTAAACTTGAAAATAAATTTTACACTCCTCTGGCCAACCTTCCCAAAATCTGAAGTGTCTCCGCTGAAGAAAATAATCCATTATTCATCGGCTTTAAAATATCGGGCAAATCCTCTTATCGGACCGATAATATTAAAAATGAACATTTATCGGCCGATCTATCATGCATCCCTAAAAGATATAGTATATTTCATCTTTTGTGACAGATTTTATTCTCTGATAACATAAGGAAAGGACACTCCTCATTTTGGCAGGCCGTGGCTCAGATGTTCCCATCTTTTGTGTGTTTTGGATTAATAAAGGGTCTTTTGTCTAGGCTAATGCCCCCTGTGGCTTTGCTGCCTTTTCCTTTTGTACTGTGTTTGTTTCGCGCTCCCCTGGTGTCCACACACCAGCCTGGAGATGCTGCACTGATGCCTGGCCGGCTGGATCCCCTTACAGCCCCGCTGATGGCTGATCCATGACGGGGGGGTGGGCTGGTTTCAGCGCCCTGTTTGGATTTGGAGGTTCAGCCAGCTGCCTACCCCACCCCACCCTCTGAGCCCTCCCCCTCTCCATCTCTCCCGCGGCTGCCAGCAAAACACTGGCATGCTCACCGTCTTTAATCTGCTCTCAGAGCACTGCCGGCCTTTAGTCAGACAGACTCGGCTCTGTAAATCTCCAGGAATCACTGCGGACCGCCCGTTGCTGCCTGTCTGATTTTAAATAGGTAAGACGCGTGGCTTTCAGATCGATACTGATATTGTTACATGTGGAAACACTCTGTTCGGTGGGATGATGTCAGTTTTAGTTCCTGTTGTACTGCCTTCCTGAGAACAATGGCAATGGATACAGCAGACTTTTTGGAGGATGTGTTTGTGCTGGGATTGATTGCAGTGTTGTTGGACAGTATGTGCTAGGCACTTCTTGAAAAGTAAATGTTTTGCTTTTGTTATTTTCTGAAACATAAGCAGAGAAGTAAGTAATACCACTACAATTAAAAAATGCAAAATGGTGCACAAACTTTATATATAGACAAATACATTTCCAGTTAATCATCTTATAGAAAAGTTTATGGACCAAACATTGTGACAAAAGCAGCCCTTTTTATTTAATTATTATTCGTTTAATTACAGGTAATACAATTCAGCTGTATTAACAGGGCACCAAATTGTTGGGTTAATGTAAGTGTGGTAACGGTGGTGTTGTCCACTGGTTTGTTCTGGTCTCCATGTGTCTGTCCACCGGGTGTATTGAATTGCATGAGATCAGTTGTGTTGTGTGTGCTGGAGTTGTTGTGGCAGTAAAGCCAGACGCTGGTGTCTGTCCACGGCTCTCTCAGAGCTCATTAGAGGATTATTGAAGTCGGTGGAGGAACTGGCCAGCCAGGGCGGGAGACATGTTTAAACACTGCTGTCGTGGCTTTAAATGTCTCTTGTCACCTTCCTAATTAGTGCTGTTTGCTAAAGTAGGCATCATTATTACTTTAGCTCATACTTGGGGTTAGGGGATTTGAACAAACCCCTCACCCGTCCCAGTGTATTAAACTCTCGAGCGTAACTCGTCCCACACAGAATAAGAATAAGGCAGAATAATGAAGTGTGTTTTTTTTTTTTGTATGACGGCCAATAAAATAATGACATGGCAATCATATAGCATTCTTTGACTTTTGTAAATAACATTTTAATAATTGTTTATATACATTGAAGATGGAAGCATGGGCCAATTTGCTATGAATAATCATTTTAAATATTTAATAAACGTTATGTTTTAATTAGGAATGCACAATGTATCGGCCACCATATCGTATCGGCTGATATATCTTCATTTATAATGTTAGCATTATCGGCCCGATAAGAAAATTTGCCGGATATATTAAAGCCGATAAATAATGGATTGTTTCCTTCAGCTGAGACACTTCAGATGTGCACTGTTTGCCATGATGGTTTTGAATTGTTTGAAATATGATTGGAATCACTTGAAAAAAGGAAAATACAGTTAAGTGCAACATGTGTCTGTCATATAGGCTACATAAAATGATAATGAGAACATTATAATTGTGTTTGAGACATGGCTTTTAATGGTGAGACCTTTGTCTTTGTAACCAGGCTCTCAAAATGATATAAAAATTTGGATTTAAATTTATCTGCCAAATTTATCTGGGTTATCGGCTTTCAAATATAAAAAATGATCAGGAATCTTATCGGCCAAAAATGTTATATCGGTGCATCCCTAATTTTAATAAAGTCAATTATTAGGCTTGACAGTAGAGAAACAGGAAATTATTGGGTAGAGGGAGGGGGAATGGGATCAAATCTTCATTGGCTCTATATGAAATCAGTTATGTTTCTCAGTGAATATCCTGTTTTATTCTGAAATGAAATGCATCACAGTAAATTGTTAAAATAGGTGGTGAATGGCCATTCACGTTAACTTTTTTTTTTTTTAAACTAGGACTTTTTAATGCTCTCTTTGTCTTTGCTCTTTGCTTAGAACTCATTAACATGTTTCTTTGTCTGTTTAGGTGTCCAGAGAAACAGGGAAAACAGGAGAAAGTGGATCTGAGAATATGGAACCAGGAGACAAAGGTACAGAATCAAACGCAACACTAAACACAAACACGCCAGTCTAATAGTTTGTGCAATATGTTTTCAGTTAAATGATTTCACATCTTGAACATCCTGCTTCCTTTTTGCAACACTGTAAGAATGAGCTTTCTGGAAAGTGCTGATGGCAGTTCTGTGGAAATTCCTGTTTCCCATTCCCACTTTGACCTTGTGGCTCTCATTTTCTCTTGCGCACATGCTTTTGTTTTCTAAATTGTATGAGTTATCAGAGACCCCACTGACTCTTTTTCTTTCTTAATTCACAGAAAGTCTTGACTCTGGAGTCAAAATGGTGGAGTCTACCCCTCTCAGGGACAGAATGGCCATGTACCAGGCAGCTGTGACTAAGCACGATTTCCCTTCCTCCCCCACCGTGAGTTTCACCCCCACCCCTTTCACAATAAAAGACTCCCGCAATTACTGTCACTTCTTATGATTTCATCAGATGCAATGTCTGCTGACCCGACACTCTTTGTTTCTTGTTTAAAGGCATAGATCGCCCAAAACATGAAACGGATGTCATTTACTCACTCTGATTTGGTTCCAAACCTATGACTATTGCTTAATTCAGTGGAAAACAATTTTTCAAGCTTTTCACACAAGTCATACGGACTACTTTTAAGTCGCTAAAAATCTCTGTAAAAATCCTTAGTTCTTCTTTTGGAGCTGTGTTACAAGTAGGGACATCCAATAAGTAAATGAAAAAAATTCAACTAAAAAGAATGAATGTTCAAAAATCCCATCTGAATAATTAATTCATGAATTGGGGTGATTGGTTTGAGAGAGGGAGGGGAGGATGTCATGATCATCAAGAGAATAATGACGTAAATTTCAGCCCATTTACATCTGTCATATGACTTTACCATTTCATGATATTTTAATTGTAGTAATTTTGCATACTTTTCTGAAGTTTGTTGTCTTTAGTATTAATAAATTAAATTCTTTCATGTTGCACGAGGAGCAAGTCATGGGTTTGGAATGACTTCAGGATGCGTAAATTATTACAGAATGTTTATTCTTGAGAGAACTGTTCCTTTAAGAGAGCACATGCTCACTGATAACCTTTTCCCTTTTTGTGTTCCTGGTTTTGGTAGAGTGAACCAGCAGATAATGAAGTCTGGAGTCACAGTGGGAAGCAGAAGGAAAATGTGCCACCAGTGTGTGCTGATGTGGTAAGAACTGTTAGGCTCTTTGTCACGTGAAATCCTCTAAAAATGTAAATGTATTGTGAATTCATTCAAAGTGCCCCTACTATGCTTTTTCAAATATTACCTTTCATGCAGTGTGTAATAGCTGTTTTGCAAAGTTTTAAAGATCAAAGTGCACGACAAATAAAGAATTGATTCTGAACTGCCAATTCCAGTCTCACTTTCATAACATATCTACGTAAGTTTGTAACAAACAGTCTATGGTCTTTATTGGCTGCCTGTGAGCAATGTCTACTTGGCTACAACCACAGTGTTTGAGGGCAGGTCAAAGTACTGAGAAGCAACATGTCGTATCATTAAAATGTGGAGAAGATGGTATTTTCTGTGATGCGAATCCACTTTGCTTGCACTTCCAAAAGATGAGAACTCATGCTGGAATTGGTGTGGTAAAACCGTCGCCATTGTTTCTGTTCGTATCACTGTGTATCAAGTGCTGAGGAAGATCCGGAGGTTAAAATCAGATATGCTAATTGGAGTTTTGTTTCCGACACGTGCTGTATGCAGTAGACCAATCAGAGCAGAGCAGGGGCATGGAAAGGAGGAGTTTATAGAGACCGAATCCTTTATCGAACCATTTCAGACACTGTGTGAAAAGAGGTGATATGCAATGTACATTATGAAAAAAATTTACTTTTTTTTTTTACCTTGGATGCATATAAGACTATTGTAGGCGAGCTCCAAAACAAAATTAGGAATGTTTAAAATAGCATAAAGGGGCATTTTAATACATGATTATTGTATTGTGCACAACAAATGTTTCTCTATAATCTTTCATTGAATAACTTGCTTTTTTATTTCTGGCTGACTTCCTAAATGACTTTTATTTTTCAATCTTACTCTTTTCATGATTCAATTAATTTTTCTGGCGACAAAATCAATTCTCATCCTTTTTATTTTTATTAAAATAATAGTTCATTACACTCTGGTATTTCACGTTATGAAAGCAAAAAGGGTTGAAATGCAGTTTTATCTGAACACAACAGATTGTATACAGTTTTTTTTTTTTTTTTTTTTTTTTTAGTAAAAAACGTAGTAAAAAACTGGCACTTGCCTTACTACTCTTTGTATCTGCAGGGCTCTGAATCCAACACTATGAAAAGTCCCACTACAGACAGGAATGGTGAGTTTCTGCTTGTGGTCTCTTGCATCCATAATGACATACTGTACAAATCATGAGTTAAAAATGTGTACTTTTCACCCAAAAATGAAAGTTATTTCATTAACTTACCCTCATGTCGTTCCAAACACGCAAGACTTTTGTTCATCTTCGGAACGCAAATGAAGATCTTTTTGATAATGAATGAAAGTCTTTGGAACAACATGAGGACGAGTGATTAATGACAGCATTTTCTTTTTGGGGTGAAGTATCCTTTTAAAGGGCCTCTATTATGGGTTTTTGAAAATGAAAAATCTGAAAGTACACCATATATAAAGTTATTGTCTTTCAAAAGTAAGAGTCGACTCTGAGTCATTCAAATGAATAGTTTTTCAAACGAGTCATAAGCCGTTTAGTTGTGACGTCAAAACGAAACATTAGCATATTGGCTGGCCACTTTTTGCTTTTTTTTTTTTGAAAATGTGGTGATGTGCAAATGTATTTTATGAGAAAATTAACCCTTTTTTTTTTTTTTACCTTTGATGCATGTAAATTGTTGTAGGAGACTCCAGACCAAAAGCATTTAAAATAGCATAATAGGGGCATTTCAAGTATTTTGACTCGGTTTGTACAGTTAGTTACTTTGAATCCCAGCGCCCTCTAGAGGTTATTTTGCTAACCCAATGTCAAAAATGACTGTTCTCTCCATTTACAGGCTCTGTTATAAGTCCGGAACAAAACCAGTCTAAAGCTGCTAGGGTGAGTATTCAGTTAATAAATAAATACCGATTTCTTTATTTACCATATAGTTTTTGTATATACCATATTTCTGTTTTCGTATTTTGTGAAGTGTCATTGAAAAACAGACATGGCTTGTTACTTTGGCTAAAAGATTCTTGTGCACTTGTAGAAGTTCCGTTTGCCTGTCCGTGAAACCTGTGTGACGTGCCTTAAGACTGTGTACCCGCTAGAGAAACTTGTAGCGAATCAGCAGATTTTCCACAACACCTGCTTCCGCTGTGCCTACTGCAACACTAAACTCAGGTGAGGGCAAGAGACTACCGTGGCTCTGATCCACACTTGATGTGGACTAGCAGTAGTACACAAGACTGTTGGGTCTCTCATTTGTCAATTTTTGGGGTGCTCATGAGTGTCCCCTATTTGCTTGCTCAACAGCCAATGTTACTGCCACCCTCTGAATGTAAGAATGTTTTACTTAACATAAATGGTTTGTGTTTAGACAACGCTTTAGGATTTTGTACTGTTGAGACATAATTACGTGGAAAACATTTAAAGTCAACAAACACAATTATTATAAGTAAACTAAATATAAATATATTATGTAAAGTGCACAACCTTCCTAGTTCATTCTTTTTTGAGCGTACGTTTTACTGTTTTTAAAGTAACATTTTAGTTGATGAGATGCAGAATTAAATCAATTTCAAGCATTTTGTATAATAAACATCTAAAAACTTGTTATAAAAACACTATCTTATTAAATAACATAGACCAAGTACACAACTTAAAGCATGAAGTTTTCATAGCATTGCATTTAAATAAACTTAAAAATTCACTTGTGCATTCATGACATTTTGTGCAGACGTAGTTTGTTGAATATCTGATTATTGCCATATAGAATGTGTTTGCTAGCATGCTAATTAGCCTAATTAACCAAAGTGGTTTACTGTTTAGTTTAATATTTGTTAATAAATTAAATTTGAAGCAATAACAGGCTATTGGTTACGTCCATAACATCAGAATACGGTGGTCAGTTATGTATTTTAGTGCTTCATACGTTGACATAAAGTTACAGTTATACATGACATACAATTATTTACGAAATTGAGTCGACATAACTGTATTCTCCAACCAAACTCACTAGTGTACATTTTCAGCGAACCCCTGCTGTGTGAACAGAACAGTAGCCTACTGGAACACTTAGTTGTCTGTGACTACGAAAGAGCCATTTCGTGTGTGTTCAGTAACTTACAGAGATGGAGATATGAGCTGTTTATCATTTGAAGGCTTCACATTCAGTCATTGTCGTCGTCCACAGATTAACCAGCTAGCAAAATCGCTTCACCTTCCCTCGAGCTGCTCCCGCCAAACCAAGCTCGTCCTCCAGTCAGGAATAAAAATAAACCTCAAACTGCTGTCGGTTAATTTAAACTATACTGAGGGACTTAACGAGTCAGCTGTGATGAGACTATCTTATTACGGGCATCGGAATCTTTAGACTTTATTAGTCACAGCTGTTACTATTCACGCTTAGCGCAAGAATAAAAAATTGTTGACTAAAGCTTTTTTTTTTTTTTACATGACTGAAAGAGTTATCAACTCTTATTCCCTGTTTGAAATAAAATAGTTTGCAAGAGTGTGATTATAGACACAATGAGGCTGTAAAAGCAGACTAGTCAGTAGATGAGTTTATCTGTTCAGTCTGATGTTTAATGTCTCTGTATTAGACACATTTAGTCACTGTTAGAGGCCACCTTCAAGACAAGAGCTTACAAAAAAATCCCTAGGGTGCATTGCTTTTGTATATTATGTTGTGGAATACAAATGAAAATATCTTAATCTTGTTTTATACCACCAGCCATATTTCAGGCATTTAACCAAATACCCAAAATCCCATTGATTTCAGGCGATGGAACCAGAAGTGCTAAAATGCTAACTCGTTTGGTTTTGGCCTACAAAAATACGTCATCCCTGCAGCACTAAGATGGTTTATTTTAGGACATTTATGGCATTTAGGACAGGATTGATGCTCAGTTTGGTTTGTTTCTAATCTCTCTGTTTTGCTGCCCTCTTTTGGACAGTTTGGTGAACTATGCTTCTTTGCACAACAATGTCTACTGCAAGCCACACTACTGCCAGCTGTTTAAAGCCAAGGGCAACTACGACGAGGGTTTCGGCCACCGACCCCATAAGGAGCTTTGGGAGACTCGAGGAGAAGGAACAGAGGAGCAAGAGAAGCTCTCACCTCAAGAAACAACCTCCAGCCCAACAGTAGAGGAGTCTCCACTGGTAAAGGTTAATGTGCTTGCGGCCACTTTAGAGACCCGAAAACAGGTCGTCTCTGAGAGGGCGGAGAAGCCGCTGGAGACGGGACGACTCAAGATATCCTGGCCTCCACAGTCAGAAGGGGACGAGAGCGCGACCCATGTGTGTGGAGGAACTGACGGAAGTGGCATCAAACCCATCCGCCCGAAATGGCCTCCAGAGGGCGACTCTGTATCAAGCAACTCAGACCAATCTGATTTGCCAAAGCTTCGCAGGAGTGTCTCTCTCAAGGAAAGAAGCAAACCGTTTTCCATCTTCAGCTCTGCACCGGTCACTCAACCCAACAAGATATGCCAAAGATCTCTTTCAAATGAGAAGCCAGATTCCTCTGAGGAAATGTCACCCGTCTCTTCCACCACAGACACGCTGATCTCTTCCGAGGACATGACTGAACACAGCCAATCAGAAGAGGAGGAACAGGGTGAGACCAATGAGGAAAGGATGGATCAGGAGGAGAAGGTGGATGTCCAGGAAGAGGAACTTTCCTCTCTGAAATGCAGCTCACCGGAGATCAGTCCTCCATCGTCGCCCGAGAGCGAGTCTGGGCCGGATCCCAAGGAGAACAAAGCCTCACAAGATGTGGGCTTCTGGGATGGAGAAGAAGCTGAGGAAGATGGAGCTGATATGTCTGTGGAGGACCTCATTAAGAGGAACCGGCATTATGACGATGAGGACGAGGATGATGTGGTCTGACTGAGCGATAGATTAGATGTCCGTGGACTTTAATTTCCCAGAAGCACCAGCGTATTTTCATGTAGTCTGCGTTGTGGGTCTCCGTCTGTCTTTTGTGCAATTTTTCATGTCTTCAGCTGTTACATGTGCCTATAAATGTAAATGAACTAAAAACCAAGTAGTTGTCAGGTTATTCAGAAGGCTTCTCTAGTCTAGACGATACACTAGAGCTCTTACAGTCATCTCAAGCCTAGGTTTATGATATTTTAATTTTTTTGGTACTTTTTCTATATTTTCTATATTAATAGACTAGAATATTTTATTCTGATGCTGTTCAATTTCAAAATATTAGCATTTTGAAACAATTTTTTTTTTTTTATTGATATTGCTTTAAGAGTTTAAATGTGATTCTTATGCCAATCTTAGTACGTTTATTCAAGCACCCATCTTTTTTTTTTTTTTATCACTACTGTAATGCACTTGGATGTACTTTATATGTTAAACACGCCCTGGCTGTACCACATTTGATTGAATTGGCAACCTTTGAATGTTTTATTGCAAAATTGTATTTAACTATTTTAAATGTCACTTTTTTTAATCATGGGACCAAATATCCTGAAATACTTTTGTTTTCAAATAAATATACTATTAAAAAATCTTGAGCAAGTGAGCTTTGTTTTCTCACGACCCCACAATTAATTCAATATTTTTTTTCCAGCAAAGTGAGCATATGTATTTTCGCTCCCCAGATAGCCTAATGAAACAAATAGCAAGCCTTTATAAAAGGTTTTATAAAGATTTTGTTGTTGTAGCAATTGTAATAAGTGGGGAAACTACAGTAAAAATCAGTCTCATAAAAATTGCAAAATTGCATGATAGTAAAATTATGTATATGTTTATATAAAATGTATCTGGTGGGATCAAATGGGTTAATGTTTATGAAATGTGCTTACATGAAAATGTATAAAAAGGAATTTCACTGCAACCCAAGTAGTTTGTGTGGAAATAACTATTTCTTTATTAAATACACATTAGCAAAAGAGTGCATGCTACAAGTAAAACAACATCAACATCTTCAACGCAAATCTCCATTTTGTAAGACTGTGTGAACCCAAAACGATCGCCCATTTATGCGCCAAGCAACCACATTCCAGTCGAAGAATTCAGATGATCTTGGAGAGGACAACCACTTGGCTTTTTGAATAAGCTTAACTGATAGAGGTATTTTGTTTTGGCTTCCCTGTGCTGTCAATTTATGTCTGGAACAAGCAATTCTTTATGTTAAATGATCTGATCTGGAATATTCATTTCACTACTAAATGGAAGAGCTTTAGTTGACTGTGATTTCCATTCCTCTCTCTAAAAAAAATCTTTTTTTCATTAACAACCTCATGATTCTCACAGAATATATTTCAAAACAAATGTTGCAGAATAGTCTATGATAAACATGCAGGATTATAAACCACTGATAATCTTTCAAATGAATAAACCAAATCCCATTACCCAATGATGCCCTTTGAAAACCAACGTGTCAAATCTGATTATGGCTATATTCAGAATAGCATACTATTTCCATTTCTGCAGTATATTGTATACTGTGCATAGCATTAACATTTATGCATAGAACACCCCTAAAAATGGCAAAACGTGCACACTGCACTGGGTGCTGTGTCCCATAATGCAATGCATTCATCTTGACCTTCCATTTCCAGCAGCCAATTAAAATAATTATATACATTATTAATTATAAACAGAGTATACACTGCAGTAGGCAAACATAACCAATGTCCTGACATAAGCTAGTAAACCGTAGGATGCAACTTAAGAAACCGAGGCACCTAAATTAGGGCAATATAGAGAAAAGTTTAATATCACTGAAAGATTCCATTTATATAAAACAAGAAGGAAAAACCATACTGAAAGGGACAAAATTAGATATTAAATTTGGCAACGTATGTAATATGAAAGCTTTTTGTTCCATAAGTGATATGTAACAAAACAGAAGAGGAAGCGCATTATTGCAACTGCGAGGTGTGCAAAATGCAAAAAGTCTGGAGGGCAGCATCACGGCCGCTCGCCCAGCCGACTACCAGCTTAAGTTGAGGCATCTTTAAAGTGCTTGTGGCATTCGTGAACTGGACGAGTTCACATTACAGTGGACAATGCCTGAATAAACAGCTCCACTGACTCCAAAGTGGCGTCTGCCCTGAAATATAATAAGTCCACAAACTAAAGTAAAATTCTACATTTACAGAATGAAGGCTAAATGAACTTCAATTGATTTGTAAAGATGCATTCATAGACAAATAAACAAAAAGTAGCCGATGCGGTGTTGTCTTCCGCTCTCTGGGCTGGAGCTTCTGTATGGCGTTTCCTGATGACGGTGTCAGATATACAACCAGAGACAATACAACTTGCCTCCACTGACATCGCAATTAGCAATTAATTCATGCTATTTACTGGTAAGCACCTTCACCTCAACCGCTCATTTTCAGACAGAAATTACAGCAAAAAATGGCACTTGATTAAATATGACATTCGGACAAATCACAATAAGAAAAAAACGATCATAATATGCTTTCATCACCTTCAAAAGTCATTTGTGAGAGGGCGTGCTTATGGAAAACTGTGAAGTTATTTAAACAATTTTATAATAATTCATAATTATTAACCCCCTCATGCCTAATCTTTAACTTTCTCTAGGGTCTCCATCTGTTTATTAATATTCATGATTGATTTAGCAAAATAAATGTTTGTGTAGCAGCCAATACATACATTTACATATGTACACGTACATTAAAAATATATAATTCAATATTTTCTATGCATTTTTAATAAACTCAGTGTATCTTCGTACAATATTATTTCAGTCACCATATAAACAGTTCTTTTGA
Source organism: Meda fulgida (assembly GCA_030578275.1). Lineage (NCBI taxonomy): Eukaryota > Metazoa > Chordata > Actinopteri > Cypriniformes > Leuciscidae > Meda > Meda fulgida. Next base: position 24,036,851 of record CM060638.1, read on the forward strand.
GGCCTAATATTAAACATTTGTGTTTTCACAGTAAACCGTTTTTAAGCCGAGGTGAACGCTGTAGATATGTTCTACCGTGAGACATGCACTGGAGTGAACATGTTAGACAGGTTAAACTTTTTTGAAGTGCCTTCAGAGATAAAGAAATAACCGAAATCTCAGCATAAGTTTCTAGCTCTTTTGTGGGTGAGTCTGGCTGATGTGTGAAGTTCCTGGTTTATTATCCGCTGAGTGGATGGAGGTCCACCTTCACCTTTTCCCCACAGCTGAGCATCCCGATAGTGGGGAAGAACCCTCCGACCGGGACCACCACCTCTCTCCTGCCGATTATCTTGCCGTTCCGGGTGAAGAACACCTAGATGAGCACAGAGGGGCGACAGTGAGTCAGCATTTCCACAGCTGGAGAGGGAAGACAGTGAGTCAGCATTTCCATAGGTACAGGGCTGAGACAGGGTATCAGACAGTCCTGGAACACAATAGTGCCAAAACTCTGGCTACTTCAGGACACGAGATGAGCACAAGAAAACACTTTGCAAACATCTGATTTTTGAGCACAGAGGGTATACTGTGTTCTTTTATTTCCAATTAGCCTTTCCAGACGAGTGATTGAAATATCGGCGAGCTAATTTGTCTTGACCAAATCTGGGATATCCTGTACCCTCAAAAGACAGCTCTCATGAAAACGTTTGACAGCGAGGTCATCCATAATCTTGCACAATTATGAAAGCAAGCCTCACCCAGTTGGGTGAAAACTGACCAGATGACGGCCGGAAACTGGGTGATTACAGAGTCGTGCAGTGCAATTTTTGGCACCTAGAGGTCTTGGTCGTGTAACGTCCCACTGGGAGACCTTGGCCCTGTTTACACTTGGTATTAAGATGTGTTTTGGTCTCTCTGATCACAAGTAGACGAGGGAGATACATTCCCATTTAAATCTGGTCTTTTGATCCTTCTCTTTTGTCTACTTTCAACCACTTTTGTCTTGATTTCTTCAAAGGGAGGGTCTAAGGGCGGGTAAATGTATGGCCTCTTTTAGATCTTTCGATCTAAAGGACAAAATAAGCTCAAGCAATTTACATATGAACACACTCAGAGACGACAGAAAAATATATGGAGAAGCAGGTTTAGTTTCTGCTCTGACAGCCACAAGACCACCCGAATGCTGCGAGTGAGTGTTAGAAATCAGGAATGGTGAGAGAACATTGTGCTTGGTACATTTTTCATCTTCAAACTAAACATGGGTCTTCAGTCGACAGTTTAAATCCCGTATGACTATCACACTTCCCATAATGTTTACGCGTTAGGTCAGTGGGCGGACAGCAGACTGTGGCTGTTCGAACGCATGAAAACACCGATGATAATTGAGCACCAAAAGGATCATGTGACTGCTGAAAATTCAGCTTTGCCACCAAAGGAATAAATTATGTTTTAAATATATATATATATATTTATATAAATAAAAATACTCACCATCACCTTCCGGCCTTCATGTTCTTGTTCTGGGTCCTCTCCCTCTTCCTCATCTTCATCATTCAAATACAGTAAGTTTTCGACACGCCCCTGCTTTGGTCGTACATCAGCAGCATCCCAGTCGTCAATTTCATCTAACAGAGAAACACGTTGAGCTGGATGGACATCTAAAAAACTTGGACTACAGTCTTGACAAGCATGCTAAATGGATCAAAGTATGTATTGGCAGTAGAATGAGCAAAATAAGAAATTTCTTCTCATCTCCTTTATTGAGCACCACATGTGTATTGTCACCTTCATAGTCCAGCACGTAGTCGCGAGGAAACATAATTCCACAGCCCATGATGTCCCCTTCGAAACAGCGAGGGCCAAACTGGTCACCTACTCCACTTCCATGGAAGATCTTCCCATCATCTATGGAGCAGATAAGATGGACAGTTCAAATGAGGCTCCTTTCAATAGTAAACCATGATCTTGCATCAAATCTGATATGCAAATCAACTCGAAATATTCTGGGCATTAATACTATGAATATTTGGAGAAAAAAATAAACTCTAAATTAAAGCACAGGATCTGGACAAGATGTTTATATTATATTGTGCATATTTACACTTCTGTTCAAAAGTTTGTGTTCAGTAAGATTTTTTTGTTTTAAAGTCATACTAGACATTTATAATGTTACACGAGATTTCTATTAAGCCCCTTTCACACAGCGCGTTGATCCCGGGAAATTGCTGTAAAAATTGCTAGAGTGCCTTCTGTGTGAACGCAAACACGTCCTGGAATTGATGCTGGGATTGATGCCGGGATGGGGACCTAACATTGCCGGGATCAGTCCCGGAACTGGCCGTGTGAACAAAAGCCAGGACCAATGCCGTAAGGGGTGTGTCATAGTGATGATACACGTGCCATTGCGCGACTCTGTTGCTCTTAGAAGAGAGTTTGTGTTCGTCATCAACAAAGAAAGAATGAAAAATTGTCTGCAAACTGCAATGAAGCAGAGACCAGGGAGCTCCTTACTATCTGCGCTGAAGCTGAGATCATTCGCCAGCTTTGTGGAACAGTGCGCCATGCGTTAGTGTACACGTGTACATGCATCACGTGTCTTAACGGGATGTGTAAACACACTCAGATTCCGAAAATCACTGGCAGTGTGAATGAACCAAAATCAAACGATCCCGGGACACATTATCTGTGTATTTTCCGGAATCTCTTTGTGAAAGGGGCTTTAGTCACATGAATGCTGTTCTTTTAAACTTCTTATTTTTCAATGAATCCTGAGAAAAAAATATCACAGTTTCCACAAAAGTACTACACAACAAACTGTTTTCAACACTGATAATAATAAGAAATGTTTCTTGAGCAGCAGATCAGCATATTAGAATGATTTATGAAGGATCATGTGACACTGAAGACTGGAGGAATGATGCTGAAAATTCAGCTTTGATCACAAAAAAAAAACAATATTTTAAAATATATCCAAATAGAAAGCAGTTATATTATATTGTAATCATATTTCACAATAATACAGTTGTTACTGTTTTGGTGAGCATAAGAGACTTCTTTCAAGAATGAAAAAATCTTACCGACCTCAAACTTTTGAACGGTAGTGTATATACATAGGAATATATATATATATATATATATTTCTATGTTCTATATATCTATATATATATTATTATCTTTTCAGACCATTAAATCAACAAATCCATGGTAAACACAGATGTCATGAGTCACAGGTCCAAAGGTGCCCTATTAAATTGAGTCCCACCTCCACAGAAACAAAATCTGCTGGTGTCGCTGTTGGACAGTATCACTGTAGGTAAAATGAGTGCTAGAGCTCATATTTCATAATATTTGTTTCTGTATCTCATCTGATGATCTTTTTAAAGCCTCTTTTTTGGGTGATTCATTTATCGTCAATGCCAGAGGTAACAAATCATCATCTGAATGAATTTTAGGACATAAAGAAGCAATGATAAAGTTAGTGCTTGGCACCAGAGCACAGTGAAGACCTGAAGTGAACCTGAATAAGCAAGCACTAATGCTGCATTCCTCACACATTTGCTCTTAATGATCCAGAGAAGACTTATACTCTTCATCCAGAAACTGACAGGATGAAAGGAGATGTGCTTTCATGCCTCTGTACGTTTCTTTCTCCTAAGTCAAAGTTCTCCTTATATAAGAAGATAACAAAACAAAGAGACAACAACAATCAAGAGCAAGTGAAAGAAAAACACAGAAAGGTAGCCTGCAGACAAAAAAACCTTATTACTGTGTGTGGCTGGTAAATATTTTTCGAGTTGTCATGGGACCCGTTCCCAGCTCAGGATACTGTTTAAACAATCCCTATCTGAACACGCGGAGGAAGATGAAAACACTGCGTCATTATGATTCCCATGTGGGCCTCGGTCCCAACACCACACTCCCCAAACACCACGACCACTGTGGGAGAGGAAGGCGACTAAAAATAGACGGGGGCTTGGGCACGCGCTCTCACCAAGCCTGAGCTTTCAGGCTCTCTGGCAGGAAACGCTACACCGGAGTGCAGAGAGGGCTTTCCTCGAATGTCAGAGCTGTTCTCTGGAAAAGACCAGGAATGTAGACTTGCTTCCGCAAACAAGAAGGCAGTTTTATGAGCCTGGGGGCTCAGAAAGGAAAAACTATTTGCTTGTTCATGTCGTCAACATTTTAAAGTAACCTAAACAGGGAAAGGTCACATACCCTATTGCATTACCAAACGTAAACTGAACAAACCTTAAAATAGTTATTTGGGGTAAAGCGACCCTGCCAACTATTTTGACACACTTGGCACAGTTAGCAGATGAATTAAAACAAGAATGGAGATCGTATACGGCATAAAATCGGTGTTCCAAACTCAAAAAACAAGAAACGTATCACACGACTTCCGACTTCATTTCGCAATCCAAATGAGATTATAATAGCCCCTCTGTCCTTGGCTACGATACACGTGAGGACACTGACCCTCAGAGCGACTTATCAGTGGCCGTAACGCGTCTCTATGTGATGACTAACTGGATTATGAGTCATAGATGTGGGCCTCTTATAGATCAGGGCAGGACAATGAGTCATGCCCCCTTAATCTGACCCGCTTCTGTGGCAGTGCCAGACCTCCATCAGCGGGTGCCGCAATGAAGCGCAGAAAAGACATGCCCCATAAATGCAGCTCCGCAAAAGCTGACAAGAGGCCTTGACAAACTACATCGCCCTGATGCGAGTGATGATATGGCTGAATTCTTCACAGTCGAGAAGAACACAAGGCCTGGGTGAATTCACTAGGAAACCAATATAGTTATTTTGAAATAACACAAAAATAAATAAATATTTATATTTTAAGATCTATAAATTAATATATATGTATATATATATATATATATATATATATATATACATATATAAACACACACACACAGTTTTATTAAAAAAACTGTCAAAAACACACATAGCTATAAATGTATGCATATGTATACATACATATATTTACAAAATGTATTTTAAACTAAATGAATTGAATGAATTTAGGCATCATGACATTACAATGTGCTATGAAACTGGATATTTATTTTGAGATTTGCTATTTAACAATGTTTTTATATTGTTAGAGTTATTAATGATTAAGTAAGCATTAGATGATGGCAAATATGGATGTGCTCTAAGCCTAATTGCGAATTCCGAAAGGCACAGAAATTGAGTAACGCACTCTACGGAGCCCCTAAAGGGACATGGTTAGGCTTGCTACGGTAGTCAGTTACATTACAGTACATCAGATTTCACTTATCACATGAAGATGACTGACAGGACGCTGTCAGAAGATTTAATGTAGAGCAGATCCTGAGCGTCACTGAGAAATATCTTATCTTGTAAAAAGTGTGGTTGGTACTGCCACTCCCTATACACAGAGTATGTGTGATTGCGAATTTGAAATTGAAAGTAAAAAAGCAAGCGCGCATTCAAAGGCAATTTCAATATCCCACTTATTGATAGTGGCTCCCAGATACCTGCAAATTATATACAATATACCCAACTATCTAATTGCGAGAAAACGTATAAGCATTGAAATTATTTTTCTTCCCATCTCATATTTTTTTCCATCACCCTGTTCCTTTAGGGGCTCTGTAGAATGCGTCATTTCCTTCCCGAACACAGTATTCGGCTTCGGGCACATCCCTAATGGCAAATGTAATCTAAACATAAAAATATAAGGATGGCAATGCACAATTAAACACTGAATATCGGTTGTTATAAATAAATGAATAAATACATACAAAAACTTCACTAAGTATATCCAACGGTATGTTAATGTCAAACTGAGAGTTGTGAAGTAGTAGAAGTCACAAGAATTGCACAGTGATTTACACTGGTCTGGTAGTAGTGTATTGGAAAACAGATCTATCGATGTCCAGTCAATCAAAAAAGATGAATGAGGGCATTATAGCATCACTATTGTTGCAGCTACAACCCAAATAACACACTAAAGGAAGTAACGTTGCCACATTACATTATATATATAAAAAAATCGGAACCGTAACTGTTTATCTGGCTTACAGGCAAAATCCCTCACCCTTAAACAATAGGCTCTGAGTCACCACAGAAGCACAATTTCATCCAGGATGATACTCAGTGTTATGTGGAGTGGCATGAAGGCATGAAGGGGTTGAGTATAAAGATTGCCATCTTTACATTGAGAGGCAATCTTATCCGATATCGACTTCCTTTGAAATGTTTTGAAAGATGGGACCTGTGGAGTGAGATAGGGCTATTTATCCTCATGCCATTTTCAAGAGGATCTTCTTCTAATCAACACACTGATCTCATCTCTACACTCCTCTTATCATCATCCAGGACCTCCACACACTGTAGAGATGGTGCCCATAGATGTGTAGGCTTGAAAAGAGAAGAGGAGCCAAATAATAAAGCTTAAAAAAAGTCACCACCTGCAGGAATTCTGGGTAATCTATGCGTAACCTGTGATAGGAATACAACCAGAGATGACAAAACGGAGAAAACAAAACAAACTTTATGTAAACAGGATCTGGATGTGTGGACTTGTGTGTATAAAAATAACTTTATGTGGGACTTCTTAGTACTTCTACATTACATGAAAGTTTAATTTTAGATTTCGGACTAAAACAGGTATATGTAATTTTTCTTTTTTATATGTCCTTAGTGTGAATTAAATTATGGCAATGGAATATTTACGATGTCGGGCTAACAGATCTACAGAATGTGATTGTAACCTAGCAATGAGCAATAATAGCAAAATTCAGATGGTTTGAATAAATTATTTAATGTGAAAGCACCTGGAAAAAAATGTGCTCTACTGATTGTATTTTTATTCATTAGTGAACAAACGTGTTTTAAGATCAGGGTGTCCAGCGTGTGTTCATGATCATCAGGCTACAACTGGCCTGGGCTTATGATGCTTTCAAGTCGTGACAGATAGATCGTATTTGTAACGCCACAACTTTGGAGAGTGGAACTTTCTTTAAATGGGTACTTCACTGCAAAATGGGTTTTCTGAGACGCGTATTCTTTGCGAAGGTCAACAAGCGCTTCTGCTCAGTTGTAATTTATTCAGAGCTATTTTTTTACATCATGGGTATGTAAATAACGCATAATATAAATACGGCTTGTTTCTGTAACCAAGGAGTTTGTACACTTCTTTTATTAATCCGTTGTCGAGACACACACGCAGCCAGAGAGAGAATATGGTAGCCTCTCTTCAAATTTATTAAATCTATTTTCCTCTTCCTGTTTCCCAGTGCGAGTAGACAGGAGGAGAGCCCTTGCCCTATATCTTTTGGTTCACATTTGTCACTCGCGGTATTTTAATTTGAAAATTTCTTATATTTTGACAATTGACCGGATGGTCGAGTGCTTCTTGGTGTAACTTCCTGCCGGAATTGATGCGGATCACTCGCGTCTCACGGGAAAAATAGACCAGACGGCGAAACTGGCGCTTCACGGCGCGAGCCGGCCGCGCCGCGGCGCTCTGCGTCTGGTGTGAATGACACCATAGGTTAACATGGGCGCCGAAAGGAAGCGGCCTCCGTTCCGCGCCGCTTCCGCGTTTCTTCAGCGTCCGGTGTGAACCCGGCGTTACCATAGTCAAAGATCGCCTTGCTTTAGTAGCAAATACTTTGTAGCAAACTTTGTCATAATCGTGTCAACCAATATTTTTCACGGGTGCAAGAATTCAAAGAGTAAACGTTTAGTGAAGGATTCAGAATGTTACAGGCAGTGGCAAAAGGCTTCAGAGTGTCGTAAATACAAATATTATCGTAAATAACACATATGGAAAATCTGAAAACCCTGTGTTTGTAGTCAACATTTCAATCTGGATGACTATGATGAGTGTTTTAGGCCAATCGGAGGAGAAAAAACTGAAACAAAACTTCCATTTCCCCATGTTCCCTAACAGATGCAGCATCTGTATGGATTGTAAAGTTGTTGAAATTAATTAAATTAATAAAGCTAGCTAAGTTTCATGTAAAAATGCGAAAGTACTGTACAATTATGATGCTGTGATAAATTTACAGCACCTTCCTAAATTAAAAACAATCATTTTGTAGAGTTAAAAATCTTGCTGAATTTTTGGTAGAAAGGTAGTACATTGCCATCTTCCAACCAAGTGACTTGAACTCATCTGATGTCATAACTACGACTTCCTAACTCATAAATCGGAAATTTCAAGGTCTTTAACACACCAATGGTACGTATGTGACGAAAAAAGTGAAGTGCTATGTGCATTCAATCCTTCAAACTATTTGATTATGCATTGTGTCATGTATTTAGACAGATGAAGACTAGCTTGACTACACACAAAAAATACTGTAGTTTGAAAATAACTGTGCATGTAAACATACTGACTGTTGTAATGACAAAATCTGTAAAAATGATCAACAACTCACCTGCGTGATATGCAACAGAACCTCGACTCCAGCCCGGATGCCTGTTCTTTGGGTAATCCTGACAAAAGAGAGGAAGAATTCGAATAATTAGAAAACAGTCTGGTTTTATAGATACCAATGATGGATTTACTGCAAACACGAACTTGCGAAGCTTTCACTTTCAACAATCTCACTCAACACTTTCATATTAATGTGGTGGAGAGAATTGAGTTCTATAGCCAGAAAACGATTACAGCATCACAGCTCATTGTTTTAGGTTTAAGAATTGCAGTCACATAACAGCAAAAGTTATGTTTTTTTTATATATACAGATACACCATGCCAGCACAAACAAGAGGAGAAGCCAATATTTTGATAAGATCTGAGATGCAATTAACATGCAAAGATATTTTTGGTATTTCTCTGTTGTCATTTGAAGAGAATATTAAAGTCTATTTACATAAAAATGTAAATATTCCCTTGAAGCCTGTATATGTAATGTACTCATACATTTTTAATGCATTCATAATACACCTTAAAATCTTCAAAAGATCCAAATTGTTAGTCACAATGAAATTGAACAATTGTTTTTTTTATGTAATATTGCAGTATTAATGTGACCTTGTAATCTTTAATTAAAATAACTTTACTGAGATCCAGCGATAGCAAAATTACAACCATCAAACCATCAATTTTCCATTCCCAGCGGGCAAAAGCAAAGCAAGCCCCACCCTAAAAAAAAATTCTTGTTCGAGAAGCCATTTCCCTCGAATATATGTCACAGTAAGGAAGAAAACACTATCGCAACTTCCATTTCATGCCGACTTGTATCATGAATAAATAATATTTTACAGAATTAATCCACTTATGCTAATGTTAAATAACATTGATTATAATACAATGTTAAAAATGCATATGTAGTAATTAACATTATAATATCGTGTACAATATAATAATATTGGTTACAGTATTTTTAATTGCTAGTTCATACCTAATGAATTAAGTACCGTTAATGAATTGGACCTCTAAGTTTTGTAAAGTCTTTTAAAGTGTTGCTGAAACATTTGTCATCAATTCTTAACTGAATTTCGAGTAAAAAATTATATACAATAAGATATTATATAATAAATATTATGTAACAATAGATCATTTATTAATTGTTTTAAAATAAAATAATTCCATATGCACAGTTCAAAAGTCAGTAAGATTTTTTTTTATTTGCTAAATCCATTTATGATTTAATTAAATTAATTTTCAGTAAGATTTTTTTTTTTCCAACATTAGAAAAACATTTAAAAAGAAAAACATTATAAATGTCTTTACTGTCTCCGTGTGCTGGCATTTCTGTAATCTGGTCCAGAGGATTACATGGGGATCGGTTTTGTTTAAGACTGATAGAGGGTTGTGTTATGGTTCAAGTAGAGATATTTTAATCTGTTTATCTAATAAGGAAGAGGAGTAAACATAGACCAGGGGTACTTAAAACTAAATCTAAGCTCGGACCCAAAACGGACAGATGATTTAAATGAGAGCCAAAATAAGGTGACGCGTTTAACATCCCTTGGTCGCTTTCCACCCCACTATTGTTGTGAAGCGCTATATCGGCTCCAGCGCAATGAAGTTGTGCAACAGAACGCGCGAAGATGATGACGATACCTTAGGCGAATCTGACAAACAGATCTAAACATGTAGAGACAATTGAGTGGCGCTCTCTGGAACAACACATGAGAAAGTAAACTGTTTCCAAACATTACTTAATTTCAATTGAGTTTACATATGCTCCCTGACAAGGTGAAAAATGATAGTGCATTCTGTGTATTCGTACGATTACATCTGTGCTCTATATCAAGTACCATGTATAAACACACAAGCAAACAGACACTTCAACATGTCACGCAAAGCACACAAGCCATCAATCACCTCGCTCGTCCCAGCGACCCACATAACAGTTTTTTTTTTTAAATCTGTCAAATGAAATTATATACCACGTACTCCTGTTTGAGAAGAGGAGCTATTCATGCATATAGTGTTTTGGCCCCCTGAGGAGACTGCAAAAGCCATTAGAGAGAAGCATCGAGCATCCAAGAAACACAGACAGTAGCATATGTGTCCATGGCAGAGCCATATCAGATCCACCCGGGGCTTTTATGTGCGATACTCGAGCTGCCTGCATTTCCACACTGTGGCAAAGACAATAAGTAGCAGAGAGGCTGCCGGTGGAGGCAGATGCACATCTGCACATGACATACAGAGCAGAGATTAGGCCAAGAGGGTACCTGCCCTCAAACACCACAATACGGGCGCTGGAATGGCATCTGTGCAAGCTCCTGTCATCATGAAACAATGAACTATGAGCACTTTTAGAAAATGAACTTTTTCTAAACACTTTTAATTTGACCTCTGACAGTGTACATTCAGACATCACAGGAGAATTGTCATTTCCACCACACTTTAAATTTTACATGTCTTTTATTTCAATATTCTGTGATGGAAATAATGGTAGTGGAAATTACATTTTATTTTATTTTTTGGAATAAAATTACTGACTAAAAAGTAACAAATTTACAGATTGGCCAGAAATGACAATAAAATTATGTTCAGTTTTCTCAGTTTCATTCAACAAGGACGAATTAAATTGTTAAAAAGTGAAAGACACACACACACACACCACACACCACACACCCACACACACACACACACACACACGTTAGTTCAAGTCCTTGTATCTGGTTGGCCTTAATAATGATGTATTTAAGTGCTTTAAAGTAAACACCCCCAAACATACAGTAAAATGGAGCACTGGAATAGGTCAGATGGATTGGTGACAAATAGACAGATTGTGTTCCTTGCCGAACACTTCAAGAGTTGATCTCCACTTGTGAATGTTTCCAAAATAATTGAGGACACTAGGGTCAGGAACACACACTCCCTCAATTGCTCCATGGGAAGTGCTAGAGAGCTAGCTGAAACTGAAGCCCGCGGTGCCGGATGAGAGCAGAGGAAAGGGATGGTGAAAGAAGGGAAGGTCAGGAGGTGATAAGGGTTGGACCCATATACGTAGATGTGGCCACCGAGGCTCCGGTACGCACCTCCGCCCCTTGTTAGAACCCAGAAAATCTTTGTCTTGCATCCTAGCAACCCAGTGTATATTCCGGATGCATGCGCACAAGCTCGTACGGCCAGGTCCACGTTCACAGGGGGTCAAGGTTCACTGATTGCAGATAAGAGCTCGCCTCCTCCAAATCCGTCATAATCCTCAGACAGAAACCAGGACTATCAGAGAGCAGACTAGTGTATAATTCGGCCCTTCTGATGTTCCCACCACAGTAGAAATCAAGTCATTAACAAGGTTGGTCACCATTTTGTTGTTGTTCCTTTAACGGCAGAGGTGATACGTGCACTTGATGTTCTAACAATTAACAACCACATTGTTTGTAAACATCTCTCCAGACACAGGATGCAGGGAACACAGGGTACACATCTAATGAGAGTAAACAGTAATTAGGCAGCTATGCTTTACCTGATATTTGATATGTAATGAAACACAGATGCAAAGTTCCAGAAAAAGTCAAATTTAGGGGGGGGGACTCCATTTCTCTGAGCAACCAAAGGCCTTTGCACGATTCGACACAGCAGACTTGTCTACTGTCTGCAGTTTCCAGACTAATTACCCTTCACTTTCTAGTACAGAACGTCAGGAAGAGAAGAACATAGCGCAGTGTTGCCTGTTCCAACCCTGCATGATCACTACACGACTTTTACTGACTAAAGGAATAGTTCGCTCAAAAATAAAAACTGCCATCATTTCTTCACTCATGTCATGAACAAGAGTTGTTATTGTTAACTATTAAAAACATTTTTGGTAATTAAAATAACCCTGAAATAAATTATAAATAGTAGAATAGAGTTAAAGCACTAAATTCATTAACTGGAAATAAAAACTAAATCTAAACAAATTAATATGGAATAAAAATAATTTAACCTAAATAATGATATAAAATCTAATAAAAATGACAAAGCACATAAAATGACTAAAAATGACTAAAAAAGTATTAATAAAACTACAATGGTATATACTGTAAATAATACTGTCATGATCTCTGTATGAATTTCTTTCACAAAGTTCAAGCTGCTCTTTTTCATACAAAAAAAATGAATGACCAAGGGCTGTCAAGCTCCAAAAAAGACAAAAAGTGACTCAAAACACCCTAAAAGGTAGTCCAATGACTTACATTATATTCTGAGATTTGAGAGCTGTGCCACAGGGGATAATTTTTAGTAAATAGTGACTAAGAATTCTGGTCTCTTGCTCATACATGACTTTGTAGGGCTTTAACAAAGACTTGTAATATTGCACATTGAGCCATCTGGACTCCATTCATAATGCATTTCTGGAGCTTGACAGCCACTGGTCACCATAGGGTCTTTCAAACAGGGTAGTTATAGGAACTAGCCACCAGGGTGGTCCCCAAGGAAACTACATTTCCCCTACAGCCATTTTCCTGGTTGTATTCGCACCACCAGTAGGAACTCTAAAGTGACGTAAGCTGGCCGAAAGCGACGTCATTTAAACGCCACATTAACAACATCAACAACTGTCGGATGGAGGACACTGTGATCAGAGCTGTGTTTTTGTTGTGTGTCGTGGGTTTTGTGATGACTGAGATGGAATGTAGTCGTTTAAGTTATGCAATTGAAAGATTAAAAAGGAGGGCTACAGGTTGAGCATGGCGTGATAAAGCGAATCACCGGCGAACAGTTTTCAGACTGAACAGGAAACAACTGATTGCCTTCAGCTAATTCACGCCTGCACGATAGATGGCGCTGAGAATTCCTCATGTTCCTCATGCGTAGGTTTTCCCATTTAGCTTTAACCTTGTATGCTGCACAACATACGATTTAAATTAAGATAAAGTTGGGTAAACCATCATCGACAATAAAGTGGATTTTGATTAAATAATGGGCAGACATGCATTATTTGTAGTGTTTTATAATAAACTGAATGCTACACCTGCTTAGCATTTCTCATTCTTTGTCATAAAAATACCATGAATGAAAAACACATACAGAACATATATCGCCGTAATCATATATTTATTTGGCTTCATGTTTCATCTGTAGAAACGTTTCTCTCAGTTGTTTATGAGCAGAACCATGCAGAACTCAGAACGAGGAAATTAAAACAACGTCATCATTCGGAAGGGCAGGAGTTATGATCATATCATATGATTGATGGCTCAAGAGCAGACAAGCTCTCTGACTCACAACATACACTCACAGAACAAAACAGCACTCTGTGACTGTACGCTGTATAAAGCTCTTCAAATCACATAATTTAGTGAAAAATGACATGTAAGGATAAATCTGTTCTCAAACACCAATGGTGACATTTATTCCCCTCTCTCTTCTGGAATACCTTTCAAAACAGCGCCACCACTACTCTCACACACACACTTTAGGGGGGGAATCGACACACTGGACGTGTTGCGATTGATCGAGCCAGGTGTGAATAGCTCCATAGGGAACTATTGTCCATGACAACTTGCAACACATCATCAAGACTGAGAAAAGAACACATGTTTGTGAGTTAGTTTGTAGAGTCAGTATAAGTAAACTATGTTTACACGGCTTTTTACACTTATGTCACTGGTAGTTCCTATTGTGCTGGGCTAGACTCTACTCAAGTAGGAGCTAATTTAGCCCCCCTAAAAAGGCGTTACTAGAACTAAAATCTTTCCCAGTTCCTGCAGTGTGAACACGCCCCAAAAAGCAGGTACTTTAGCCATTAGTTATAGGAACTGTGAAAAGTTCCTCCGCTGCGAAAGCCCCTCTTTTGACAGAAGAAACAAAGTTATGGAAAAGTTATGACAGAAAAAAAGTAATGAGAAAAACTAGAGGATGAGTAAACGGTGACAGAGGAGTGAGTTATTCATTTGAGCTTGACAGCAAGGTGAATCTATCAAACCACTGTTTTATTTGCATACTGTGCCTCAGGGCCTGTCAAACTGTAACTGTTATGAGGTTGCAGTGTTGTGGAGCCGCATTTGCAATATTGGTGTATATCCAGAGCTTACTGTACACATCCATTCTTGTTCAGGCCAAAAACACTGGGAATTCAATCAAAATACTTTACTATTGCCAAAAAAACCTTTAAAAAAATAAAAATAAATTACATTCGCAATGCATGATGAAATGTGACAAGTATTACAGAGCCTTTAGGAGAATATAACGAAGGATGGGAAATGTCATGCATGTGTGCATGCACTTCCCTACATTAATCTATTTTGCAAACACTTTTATCATAAGTAACTTTTAAATGAGGAATAATAACACAATTGACTTACTCTTCTTGCCAAGCCCAGGGCGATGTAGCACTTCTCTCCAGAATCCACAATCTCCACTTCAAAGTAGTGACTTCGTGTTGTGAGGGGCTGCCGGGCCTGGGCCAGGCCCACGTCCATGATGCTCTTCCCTTTCCCAACATATTCCAGAAGCTGTGGCAGAACATATTATAGCCTTAATTAAACTTAATTTAGATACATTATAGCGAATTAGACATCATTACAAATGTTGTAATCTTGAGATTTTAACTGTCTGCTCAAATAGAAGTAAACGGGATCTTATTGGGTGGATTATCTATTTAGTTTAAAGGGTAACTTAGCATAAACCAAATTAATCTACAAAATAGTCAGCCTGGCTGTGAGTAGTCCTTCGAATGATAGGTTTAACCGAGGTCCTGACTCTCTGTGGTCATTAAAAATCCCAGGATGTCCTTTGGAAAAAAGAATAGGGGTTTAACCCCGGCATCCTGGCCAAATTTGCCCATTGGCCTTTTCCCATCATGGCCTCCTAATCATCCCCATATAGTGATTGGCTTCATCACCACCAATAAGCTGGTATATGGTGGGCGTTCTGGCGCACTATGGCTGCCGTCGCATCATCCAGGTGGATGCTGCACATTGGTGGTGGTAGAGGAGATTCCCAACTTCCATGTAGAGCGCTTTGAGTGCAGAGAAAAGCGCTATATAAATGTAATGAATTATTAGGAAATGCTGTGCTGCAAACACACCTGGCCAAGCTTACATTTCAGATAAACTACCATTCAAAAGTTTGAGGTCAGTAAGATTTTTTTTAAAAAGAAATGATTACTTCTATTAAGCAAGGATGAATTAAATTGATTAAATGTGACCATAAAGACGTTTACATTAATACAAAATAATTATAGAAATATATGCTGTTCTTTTTAACTTTCTATTTATCAAAGAATCCTGAAAAAAAAAACGTAATCACCGTTTCCACAAAAATATAAAGCAGCACAACTGTTTTCAACATTGATAATATTATTAAATGTTTCTTGAGCAGCAAATCAGGATATTAGAATGATTTCTGAAGGATCATGTGACACTAAAGACTGAATGATGCTGAAAATTCAGCTTTGCCAACACAGGAATAAATTACAGACTAAAATATATTACAATAGAAAACAGTAATGTTAAATTGTAATAATATTTCACAAAATTACTGTTTTACTGTATTTTTAAAATCTAATAATTGCAGCCCAGGTGAGAGTAAGATATTTCTTTAAATAATAAGAATTATAAAAATAAAATAATAAATAAATAAAAAATTGTGTATATATATACTGTATATATAAAAATAAAAACAAACCCTGAATGGTGTTTTGAGCTCAAGGCACTTAGAGAGAAGAATATTTAGAAAAATAATCTACAATAAATTAGATCAAGTATGGGCAAACTCAAAGACAGGAGTGATGACACATATTCTGACTGATTTTTTCCATCAGGTGTGTTAGGAAAGGTGTAATAAGATTATTAGAGAAGACAAAAAGGTTGACATGTCAGTAAATTCATGGAATACCAAGGGTGGGGCAAGGTCTTTCAATTACAGACATGTGAGTGGTGTCGACAGCCCCACCTACGAAAAGAAATTCACCAATGGAACAATTCTGACATGGCAAGAGGTCAAATTTCTGTCATATATGTGATATTTATAAAATACAAATGGAAAACATATAATCACTTACATGCATGAAGGTCTTTTTTTACTGTTGTGACTGGATGCGGCAGATTAAGAGGTTTAATTCGATGGTTAACAATTTTAAGATGGTGAAACTACTGTTAATGCAACATTGAGCCATCTCATAGACAATCACAACCTGGCCTAGCCTAATGCATGCTCAAACATTCAATTCAAAGGCCAAATCTTCAACACTTTAGGTTAAACCTTGAGAGCTGCCTACTAGATGACACTTTTAGGCATCATATGTCTGTTCAAAGTGACAAAAATGTGGCCAAACCTAATGAACTGCAGGCTTCTTTGGACAACATATGCACTTCTGGAACATTCATTTTAAAGCCCAAAACTAGACTGGTTATCAAATGCATTCTTGAACAGCCAAGACTTCAACAAGTTAAAAACCGAGTGAGTTGCCTATTTAAGACTGTATTATTGGACATTAAATTAACTTTTTAACTCGGGTTACAACATGAACAGCAATTTTGGGCATGACATAATTGTTTAAATGGTCAAAAAGTAAAACACCAGTGAGCTGCCTACTTAGACATCATTAAACTTAAGATTAAAACTAGGGCGTGACGATATGGCCAAAAAAATCATCTCATGTTTTTTGGGGAAAATAGTGATATACGATATACGTATATCTCGGTACTTTGTACATTATTCTATTTGGATAAAGAAAGTCTGTATTTATTTTTGGTTACATAACCTGCTCAATGATATCCAAACAATGATGATATTGAAGGATATGGAAATAAATAGTGAATGTAATGGTGGCTATGCAATATATTATGTGCAAAAAGGTGGTTAAAATCACATTACATTCTAACTTTGTAACATTAAAATCTAAAAACAAAAATAATGCTTTTGTTTTGTTTTTAAAATGACTAAAGGCTAAACTAAAAATAAAAACAAAAGCACAAACTAATTACATAAGCCTGCATTTGATTACCCCATTATAATGGTCATTTTCATAAAAATATACTTGTAGGTTTAAAATTCCATATATGGCACATTTATTGTCTGCAACAACAAATATTTTAGCAATATGTATATTTTAGTCAGAATTATTGCGCTATATTGTGCTCCGTCTGTTTGGCGCGCAAGCGGGCGGCGGCGCTCATTAACGGAAGCTTGAATTTTAGCGGAGATTCCCTTGCAGCTCGTCCTCACAGGGAAATGGACATATTTGTTTGACTTTCTAACCTTTACAGATGGAGAATATACCTGTGAAATGTAAGTTAAGCACTGAGGAAAGCACCACATCTCAAGCGCATTAAACAGCGCAAGTATTTATCTGTCAGTCAGCAACAGTATCTGTCAGAGCATCTGACACGCTGCTTTTAACTTGTTAACTATATCAGTTATTTTGAAGCGCTTAATATAAGCTTGTGTCATGTTTAGGACAAATTGCACTATGTACTTTCACTGCAGAAGCTCACACTGCGTCCTCCGCTATTTTTCAGATTTGCTCGTATCAAATTACTGTATCGATATAAACGGTATTGCCTCATTCCATATCATTAAAAACAAAAAAATCGATATATTGTACAAACTCGATATACCGCCAAGCCCTAATTAAAACCCAGACAACATTTTTGGCCATCATATGCACAAGTGTTCAATTACAACTTTGACACCTTAAATTACAACCTAAACTATTTTTTTTGGCATGATACGAGAGCTCGAACTTCTACAGTTCGAATTAGAAACTAGTTAGCTGCCAATATAGACATCATTTTTCAGCATCATGTGCACATTTAAAGGTTCAATTTAAACTTCAGCTTCAGATTAAAACATAGATAACATTTCTGATTCATATGACTTCTGAATGATTAAAAAGGACACAAACTTAAGCCTCATGAGCTGCCAACCTAGACAGCACTTTTGGGAATCACATGCCTATAATGCAAAAAAATGCTACTGCCTTTCTCACGTTCTGTTTCTGGCCAAACAGCTTCTAAAATCACAACACAGCATCATGATTACTTTCAGATTACAACTGGTTGTCATTAATTACTTAAAAAATTCCGTTTGCAATGACAGAATAAGTACTTTGTTGGTGTAATGGAAAGCTTTCTCTGATGCCATCTACAACAACCTTTGCTATTCTTGTTTACACCAGTAAATGACTGCAGAAGGAGACTGACAAAGGGCTTTGTACAGCAACATGCTGGTTATGACCATACATTTTATAAAACACAGAAAAGTGTGTGCAAAAGACAAACACAGCCATTAAACAGGCAGGAACACAGCCATTAAACAGGCAGGAACAGATTGCTGTGAGTTGTCCAAGAATATCCCAAACTGAAATCAGAAACACTGATGAACTACAGAAAGTAAGACGCACAATCCTGCAAACAATCAGGCATCACTTTGATCAAAGCAGGTTTGATCATTCCAACTAAACTGATCAGTGTTCAATATGGAAGAATGTGTGTTTCTCAAACAGAAGTTATTCTCTTCACATCTCCTGATACTCACTGGAGAATGCACCCACCGAAGGGTTGAAATCCATTCATCAGTATTAATCGCGTGTTGCTTTTTATAGAAGCAAAGTGGTGCTTTTTTTCTGCCTACACCCGACTCTTTTCAACATCAACATCTTCAAGTTTTCGTGCCAGGACAGTTGCCTGCTCAGTTGAGGATGGAGGCAAAATTGCACCTAGTCACACATTCCTGCCTCCTTGATGCTGAGTAATGGGGAGGTTGTCTACCTTTACACCACTCCTAACGGCTCTCAACAGCTCCCAGCTTGCTTGAATGACAGCGCTGAAAGATCTGATATGCTCTCGAACGTCACCATCCCCAGACCTGCGTGGAGGCGGCAGCTTGTTTTGTTGACCCGCTGCCCCGGCAACAGGTGCAACATTGCGAGCAAGCCCCACAACTTCCTATCAGAGTAAAGAGAATGTGGAAAAGGTGAAGGACACAAAGAGGGAAACGCCTACAATTGGAGCCACTGAGATGTTTGTCTCGTTCATCACTTGTCTTCAGCCTTTAAAATAAGATCATTGTTTTGACAGCATCAGATGATGTTGTTACAAGTTGTCTGTCAGCTAGCAGTTACTAACAGTCAGTCTAAACACAATTTATCCTTACTTCTTCATAGTGTTAAGCTGAACTTGGCATTTAGCTGCGTGTCTAATTGACACAACAATATATTTAAAGCCTCAACAGACTCCTTTTTGTGGAGTGCTGGGAATTCCTGTCACTTTCCAAAGACGGTCCTAAAAAGCAAAACAAAATGATTTCATATGATCTATGATAGAAACGCATTTGGTATGTTTACATAATGCTATCCCAGTACAATTCTTAAATGTTTTAAGGACAAGATGTGGCAGGAATATCCCCATCCATTCATTTATTTTTAGATAAAGGACACATCAGTGTCTACTTTCACATCATCATCTCCATGACCTGCTCACTGGTACTCAGCAGGTCAAATAATAAAGAAGCAGTAGAACAGCTACTGTTTCTACACACAAAAAGTTACAGTTAGAGGTCGTTCAGATAGGACACAAGTTTTAAAGTTAAAAGAAGTTCAGCATGTCATGTCCACTCTGCTGTGTCTAGCTGCGAGAAAGCAAAAACATGTCAGTCTGCACTGTTTTTAATTATTTTTCTAAATAAATATGCACTTGACGGATGTCTTTGACCATTACTGTGTGCCTCGCTAGCACGTTTTTAAGATGCAAAGACAAGTTAAAAAGCTAAATGTGCCGCTGAAAACCAGCATGACTTTCCGAAGGAGACTCATAAGATTTCAGGATTCCCCCATTCAAGTAAATAGGACTTGGTCTTGGATGGTGTTGCAAATATGGGCACAGAGTGAATCGACTCTCCTAAAAAGGACTTTGCCAGCAGCCAAGCCATAATGTAATGTAAAGCATCTGTTGATGGATATTTAATATTTATGGCTTAGGGTGCAGTAAAACTACCTGGGCTAGAAAAACAGCTACATACAGATTTATAAACCCTTTTGACCCGTTTGACTGGATCATTTTAAATGTTGTCAGCATACTAATTTCCTATGCAAAGATATTAGCCAATCATAACAGTGGGTGTTTGAGCAGCACCAAAGCCACATGTTTAAATCAATACAGACAGAGTGAAAAATGTATTCATTAACAGCATTAAAAGAATTTCAGTTAAAGATTACTTTTTTCAAGTAACGAGTACTGCATTACAACAAAATATCTGAGTTACTTTTTAACTTTTTAACTAAGTACAAGTTATTTTGTTTTCTTATTTATTGACTAACAGCTCTCCAGTCCCCATGTTGAGAGAAATCGGGAGTAAGTGCAGAGGCATTGTGTGCGCTATGTAAAGTAAGCATGATTCTTCTTGTAGTTTTAGACTAAATGTGAGCATGCTTTAACTCATCTCACTTCTAGTGATGGGAATAAAGGCGTTATAAATAAACGGCGTTACTAACGGCGTTATTTTTTTCAGTAACGAGTAATCAAACGAATTACTGTTTCCCCTGTTACAACGTTGTTACCATTACTGACAATAAAATGTGGCGTTTCTATAATTGAGCTCACTGAAGCGTTTTTTATCCGAGTAGGCTCTCTCCATTGGACCTGCAAAGTTTTTTCTCTAGTGTGTGTGTGTGTGTGTGTGTGTGTGTGTGTTTATGAGGCGCCGGACTGGACAAAAGCGAAGCGAACGCCGCGAGCGAGAGAGACCGAGTGTGTCGGAGAGTGCGCGAGAGAGACCGAGTGTGTCTGAGCATGATATAGTTTGTTTATAAATAAATTACAACTTTCAGCATTAGAATAATCTCTGTAGCCTATTGGTATCATCTTCAACATTTTAATTAGTTGTTATAATTTAATTTAATTCTGTTTAGGTTATAAAATAAAACCCCTGCAGGGAATGTTACCAGAAAACATATTTGTTTGACAAGTTGTGAACGTGCGGCAAACACGCATAGAATTTGGCTCAAATAACTTCTGATGATGAAGTACTCTGTAGGTTATAAAAATAAAACCCAAAATATTATTTTTTATTATTATTATTTATTTTTGGTACATTGTCCAGTATTATATTGAGAGCACTTCTTGTTAAACTGTTTACTTTTGTGAGGAAGAAAATATTTCTAGTAGGCTACAGTATGAAGTTGTGTGACAGTTTTATCATTTTAATTTGCACTACAAAGAGTGCGTCACAGAGCGCTCAGCGACGCCTCCTCCTGGTCGCATCAGATCTCTCTCTCCCGCATACTAGGACTGCAATTCCCTTTATCCTTCCCTGCTCATTATCTCCTGATTATCCCCTCATTATGACATCTGCAACACCTGTGTCCCATCAGCTCCCCTTTATTTGGACTGTTCTGTTCAGTGTTAGTTTGTGAAGTCTTGATTTACCCACATTGCGTGTCTGTACTGTTTTCTCTGGCTTGCCTGTACTGTTTTCTCTGGCTTGCCTGTACTGTTTTCTCTGGCTTGCCTGTGTTACTATTTGGACTCGGAACTTGTTTATGATTCTCAGCCGCCTGTCCTGACCTCTACCTGTTTAAACTACTTCTCTTGGATTGCCCTCGTTTATGAGCTGTTTTTGAGTTTATGTCTTCTGTTCTCTGCTGGCTCACCTGTGTTAATAAACTACTGCAGATGGATCCAAACGCCTCAGCCTCTTCGTGAGATCAGTTCAAGCCCTTTCGCCGCCGAAATAATCAAGCCGCGAGCCCAGCTGCACCTGCTCCCGTTTCACCTGCCGTGAGTAACAATTCAAACCATCACAAGTTATCCCTTCCTGACACGTTTGATGGCTCATCCTCTACCTGTAGAGGATATCTGTTGCAGTGCAGCTTGTATTTCGACCAACAAACCCAGTCCTTCTTCACTGATGAGAGCCGCGTTTCCTTCATGTATTCTCTGCTCACCGGCCGGGCTTTGGAATGGGCTACTGCACTCTGGTATGGAGGTCGGCTCTCTTTCCCCTCGTATAGTGAGTTTTTGACCCTTTTCAGAGAAGTGTGCGAGCACTCTGCGGGAGGAAAGGATCCGGGAGAGTTATTACTCGCGTTACAACAGGGAAAATCTACTGCTGCTGACTATACTCTCACGTTTCGGACCCTCGCTGCCCAGGCCGGATGGGAGGAGGAACCTTTAAAGCTCCTGTATCGTAAGGGACTCAATCCAGAGCTCCAGGGAGAGCTGGCGTGCCGCGACGATGGTAAATCATTGAGTCAAATTATGGATCTCACCATCTGCCTCGAAAACCTAATTCGCGCCCGACGCACACTTATCATATCCAGTCTCTTCAAGGGTGCTTTCCCCAATTCTGAGTTGGAGCCCATGCAGATTGGCTACACTCGCCTCTCTACGGCGGAGGAGGCGCCGTAATAATCTCTGCATGTATTGCGGCGAGGCGGGACATCTGAGGGCGACCTGTCCGGTTAACCCAGCACTCAAGAATTCCTCTGCGGTGAGTTTGAATCACTCTGCTAACTTATTTTCTGTGGATTGTTCTTTGAAATTTAACGGACAAACTTTAGACGTAAAGGCTTTGATTCTAGTGCGGCAGGGAATTTTATCGACTTTGCTTTTGCTAAAACTCATCATGTGTCTCTCCTCGCATGTGAGTCTGGCGTGATGGTCGAGGCGCTGGACAGGCGCCCCATAGGGTCTGGAGAGGTGCAACCCACACAACCCCTTACACTTTGCTTCGGGACACTGCATTCTGAAACTATCCAGCTTTTTACTATCCACTCGCCTATGAATCCTGTGATCTTGGGGCTTCCATGGCTGGAGAGACATAATCCTCAAATTTCCTGGTCTGACAGGAGAATATCTCGGTGGTCCTCCTTCTGTCAGATTAACTGCGACGCCGCTGTCCAAGGTTCTGATCTTCACACTGCCGCTCTCAAGGGAGTGGATTTTCTGAAAATTCCCTCCGAGTACCACGACCTGGCTCTGGCTTTCAGCGAAACGGAAGCTTCTCACATCCCTGTTCACCGCGCTAGGGACTGTGCCATCGAGCTCTTACCTGGGGCCGTACCACCGCGCGGAAGGGTTTACCCGCTCTCACAGCCTGAAACTGAGGCCATGAAGGCGTACATAGATGAACAGCTGGCTAAAGGTTTCATTACCCCCTCCACATCTCCGGCTTCTGCCAGATTCTTTTTCGTCAAGAAGAAGGATGGGGGTCTTCGGCCGTGCATTGACTATCGTGGTCTTAATGAGGTGACAATCAAATACCGCTACCCTCTCCCATTGGTCCCAGCAGCCCTAGAGATGCTCCGCACTGCCAGCTAATTCACCAAGCTGGACCTGAGAAACGCGTTCAACTTGATTCGCATTCAGAGCGGTGACGAGTGGAAGACAGCGTTTTCGACTACATCTGGGCACTATGAATATCGGGTAATGCCGTTTGGCCTTTCCAACAGTCCTTCTGTTTTCCAAGCTTTTGTGAATGATTTTTTCCGGGACGTTACATTGGAGAGTTATTGTTTACATTGATGATATTTTGATTTATTCTGATTCCTTTGAGGAGTATGTCCAGGACGTTCGTGCAGTTCTCAAGCGTCTGATCAATAACCAGCTCTATGGCAAGCTCTCCAAGTGCGAGTTTCACCAGACACGCATCTCCTTCCTGGGCTATATCATCAGTGCGGACGGAGTTCTGATGCATGACAGCAAGGTCAGAGCCATAGTGGATTGGCCCCAACCTTCCTCTTTTAAGGAGCTGCAGCGCTTTCTGGGCTTTGCCAACTTTTACCGCCGATTCATTCGCAATTTCAGTGTAGTCGCTGGCCCTCTCACATCGTTGCTCCGAGAAGGGGGTAAATATTTCAAGTGGACGGCGGATTGTACTGCAGCCTTTGATCGTCTTCAGGAGAGTTTCACTTCCGCTCCTATCCTCCGTCACCCAGACCCTGAGAGGGAGTTTATAGTTGAGGTGGATGCTTCAAGCACAGGTGTTGGGGCTGTTCTGTCTCAGCGGCAGGGGAGCCCGGCGAGGATGTTCCCTTGTGCCTACTACTCTCGCAAGCTTAATTCAGCAGAGCGCAATTATGACGTGGGTGATCGCGAACTCCTGGCCATGAAGGCGGCTTTCGAGGAATGGAGGCACTGGCTGGAGGGAGCTTGCCAGCCTTTTACTGTGCTTACTGATCACAAGAATCTCGAGTACATCAGGTCAGCTAAGCGTTTAAATGCTCACCAGGCTCGCTGGTCACTGTTCTTCTCGAGGTTCAACTTCAAAATCACCTACAGGCCGGGCTCCCAGAACGGCAAATCTGATGCCCTGTCTCGACAGTTTGACGGTCCTTGTGAGGAATTGAGTCCTGAACCCATCGTTCCATCTCCTCTGATCGTGACCCCGGTCCAATGGGACATCATCTCAGAGATCACGTGTCATCATCAGACGTGTCTCTAAATAGTCATCCTGCTCCTCCAGAGTGTCCCGCTGACCGTCTCTTCGTTCCATCCGGACTTCGTCACCGGGTGCTTCAGTGGGTTCACTGCAACCCGAGTGCAGGTCATCCAGGTATTGCGGCCACCACACAGTTAGTTACCAATTGCTTTTGGTGGGGTTCTCTCCAGTCAGATGTTGTAAAATTTGCTCACCAATGCTCTGTTTGCAATACAGTGAAATCTTCCCATCTAAAGCCTGCCGGTCTGTTACAGCCTCTGCCAGTACCTCAACGACCCTGGTCGCATATTGCAGTGGATTTCGTTACGGATCTACCCCCGTCACAGGGGTTCACTACTATCCTCTCCGTGGTGGATCGCTTCTCGAAGTCCTGTCGTTTCATACCCCTAACCGGCCTGCCCACGGCTTTACAAACAGCTGAGGCTCTTATCAATCAGGTTTTTCGGCTCTTTGGTTTACCCGAGGACATTGTCACGGACCGTGGTCCCCAATTTACCTTCTGTGTTTGGAGAGAATTGTTTTCTAAACTTAATATCAATGTCAGTTTGACTTCTGGTTATCCTGAGGATGGCCAACGGGCAGGTTGAACGTCTTAACCAGGATTTGATTCGTTTTATAAGAACCTACTGCCACCAGAATCAGCAGAAATGGAGCCATTATCTGGCATGGGCAGAGCATGCCCAGAACTCCTTGGTAAAACCTGCCACTGGTCTAACCCTTTTAAATCTATGGTGAGAGTACGCTGTGCGCGCTTTGCTGCCACTTCTCGCTTGAACTTTTTGTTGTTGTTTGATTGTTTTCGCGTCTACCGTGACATCTTCTTCCTTGCTGAACTGCTGAACTGAACTTGCTGTACTGTTGTTTGCCTGGACTGTATTATTGTAATTTCCCTGTGGATTTTACTTTGGATATCACGCTGATACTGATGACTTTCCAACTCATCACTGGCACTCATCCAACTCACACTGCTCTGTCTGTTTGCTGATCTTCACGCTACCCCACTGTACCTTCTATGTAGGTGGCTGTGGATTACCACATCTCCTCCTGGTGTCGGCCGAATCCTTCCTGCACTGTCGCTGGAACATTGTTGCTTTGCCGCTGCTGTACCAATCCGTGGATTAATGTTACAAACTTTGCAAAAAACTTGCTCCTCCAGTTCTATTTGTCACTGCCCGGCACACCTGCTCTTCCCCTGCATGAGCTCTCTTCCTATCTCCCCTAACAGTGACTGCTACAGAGGTGAGTGTGTTTCTACCCGCTTGCCTCGTTGTTGTCCTCAATCTGTTCAGTGGTTGGCGTACTAAACTGCGCTGATTACATTGCGGACTGGGTTGTGTTGTGAGCCTGGTTGGGTAACATGTAGGATTAACCTGGGGTTGCTGTGTCACTTGTGGTAACTTTACTGTGTCGATGTCATGTTTCCCGATGGCAGCTCGATCAATGTCCTCGCAGCTCGCCTTATGCTGTGCTTGTGTGTTTTTTGTAACTTGGAAATGGAGCCAGTTTACACCTCTGCTGCTCTCAAACTTTATCGCTGCCATGCCCCCCTAGAACCGACGCTGTATAAACACTGCTGTTCGCTAGGAATTATTCGGCGTCCACGTTATGTTCATCGCTTCAAAAGACTACCGACTCTTATCTTTGGACATGATGCTCAAATCCCAACTGTTTACACACTCGATCGTTGCCGACGATACCAGCCAAAGATCAGGGTTAGGGTTATCATAGGGTAGGGTAATCATCTGAATCAACCAATTAACTCTAAACACCTGCAAAAGATTCCTGAGGCTTTTAAAAACTCCTAGCCTGTTTCATTACTCAAAACCGCAATCATGGGTAAGACTGCCGACCTGACTGCTGTCCAGAAGGCCATCATTGACACCCTCAAGCAAGAGGGTAAGACACAGAAAGAAATTTCTGAACAAATAGGCTGTTCCCAGAGTGCTGTATCAAGGCATCTCAGTGGGAAGTCTGTGGGAAGGAAAAAGTGTGGCAAAAAACGCTGCACAACGAGAAGAGGTGACCGGACCCTGAGGAAGATTGTGGAGAAGGACCGATTCCAGACCTTGGGGGACCTGCGGAAGCAGTGGACTGAGTCTGGAATAGAAACAGCCAGAGCCACCGTGCACAGGCGTGTGCAGGAAATGGGCTACAGGTGCCGCATTCCTCAGGTCAAGCCACTTTTGAACCAGAAACAGTGGCAGAAGCGCCTGACCTGGGCTACAGAGAAGCAGCACTGGACTGTTGCTCAGTGGTTGCATGTCATTCGGAAATCAAGGTGCCAGAGTCTGGAGGAAGACTGGGGAGAAGGAAATGCCAAAATGCCTGAAGTCCAGCGTCAAGTACCCACAGTTAGTGATGGTCTGGGGTGGCATGTCAGCTGCTGGTGTTGGTCCACTGTTTTTTATCAAGGTCAGGGTCAATGCAGCTAGCTATCAGGAGATTTTGGAGCACTTCATGCTTCCACCTGCTGAAAAGCTTTATGGAGATGACGATTTCATTTTTCAGCACGACCTGGCACCTGCTCACAGTGCCAAAACCACTGGTAAATGGTTTACTGACCATGGTATTACTGTGCTCAATTGGCCTGCCAACTCTCCTGACCTGAACCCCATAGAGAATCTGTGGGATATTGTGTAGAGAAAGTTGAGAGACGCAAGACCCAACACTCTGGATGAGCTTAAGGCCGCTATCGAAGCATCCTGGGCCTCCATAACACCTCAGCAGTGCCACAGGCTGATTGCCTCCATGCCACGCCGCATTGAAGCAGTCATTTCTGCAAAAGGATTCCCGACCAAGAATTGAGTGCATAACTGAACATAATTATTTGAAGGTTGACTTTTTTTTATTAAAAACAATTATTTTATTGGTCGGATGAAATATGCTAATTTTTTGAGGCAGGAATTTGGGGTTTTCATGAGCTGTATGCCAAAATCATCAGTATTAAAACAATAAAAGACCTTAAATATTTCAGTTGGTCTGCAATGAATCTAAAATATATGAAAGTTTAATTTTTATCATTAATTATAGAAAATAATGAACTTTATCACAATATGCTAATTTTTTTAGAAGGACCTGTATGTTAGGGGATTTTAACATCCATGTGGATACAAATTGTTCTTACACCTCAGAGTTTAACTCTGTATTAAACTGTTTTAGTTTGACACAGCATGTTGACTTTCCAACTCACACTCATGGCCACACTTTAGATCTGCTCTGCTCCTCTGGTCTGAATGACATCTCGGTCTCTGGTTCCATCTCTGGTGTTTCTGACCATAAGCTCATTGAATGCCGCTTTCATAGGATCACTCCTCCTCCCTCCTCAGAGAAAACAGCTATTACAAGTCATAACATTGGGTCAATAGACCACAGCATGTTTGCTGCCTCTATACAGGCCTCACCACTGTTTGACCTTGTCGAGCTCTCGTCCGCGGATGACTTGGTTGCTTTGTACAATGGCACCCTGACCAGCCTGCTTGATAGCTTAGCGCCAGTTAGCACTAGACTTGTACCAGCAAATCGTACATGCCCATGGCTCACCCCTGAGCTCAGGCAACTTAAGGCCGCTGGCCGCCGTCTCGAACGGCTATATAAGAAAACTGGCCTTACAATTCACTCCATGCTTTACACCGAACATACTCAGACGTATAGGGATGCCCTCAATGGTGCCCGCTCAAACTATTATTCATCACTCATAACCTCCTCTATGTCCAGGCCTAAAATCCTGTTCAGGACCTTGGACAAACTCATTAAACCCCCTGTCACTGCCTGTCCTAAGACTCCTGAGCAGTGCCAGGCCTTCTTACACTTCTTCGATGACAAAATTAGCCAAATCTACCAATGCTTCAACCCAAATGCTATCTCTCTCTTCTCCTTCCTCTCTAGGCCCTCAGCTTTCCCATTTCACTGCTATAGACTTGCTCACTATCACTGACATTATAAATAAGTCTAACTCCTCATCGTGTCAGCTTGACCCTGCCCCCACCCCTCAACTTAAAACTTGCATCACATCCTTATCTGAACCCATTACATTTATTGTAAACACCTGCCTCAACTCTGGTGTTGTGCCTGCTGCCCTTAAGACTGCTGCAGTCACACCCATTCTCAAAAAAACAGACTGCGACCCCACATCACTATGTAACTACCGCCCTATCTCCAACCTCCCCTTCCTGGCCAGGGTATTGGAAAGAGTGGTGGCCTCACAACTACACACCTTTCTTAATCACCATGACCTGTATGAGCCTTTTCAATTTGGTTTCCGTTCTTGTCACAGTACAGAGACTGCCCTTCTGTGCATCGTTAATGACCTTCTACTGTCTGCTGACTCTGGTTCACTTAACATTCTCATACTCCTTGACCTTAGTGCTGCCTTCAATACCATCAACCACAATGTTCTAATCACCCGCCTGTCTGCTATTGGTGTTTCTGGTACAGCCCTCATTTGGTTCCAGTCTTACCTCTTCAACAGAAAGCAGTTTATGACGCTTGGTCCTCATCAGTCTTCCAAGTCCTCTGTCACCCATGGTGTCCCCCAGGGTTCGGTGCTTGGGCCCCTCCTCTTTCTCATATACATCCTCCCTATTGGCCCGATCATACGCAGCCACGGTCTTAAAATTCCACTGTTATGCAGATGATATCCAACTCTATTTGACCACTCACTCTCCCTCTGATTCACCACCGTGCTCCCTCACTGACTGCCTCTCTGACCTAAAATTATGGATGCAAAACAATTTTCTTAAACTCAATACAGTTAAAACTGAAATTCTGCTGATTGGCCCTAAAAACATCCTTTCTAAATCTCCCAGTCTCACTCTCAATATTAGTGATGCACACACTTTGGTTAACTGCTTCATTATGTCCCGTCTAGACTACTGCAACTCACTTTTCCTTTGTCTCCCTGTGAAATCACTTCAAAGGATACAATATATTCAAAACTCGGCAGCCAGGCTCCTCACCCATACCAGACGATCAGCACACATCACCCCCATTCTCTACCAACTCCACTGGCTACCAGTTCCGTCCCGGATCAAATAGAAAGTACTACTAACCTTCAAAGCGCTCCATAACCTTGCTCCCCCCTACATCCGCGACCTCCTGATCCCGTACACTCCATCCCGCTCACTCAAATCCTCTGACCAAAATCTCTTGGCTATCCCCCGCTCCAGACTTTCCACGCTGGGTGGCAGATCCTTCAGTGCCTTGGCCCCCAGACTCTGGAACAGCCTCCCTCAATCTCTTCGTGACTGTCCTTCACTTTCCCTCTTTAAAGCTCATCTCAAGACCTTTTTGTTTAATGATCATTTTCCCATACCAAACTCATAGCTTCACACAGATTACTTGTCTTTGTTGTATTGTTTTGGTTGTTGCTGTTGTGTATACTTGCCTTTCCACTATGCAAAGCGACCTTGGGTTTGAGAAAGGCGCTATATAAAATAAACTTATTATTATTATTATTATTTTAAAATGTGTTTTAGGTTTCCAGCCTCCGCTCTTCCCGTGGGCCGGGGAACCCTTTGACCTCCCAGCAGTAGACGCCTGGCTCCGGCGCAGTGAGGCTACCTGGGATGCTGCTCACGTTCACCTACAACGCACCATTCGCCGTTATCAGCACCCGGCGGATCGGAGGAGGCGTGAGGGTCCCAGGTATCGACCCAGCCAGTGGGTTAGGCTCTCTGCGCGAGATCTCCGTCTCAAGCTCCCAAGCAGGAAACGGTCTTCTCCCTTCGTCGGATCTTTCAAGATTCTCCGTCAGATAACACCAGTTTCTTTTCGTTTAGCTCTCCCTGCCCATTACAAGATCTCACCCACATTTCATGTCTCTTTTCAAACCCGCTGTTGCCCACAGGAGAGAGAGAGGTCTGGAGGTGGCTGCTCCTGTGCAGACTCCCCCCATGGAGGTGGACGGCACTGAGGCTTACCGGGTGCGAGAGGTCCTGGACTCCAGACGTTGCGGCGGGGTGTTACAGTACCTTATCGACTGGGAGGGGTATGGCCCAGAGGAACGCTCCTGGGTCAGGTCCCAGGATATCCTGGACCCTGCATTGATCACTGCTTTTCACCGAGACCACCCAGATCGTCCTGCTCCAAGACCCCGTGGTAGACCCCGCCGATGTTCAGGTCCTCGCTTCCGGCGCCGCTCGCAGGGGTGGGGGGGCTCTGTCACAGAGCGCTCAGCGACGCCTCCTCCTGGTCGCATCAGATCTCTCTCTCCCACATATTAGGAATGCAATTCCCATTATCCTTCCCTGCTCATTATCTCCTGATTATCCCCTCATTATGACATCTGCAACACCTGTGTCCTATCAGCTCCCCTTTATTTGGACTGTTCTGTTCAGTGTTAGTTTGTGAAGTCTTGATTTACCCACATTGCGTGTCTGTACTGTTTTCTCTGGCTTGCCTGTGTTATTACTATTTGGACTCGGAACTTGTTTATGATTCTCAGCCGCCTGTCCTGACCTCTGCCTGTTTAAACTACTTCTCTTGGATTGCCCTCGTTTATGAGCTGTTTTTGAGTTTATGTCTGCTGTTCTCTGCTGGCTCACCTGTGTTAATAAACTACTGCAGATGGATCCAAACGCCTCAGCCTCTTCGTCACAGAGTGTATGTATATTTTTATTATTTATTCATTTTTGGCACATTTCTTAAGAGGCATCATTTATTTTTAGACTTATTTGTTGGCCAGTTGTGGTCTGTGCAATAAATATTAAAAGTTCTAAACTATCTATTTTGTTTTATTGTTCCACTATAGTAATGATACTATTTACAATAATATATTGGATTGTCCCACAGCAACATTAAAATAGTGTAGATTAGCAGACCTGCCAACCTTGCAATTATTTGAGTACAATTAGTTGGACGGGGGGGTCAACTAGTCTAAAATTAAGAAACTCCTAGAAAACAGTAAAAATTGACAATGAATAGTCAGGAGTCCAATAGCAAAACGAATCACTTATTCTAAAACAATATCAAGAATATCAAGTATAAGTTAGACAAATCCGATATATAATGAGGGCTGTGTTAAAAGTAAAACGTCCGTCATTTAATGAATTTTAAAAACACGGATGGATAATCCAAAATGCTTTCTGACATTTTGACAGAAAAAAAAACACAAGCAAGAACAAAATTTAAACTAGCCCTCTCTAAATCTTCTCTCTGTGTGTGCGCACGTCTGAGAGAGCTCGTGCAGCACTGATACAACGGTACTTTTTAATCCATAAGTAACTAACACGCTAGTTTTGATACAAAATAAATATGTAACATAATTAGATACTTTAGTTATTATTAGCACAATAATTTAACATGCACACTACATTTCTCAACTGAATAAATAAATGCCTGTTTCTCCAGACTCACGCTTATCAGTCATCCACAAATCACAGCACTTTCATAATCACTAAGCCATAGCGATCTCAAATTTATTGTTCAGCGTTACTTGAGCATTTTATAATTTGCATGGCTGAATGATGTCTTCCTCTTATCTGAGTGAGTGACCATGAATGACGGCGTATTTTGAAATAATCCATGCGATCACTCCCGTGTGATCATTGAATCCAGAGGATTAAGTTAACTCAATACAATATTTCAACTTTCCACATCCACTCCAGGCCGTTTACCCTCAGGAGTCAGAAGTACTGTGACCACTGTAACTTGCTTATGAAATCAGTCAGACGGCGGGAGTGGAAGCGGGATTGAGCGGGATTCTTTATTTTGGTGTCGATTTTCAGTCTCTATTTAATGATAGGCCTTACACATGTCAATCATCCCCACTTGCTATTTGGGGAATGAACCCAGCACTATGATTGGTCGAACTCTTCTTCTTTTGCTGTTGTTTAATTTGAGGACTGCGCGTGCACAGAGGCGTCACCAGGTTTTTGCGTAGTTTAGTGTGACAAATCGTACCAGCGTACTTTAAGGTCAAAATGCGTGCCCGCTATGCAAAATGCGTACAGGTTGGCAGGTTTGGATTAGTGTAAAATATTTTATAATAATAATTTATTCTATTTAGTGTCCATTTCATTCATTTAACATATTTAATATTGGGGGCATTCAAGTTATTTGACATTTTAATAATAATAAAAAAGTAACCCAATAGTTACTTTCCCTGGTAATTAGTTACTTTTATAATGATGTAATTCAGTTACTAACTCAGTTACTATTTGTGAGAAGTAACTATAACTAATTACTTTTTTAAAGTAACATGCCCAACACTGCTCACCTCACAAAAACAGATTCAGTATTCCTCAATTTAAAAAAAAAAAAGATTTTATTCAGATTATAAAAAAATAACTCAATATTATGTTATCAAAACTGAGCCCCATGCTTTTCCTTCAAAATAAAACTACTAGTGTTTAGCTGGAAATCTCAACAGTGGCCTGATCGGTGGTGTCTTTCACCACCTTTTAATAGATCTACTGACGATGCGCAAATGAAAGAACACAGACGCAGTCAGATCATTTCCATAATGACGCTATCTACTAGAGGTGGGAGAAAAAATCGATACAGCATAGTATCGCGATATTTTCTGTGGCAATACTGTATCGATACACGGGCGCCAAGTATCGATCTTTTGTTTTATTATTTAAATTAGCTACACATGAGAATTTAACTTTGTTAGTAGAGTGCGTCTCTGCGTGAGTGTTCAGCGGTGCCGCGTCTTCTATCTCGCTTCTCTCAAAATGTGTTGTGCAAGGCAAGCATCAAGCGCTGCGGCGATAATACACACTCGAGTTTAGGAGCCGGGACATGACGGAATATTCACTTGCACAATCGGGCAAACATTGCATCTTGACTGAAGTTCACCATTTGCACGTCTTTTTAAGTCTTACCAGTTTAAACATTCAAGCGATTTTAAACTAATTAGTGCTCGCGCGCTCTCTGACAGATTATTTTCTAAGCGCACATTCATAGAAAATCCGCCTCAAAAACAGCTGGCCAGTAACAAATGTTATTTTTCGCGAATTGTATTGCTTTAACACGCAAAATTATGTCAATTTCGGTCTTCGTGAGTATACTCTAAACATAGTCGGTTTTGTCTTTAATAAGCATAAAACGCATGTGATAGTATAATGAACACAGGATCCGTGCACTAGATCTTAAAGTGACGGCAGCCATAAGTGTCTGCCATTAATTTTGTTGTAAAAAAACAACAAAAGATAGCTTTAAGTTAAAGGAATCAGGATTAATAGCCTATGTATTTAATTTAGTCAGGACTAAAATACTACCCAGTGTTACTGTCTGGGTAGTATACAGTGTTGTATATCCATTTGATTACATTATTCAGTTTCTGTATTTATGAATACTAGTGTTAGACCTATTCAAAAAAATTTTTTCTTTATTTGTCATTATTTGTACCTTTATTCAATTGTATTTATTTGTGCTACTTTTTTCAATTTAATTAAACAATTTAAATCAAGCTTCCTTGTGTTGTGTAAATTCTTAGCAATATTACCCCCATTGTAAAAATTGCAATGAGCGCAAACATTTAGGCGATATAAATGTAATAATTTTGTTTGGGAAAAAAATGCAAAAATTGAAGCTGAAAAAAGGTAATAAATTGCAATATATTGCAGAATATCGCAATATGTTTAAAATCGCAATAATATCGTGTCGTGACCTAAGTATCGGGATAATATCGTATCGTGGTGCCTCTGGTGATTCCCACCCCTACTATCTACCAGGAAGCATCTGATTTAAGACATGCTTTTTTTGGGTTGTGAATAATGCCGCAAACACCAGTATATTGACGAGCGCAAACCTTAGTAAATCACCTTGCGTGATTCATTTAAATACTCTCCTCCCATAAATTTTTGCACCTGAAAGGGAAACTCTTACAAATGCATATGCAATAAGGTCAGCCGCAAAAATGACTGTCCATGCCTTTTCGGAAAGCCCTTGAAAAGTGCTTGAATTTCACTCTCAAAAGGTTTTACGAACCCTGAGATGAATAATGTAAAAAAAAAAACATTCTACTATTTCTGTCACAATACCATGGTTACAGTTAGCGATGTTACATTAAATCCATGGTGAATGTTGGTGATTAGTCGATTGAAAAGCCTCCTATAAATTGTTCGTTCATGCGACAATGTTTCTCCTGGTTTCCACGTCAGCCCTATTTGATCTAATATCTATGGTCTATAAAATCATAGTGTTAAGACCATGATTCCCAATAGATCTCGCAGCATGTTATTAATTCTGCAGCGAATTCAAAAGCTTTCTTACAGCACATTGTAGTAACAGTGTCGCGTGATCGAGATCAGTCCGCGAGTAAAACCTGTTCTGAGCTAGTGCTGCATTATTATTGCTCCGAAATTATAAACAGTCCGTACTGCGCAGCTCAAACGCTTAAACCAGTTTCGTTCTTCTTTTCCGTTTCATTTACCTTTTGATGTTTGTCATATGCAACAGAAATGGCAGCTCTTATCAGTTGGACAATGTGGTGGTGGCACCAGTCCGACCTCTAACAAAATTAGTTGCACAGGCAGGAAAAACGGTAACAAAATGCATTTGGTTGCAGTATGGAGCCCTGACTGCTACATATTTGACTTTTCGGTCAATACCCGAAACTGCAATGGCTCACTGAAGAAAAAAAATACAAAAATTCAAAAAAGTTTTTCAGAACATTTTATTCACTTTTAACCAGATGGTGAGAAATATTCAACTAAAGACTAAAAAAAGAGACCCCAAAACTAAACAGGGGTCATCGATGATTCAACTTTTCTAAATAACATTTTAGTTGGTAACCCTTTCTTTTAAGATTATATTAGTTGACATGAAAAAACAATGAACAGTACTTAGGCACCATTTATTAATTTTTATTTCGTATCAATATCAAAAGTTACTAAAACATTTTGAAAATCAAAAGTCGCATCTGTTAACATTAGTTCATGTACTGTGAACTAACATAAATGAATAATGAACAACTATTTTAATTAATTAACATTTCAAAGATTAATTGCATGCTGTAAAAAATATATTTTTCATTGTTAGGTCATGTTGGCTATAAGAACCGGACCTTGTTGTAAAGTTAAGAGAAGTTATAATCAAAACCACCCATAAAGTCAGTAGTCACACATATTTCCTTTCCCAAAGATCTGCCGGAATGAGGATCACTGTTGGGTTTCCGACAAGGTCTGGAATTTATTTTTGCAATTTTCATGCGATTTCACAACAGAATGGTGCTGAGAACTTCGGGTTAACCTGGGGTTAAACGCCTTGCTCAAAAACACAATGGTGATGGATCTTATGGGTATTGAACCAGAAGCCTCTGGTTTCTACCCCCGACTGCTAAACATTTCTGAATTTGGTTGCAGGGCCATAACTGCCAACAGCTGCAGGCTAACAGTTAAATTTCCACCTGCTAAGTTTCAAGAACAACCAGAACCAATCAAGGGACTCTAAAAAAGCTTAGTTTGAACTTTAAGCTTCACTTGACACTTCACTCCACAGACTTCACTTCACATGACACAAATCATGCAAAACGTGTGCAAGTGATGTATGCATTACCAGGTCAGTTCATTCCATACATATGCAGGCAGCTCTTATCTACTCAGAAATCCCAAAAACTACAATGCTTCAATAACATGAAATCAAATGACCAATAAAATAACAATGGTCCCATAAATTGAGATTTTTTTTTGGCTTAAATCATGCTAAAACTATTTTTGATGCCAAATTAAGCAGCAAGCCTTTTTCCTGTTGCCTTACATGTCATTTGACAGTCACATCTTGTTTTTTATCAAAAAGGATGCAAACCCAATGGAAATTACATGTTAAAGCAGGTTAAAAGCCTCTCCCTGCTACAGATAAGTCATTATTTCCTTTTTTCTCACACTTTCAAGTTCCGTTTAAGGGTTGAAGAGATGTTCCAGTGTTCTCACACACTGAGTTCAATTGAAACCGTCCTGTTGTGGGAAACAGATGAACTCAGGCTAACCAAAAAGACCGTCCATTGATATGGACACTAAAGGTTCATCAGATGAACTCAAAACCGAATGGAAATACAGAAAACTGTTTTCAACTGCCCTGTAGGGATGTGTAAAAAAAATAAAATAAAAAAAAAGAGCAGGACAGACAGATTTCCCTGGTAGCTTATTCAAGATGAAACTATGAAACACGTCTGACAGTGGTTAGTGTAACAGTAATACAGTTAAAGCAGCCATAGTGATAATAAATAATGTATTCCAGACAGTCCAGACTTAATTGAACGAGTGCGGCTCCAAAAGCCTAACCAGAATTAACCAGGCCACAGTCACATCTACAGTGCCAGAGGGCTTGAGGACTGTCATTCATTATTGTGTACAACACTTAAGATTAAATCATTTCTCTGAATGGGACGGGGGAATGTACAGTAATGGGCTGAACCCTTTGAGTCACCCCTTCAGTTTTAGACACTCAGCAACATTGCCAGGCCTGATGAAACCACAAACACTCTGAGCTGAAGTGTTTTTTAGAAAAAGAAAAAGGGCCAAAGAGGCTATGACCATAAATCTTTTCTCTGAAGTCAGCATTCTCAGATGTTATCACTCCCAACCAGCTCATAAGCGTGTGTGTGAGTCAGTGTATGTGCATGCATGAGTATAAAACAGTATGTAAGGCCTTGGAAGTGAGTATGTGTAAGCTAGCATTGGAGTGGATGTGTATGCCGGGTAAAGCGAGCAGTAGTCCAGGTTGCTGTCTGGCGGCCACAGAGCCGTAGGGAGATTAGTCGGTGGGCAGAGGCTTTTCTGTAGTAACAGCTAAACTGATCTCTGCCATGCGTTCGCATAGAACCGCACGTACACAGCGGCACCAGCCAAACGCCTCCTCATAACACAAACACACATACAAAGGCAGGGGTGACCTATGTGTGACAATTCATTGCTCAATTTTGCTCAATGCGAGATTGCATGCTGTAGATGTTGGCTACACATATCAGGGCTAATCTAAAGATTTATGGGTCTGAGTAAATCATACTAATCCTCCATTTTCCATATCATTTGATTGCAATTATCTCTTTCTGATGATGTGATTGTTTTCATGCATTAATTATAACCAGAAACGCCGGCAGACATAATACGGTTTAAAGTTGCCAGATCCAGTAAAACTAAATTTAACCCAGAATTTCCAGAATAACCCAGAAAGACCACTTTAATGAGATGGGAATGGGCTAATTAGTGGCTTTACACAGGCTAACTGGAAAGAGAAGTGAAGGAGTCAGCAAATCTTCTGTTTCCCATAGTTCATCTGTGAAAGGGATCTTCCACCGAAAAAAAGAATCTCATCTGGACAGCACTGATCTGTGTGATATCCCAGATTGTACAAAGAAAAAATAATAATGTTTTTGAAAGAAGTCTCTTATGCTCAGAAAAGGGGCTTTTGCACCGGAGGAACATTTACATAGTTCCTAGGAAATCGCGGAAATATATGCTTTTTGGCGTGTTCTGTGCAGGAACTGGGAACGATTTTAGTTCTAGGAACACCTTTTATATATTGTTGCTGCAGAAACCTTGTATATATCCAAAAATGCTACTTTTCAGGATATGGAAAAAATGCTTTAAAAAGTTTTAACCTTCAACCCTGTGGTCAGACATTTGCATGTGTCATCATATTACTAACATTTTACCAAAAGTTAAGTTACAAGGTTTTTGACCGTAAGTTGCATTGCATTACATTTTCATCAACTACAGGTTATAAAGTTTATTGTAGCTATGTGGGCGCTCAGAAGAAGGAAAGGCCATGATGAGCTGTTGTAAGAGACATATCGCACAATCTATTATAACAGTGAATCACTATTTCACACATCAAAATATGCATGAAGACGGATGACAAACCATAGACAGTAAAAAGATAAGTCAGTGAGTGTTTGTGAACGCTATGACGGCGGTTAGCAGCGTGTCAGAATGTGATATTTTCTTATATAAACAGGGGTGGCCCTGTGATTGTAATGAATGTAAACATGAACAGTAGAAGAACAGAGCAAATTAGTGCTACTGTCATCAGATCTGCCGGCACTTCCGCAAGAGCACCGAAAGGGATGATTCCCCTATAAATGAAAACTCTGTCATCATTTACTCACCCTTGTGTTATTCCAAACCTGTATGACTTTCTGTTTTTTTTTTTAAGGTGATGTCCTAAAATACTAATTTCCAGTTTTGCATGTCACAATCACTAATAGGACCAATAGGGTTTGGTGCCATTGACGTCAATCCCAGGATGACACACCAAGTATAAATGAGCAAATGTGGTAATGTCTCATTGTGTATTCCAAAGAGATTAAATGATGACAGAGCTTCCATCATTGGGTGAATTTCTCCTTTACCTTTACCCAGGTCGTTTAAGGTTTGTCCCTGTAATAAATTCACTGTATAGTTCTATGGTGACATCACATAAAAGTTCTGTAAAACTCAGCTGGCGTTGTTTGATAAATAAACAAAGATGGTTTAACAAAGATACTGATGCTGATATCTATACTGATATACTTGTTTTTCCAAAGGCTTACTGAAAGACAGACATTTCTAATTCATTCTACCACAGAATGAGAATGTGTTCCAACTAGAAACTATCACCGATAAACAAGAACTGCTCCATATATGGAGGGAATGACTTGAGGAGTTCTGAAAAACGCAGACAGTATGTTGGATTCGTCAGAGACAGACCACAAAATGGACTCTTGTGACAGATTGCTAAAGAACACTTTAAGTTATGGTTTACATTAGATCGTGCCTTAAAACTAGGAGATGAGTATCGTCAAAAGCTGCAATCAAACCTACATTTTACTATTAGCATACCGCTGATGGCGAGGAGTGCTTCGCACAAAATCTATCTTGTAGGGAGATTGCCAATCTCAAAGATACTTACTTGATGCTGACTAATGTGGAAACTAAACCATGGGGCATTGGGACTTGGTTCCATCTTGTCAAAACATGCCCTTATCAGCAGAGTCTATAAGTCTTGGGACACCTTCTCGCCAAGTCAACAGGACTTACAGAGAAGGCACACAGCTGAGAAAACCTTCAACCACATTTTAAACAGGCAAAAAGATTCCTTGGCACCCCATAAGTCCTCTTATTGAGTTTTTACAAGATGGTCTAGTGCCAGTTCTGGACTGCGCTGCCCGGTTCGTGCCATCAGCCCAGTAAAGGATAACGACAGTGCGGCACTTTATGCTGTATGCTTTCATGACCTCAGTATAGCATTAATAGGCCTCAGATGGTCCAGGGCATCAGATGGGAAGGTGAGCATGATGGAAGCACAATCCTTTCCTAGATCCTAGACCTCTTAGATCCGGAGTCTTACTCTATTGGGAGGTCTTTGCTCCATAACCAACCCAAACACAAGACTGCTTGTTCCTTTCAACTTTATCTAAACACTACTCTGAGGAATTATGGGTGAAAAAAGTTGCCTCCAGCAAGCAATTCCCTCCACTCTTCTATCACTGTTCCTCCAGGTGTTTTTTTTCTAAGAATGATAATGTCAACTTAGTAAATGGCTGACAGGAAGTAAAGTAATGTGTGGTTTTTGGATTCACATCATTCATGTCAGAATTTATTGGTGCAAACCTGTGAGGTGTGATGATTCAAAATACTTCAAGCAAGGATTACATCAAAGTAACACTAAAAGGCTTGAGTGCTGAGAACACAGACCTTATATATCTAATAACAATATCATTCAAAAGTCTGGGGTCAGTAAGATTTAAAAAAAGAAAAGAAATGTATACTTTTGTTTAACAAAGATACATTAAAATTAATCAAAAGTGAGAGTGAATTTATAGTATTTATTTTAACATTAACAAACATTTTAGCATAATTTAACATATTATGCATAATTTAACATATTTAATGTTTTAAAAGATCATTATTTTCATGGTTTCCACAAAAATATTAAGCAGCTCTGTCAAAAGCTTATAACGGTTTACAAAATTGATAAGAAAGTTTCTAAAGGCTCACGTGACACTGAAGAGTGGAGTAATGACTTGAATAAATTGAAATACATTAAAATAGAACAGTTATTTGTAACAACATCTCACAACATTTATAGGCCGTGTTGCAGGGTTAATTTTTCAACGAATTTGTGCAATTTGCTTGTTGTTAATAAATATTTAAACTGTTATCCATTATATTTTATGTTGTTGGGTATCACAAAACGGAATATAATACGAAAAAGTAGGTACTATCTTACAGCGGTTTGCAACGATTCTCCTTTCCGCCACAATGCATTGGATGACGTCACCTTGGGGAGAGAATTTACCAAAGCCCGCTACCCACCTTGAGAACATTGAGAGTGACTAGAGACGAGTAGTAGACGAGAGTATTCAGATAGCGCAGATTATAGATAAATATGTATTTATTATGTCTATGGGTTGTACAGTTCGATACAGATATGTACAGATAGATAGATAGGCTAGTATACGCGGCAACTGCACATCCAATGGCGTGGGCGCCTCTGACGTGCGACCAATGAGCCAACTCTACGTTGTCAATCTACCTACTATATATTTCTATCTATTTATCTATCTAGCTGCTAGCTATCTATGCTAACGTTATGCTATCTGGCTGTCTGCCTAGCACCTGCCAAACACAGCGACAGACACGCACACGCGGCGGCTACGTTTGCAAAAACATTTTCACCGGAGGAAGAGATAAACGCTTAGAAACGCCAATATAGCTAGCATGATGCCTTCTATTTCTAGATGACAAAGACCAAATTTACCAGTACTATGACAAAGGTTTCCGGTACTTATCTGAACTAACGTCATGATCAATGCCACTTAGAAAACGTTGAATTTTCACTTGGTCCTATTTAATGACAGTAAAAAAAAAAAAGTGTCGTTATTGTGCACTGCTGCTCGTAGACTAGCTCCAGTGCTCATTGCTGCGGTGCTAAATGATTGCAACTCACCAGGACACTTCACCAACTCTTCCTCATCCCAGTCAGTCGCCATAGTTCTAATACTAGGCTGAGAATGTCTAATAGTAGACGGGCTCTGATACTAGGCTGAGGCTGCCTTTCCTCCACTTCTCCCCAACGTGACGTCATCGCCGAATCGCGTAAAAAACCCATTAATACCAAAAACGTAAAAAACTGGTCTTTAAGACCACTTTTGAGACATTTTAAAAATGATATACATATCTTGAGTGATTTATGTACCCATTCATCGACAGTGGTGGTTAACCTGCAACATGGCCTTTATCAAAAGCATAAGAGATTTTAAAAACATTAAGGCCCGGTTTCACAGACAGGGTTTAGATTAAGTCAGGATTAGGCGTTAGTTAATCGGCATTTATATAGGGGATAAATAGGGCATTTAAGTAGCTTTAATAAATATGCCTTAGAAAAAAACATTACTGGTGTTCATCTTAACCCAAAACAAAACAGCTCAAACATGAATTTTAGTCTGGGACTATGCTTGTCTGTGAAACTGGGGGTAAAATAACTGACCCCAAACCCCAAGCAGGACTTGATTTTACAAGTAAAAGCAAACGTGGGTGGTAATCAGAATTCTACGGCAATGGCTATTATCCACTCTTACCAGGAAAAAAGGTCATGGTGCTCTGGTTGACTTCACTGCCATGTAAATATGTGGTGGAGTGCAACGCCATGCAATTGGTGCTAAGAAATAAGCTATTTTGGGACATTTTATAAGAAACTGTGGATATAGTGCAGTAACATGGTATTGCAAATGTGGCTGGCACTTCCCTGTGCAAAACATGGCACCAAAAAGTCTCTAGATATGGCTCATGTTTCTCTTTCAGTGCAAATCAATGACCCAGTTTCATTATACACCAGGCAGAAACTGTACATTCAACTGCTAAGAAACTAGCCGCAAAACGTCATCATTCATGTCCATGCAAATGTTGCAGAATTAGTTCCACACCAATGAGGACTCAAAGTGAAGGATTTTTTCAACTGGCCTGGCCCCACCACAAAAAAAGTTATAAATAAAATAAAATAAAATAGGTCTAGTTGTTAATTGTTTTTGTTGTTTTTGTTAAATATTGTTACATGGTCAGTAATAAAATAAGTTTTGGGCAAATTATGAGCAATAGCACTAATAAATACAACGGAACAAACATATACAAATTAAATAAACAATTCTTAACAGATTTTTCATGTAGGTCTAAACTAGATTTTCAGGTAGAGAAATGGTAAACTAATGTAAAATATCACTGCAGTCTTCTTCACTGTATAAATATAGATTAAGCCTAATTACAGTTATTCAGTCAAGATCAGTGAGTTTTTTCTGTCTTTAGTTTGATTAACGTATAAAAACAGACAGCAGCAGGAATATAGGCTACTGTCCCTTTAAGAGCTGCACGGACCCAATATACCGTCACACATGCATCTTATCTCACATGTTAACGTTGAATGTTGAAAGAGTATTCTGCGAGGTGTGTCACACAACGTTCTGGGCGCACACTTTGGATGTGTGTTGCTGCGCACACAAAACGTATCATACAGGGTGCGAGTACCAAACTGAGAGGCCCAGGTACTTTCGCATCTACATGCACATGAATATTTAAATAAGCACATTGTGACTGTTCCGTCAACTGGCCCGAGAGTCTTTCACGCTGACCCCAGGCCATCGGGCAAGTCCTTATTGTCGAGTCCTGCACCAAGGTTCAATACTTGAGATTTGAGGCCTGTTACAATCCCTAACCCTACATATGGCAACAGCAATCGTGATTCCTGCCTTAGCAAGCACCACTAATTCCTAACATGACTTCCCATTAACCCAGTGTAAAATATGGTTTACTTTAGAGTCTCTCACCATGCTTGCACTCAACCCGTCACACTTTCCAAGGGCCTGTAGATTAAAAAATGATTCTGAAACTAATTGGCTTCACATTTGGTCTGGTTTTCGATAGCCCCCCCCCACTCACCGTGCCGCTGACTCTGACATCATACAGGCGTGCCCATTCATCCTCATGGCTGTCCACCATCATGACGCTGTCCTCCTCCTCTGAACCCCATTCCGCCTGCAGGTCCAACCGTAC
This sequence comes from Meda fulgida, assembly GCA_030578275.1. Taxonomy (NCBI): domain Eukaryota; kingdom Metazoa; phylum Chordata; class Actinopteri; order Cypriniformes; family Leuciscidae; genus Meda; species Meda fulgida. The sequence continues at coordinate 24,080,625 of CM060638.1, forward strand.
CTCTTCGCCGAGGGAGTGCATGCCAATGGCAGGGAAAAGCCCATCTGGAGCCACCGGCACCACCACTGACCCCACCTTACATTCACACATACACATAAAGAGAGCTCTGTTAAAGCATTCCATAAAGTCAACCACTATTTTACAGCACATTATAACTGAGAATAAAGACTGCTCATTGAAATGATGTCTGTATCACTCCTGGTCCTTCTATCTGGCCTGCAGGAAAACCAGTCATCAGAAAACAACCCTCAATTAGAAGACTAGACTATTGTGTGTTCAAAGACTTTAGCTCTACAGATTCTTGTAACCATTATAATGGAGTAATAAACAAAACCATTACACACAATGGTCCATAGAATTCATAGTTTGATGTAGATGTTATGTAATTAGTGAAAGAATGCATAAATATATGGTGTCTGATTATATTTACATAGTGCTGTTAAAGTTTACACTTGTAATTAATTAACTGTGTTTAACACTGTAAATGCATTTATTCAACTTGACATTATAATAGTTTATGATATATAGTTTATACATATATTACACACATACATTCATGGTGATATGTCAGTATGAATTTTCATGTATTTATTTGATTAAAAATACAGTAAAGAATAACTGTGTAAAATATTACCAGATGTAATTTATTCCTGTGATGCAAAGCTAGGTTTTCAGTCTTCAGTGTCACATGATCTTTCAGAAATCATTCTAATATGTTGATTTGCTGTTTTCAGCTGATAACAATAAGAAGTGTTTCTTGAAAACACTTCTTATTGTTATCAGCTGAAAACAGTTGTGCAGCTAATTATTTTTTTTGTGGAAACGTGATACTTTTTCAGGATTCTTTGATGAACAGAAAGTGTAATAATTTCTTGCACAAAAAAAATATTATTGAACCAAACTTTTGAACAGTAGTGTGCATCAGAGTGACTGTGCTGTAGTGCTGTCACCATACTGGAATTTCTAACTTTGGTACCTTAAAAAATATCGATATTAAATTCCATTTTCGATACTATGGGGGAAAACTGCCCTATATACTGCCATATAAATACAGATGAATCCTTTCTTTTTCTTCCGTTTGATTTACATTAGACACAAACTGCAGCAGTATTATTAGGCTGCTGTCACTTTAAGACTGAATGTACTGTTACACATGTTTTCTTTGTTTGCATTTGTTTACATTCACTTAAGATAACTGATTGTGTTTACATAAATACTCGCAAAGATGGGCATTTTACATAATTTTGTGTGTATTTGTCCGTTTAAGTGTAATAAGCCGGGAAAAAATACACATTTTGAGAGGCGGCTTTATGTGTGCTCAGGAAACCTAAAATTAAGGCATAATTTTACACTGGGAAAAGGAAAATTATGTGCAATAGAGAGTTAACTCTGTAAAGAAAAGAGAGAGCAAGAATGAACAGCTGGATCGGCGTATCAATATTGCTGGAAATGAGTATTGGAACCAGATATTTAAGGAACGATATGTTAAGAAAAATCTATATTTTTGACAGCATCACTGTTCTGTGACTTCAGTACCAAGGCATGGAGACTCACCTCTTTACCATTCTTTGTGAAGAACACAGTGATGAGTCCGGCATCAAAAGTGTCTGCATAGATTCCGCAACCGATTCGGTCCCCCCGGTTACATTTAGGACCGAATTGCTGACCGACAGGGTTGCCGTTGTACAGCCTGTGAAAAGGACAGATACAGACATTTATGACTTATAACTGGAAAGGATCATGGAAAGAGGAAAAGATCTTTAATAAAAAATTCCACAAGGTAACCAACAAAACAAAGTTTACCAATTAACGCATTTTGGTTAAAGACAAATGTATTAATTATAATTATTCAAATATATTCCAATATATTAATATATCAAAATAAATATTTAAACCAAAGGGTTTAGACAATAAACAGCAAAAGTAGGCATTTTATAAATAAATTAAAAAATAAGCACCAACTCTTAATGGGAACTTACTTCCCATCATCAGCATGGTAAGCAATTGAGTGCGGAAGCCAGCCGGGCTGATGGTCAAGTTTGTAATATTGAGGAACCAGCCCGACAGCAATTGTTCCTCTCACTCCAGTATCCATAATGGTCACCTTGAAATATCATAAAAACAATTAAAAACACATGAGCTTCAGTATATGTGCAGTACAGCTGAGCAATTTTGTTGTATATGACAGTTTATTTTTAAATGACTAAAGGGCAAAAGATGTCTTTCAGGGACTTCTAAGCAAATGCCAACGGTTATGTGCGTCACGAGCAGCACTGATTCCAAAATAACAGACAGTGTAGGAATCAAGAGTTAACAAGGAGCGTTCGGCTGAGTCACAGGATGGAAATGTCAGGTAACCTGTTATTAAGAATTTTAACGTCTCGGCTACTACTTATCTCTCCCTTGTATGCAAAGCATCTCCGAACAACTTCCACACCCTCTCCTCGGCAACCTCCTCAAAGCCAGTACATTTCCAACATACAGGTATGAAATGTAGAAGTAACTGCCAAAGCCCATTTGTTAATTTTCTCATGCTCATTAATCAAGTTTTCAGACAGACCAAGTGATTCGTTTTATTGAAAATTCAACATGGAATAGGATTTGTTGATTTTGAGGGACTATCATGCGAAAAAGACGGATTATCCCTGCCACATATGATTCAACTGTTGTAGCCGTACCCTTGGAAGGGGAAAGCATAGACAAATTAATCCAGTTATTGCACCACAAACTAAACTTAACTCTGCACACTCATCCAAAACCACAAACGGACTTAGAAAGCGACCCCACCACTTCCAAGAGGTTTAAGTCCAAGTTTCCTCATCTTCCTTGTCGTTTCTTTCGAGGATTTACTTTCCAAGCTTTATAATGCTAGCGTAAATCCTCCTGATAAGCCTATATACGAATGCTTGCTGCTGGTTCCAAGCCTTTTCTGCTGTAAATTCAATGCTGCACAATGATTAATTTAAGGGCACTCAATTATATTACCGCAACTTCAACAAAGAACCGTGCCATGAACCTTGTGGCTACAAAATTCCACGTCGAAGCTCCAGGCAAAATAATCAATTACACTAATAGAGGTATTTCCACTTGACTAAGGACAAAATTGATTTGCACATGCACATGTGAGCACACTGAGAAAACAGAGCAGGGGTTAATCACTGTATGGCACTTCAATGTTGAAATAGGCGGTGAAGGTGCATCAACACAGTCCAATTGTGATGGAGCGTTGGCTTCTCTGCCCACAGGGGCTAAAATGAAACCCCTGTGAAAGCATAATAAGGAAACATGAGGACGACTCTGACGCATATCCCAACTGGCAGATGACCTTTATGGAGAATAAGAAGAAAAAAGTTCCCAGACTTTGCAAATCTGAATGATTCTGCGTCACAATCAGGTGATGTTGAGTGTATAAAGCAAGAGCGAGTTCTTTATTGATTACTCATAGCTCACTGCTGCAGATGTCACATTCATTTCCACTGGCTGCAGATATTCCCAGGATGCACACTCACGTGTGGAGTGACGCTTTTGGTCAATAAGATTGCAATACAGTTCAGTTTGAGACATCTGCTTTAAGAAATAGCCATTTTTACAAGCCAAAGGTGATTATTAAATTAGAATAAATGTTACAGTCTCAATAATTCCTTCAAAGCTTGGCAGAACCAAACTAAACACTCCTAGATTTAGGAGACAACAAGGAGGATGTGCAAAAATACATTTTCAAAATCAACCAATCATGGATGTATTTTACTAATGAAAATGAGCTCTTTGATTATCTTTGATAATGAAGATGAGGCAAAAAAAGCAATGTGACAAAATTTATTTTACTTTAAAGTGTAACGAAATTAATTTGACTAAATGGGATAGTTCCCCCAAAAAGGAAAATTCTGTCATTAATGACTCACCCTTGTGTAGTTCCAAACCCGCAAGACTTTTGCTCATCTTCGGAAAAGGAAAATGAAGAACTTTTTGAAGAAATCTGAGAGCTTTCTGTCCCTCTATTGACAGCTACGCAACTACCACTTAGATGCTTCAAAAAGTTCATAAAGAGATCGTAAAACTAATCCATATGAATTGCGTGGTTTAGTCCAAATTTTCTGAAGAAACTCGATCGCTTTATATGATGACCAGACTGAATTTAGGGCTTTTATTCACATATAAACATTCATCAACACACATCAGTTGTAGTAAACAGAAGCTCAAACATGTTTGCGTGACGTGCGAGAACCAATGAGGTTTATTCTTGTGTTACACAGCACGTTTGAGCTTCGGCAAGAACCAATGAGGTTTGTTCTCGCGTGTCAAGCAGGTTCGGCTGAGCTTCAGTTTCTGTTCGCTGATCAATGTTAATATGGTGATCGAGTCTCTTCCGAAAATTTTGACTAAACCGCTCAATTCATTTATGGATCTCATTATGAACTTTATGAAGCATCAAAGTGGTAGTTGCGTAGCTGACGATGGAGGGACAGAAATCTCTCAATTTCATTACAATTATCTTCATTTGTGTTCCGAAGATGAACTAAAGTCTTAAAGGTTTGTATGAAACGACAAGGGCGTGAGAAAATTATGACAGAATTTTCATTTTTGGGTGAACTAACACTTAAAATATTACAACTCACATCTGCACAGAGACCGAGTCTAAATGCACACCTCTCATTGTGGAGTCACTCCCGTAACATTGCATGATAAATATAATAAGATATCCTCAATGGTCTCTAAAACACAGAAAATTAAAAAGTAGCTAATACTTAGTACTTAATACTTTATGTTGATAAAAGTATGTTTAGTACAAGTTTAAATTAATACATAGTAATTTATTATTTTCAGAAATTAGAATTATATGCATTTTAAAAGGCCTAAAAAGGACAAAAAGGATTCAATCTGACATGTCAGAATATTTACAAAATTCAAACTATGACAATAAACACTGGCTGTATGTAGGGCTCATCAGGGTAACGTACAGGGTGTTACTTTCCCGCTCCAATCCCCGAGAGAGGAAGTTCATCACACCAGCTCAATCTGCCAGCAGCAGAAAACCCATCAGAGCTGTCTCCTCCTCAGATACACAACCAGACGGCTTCTACTGAGCTCCATAAATTAAATCACGCTTTCCTTCTCCCAAAGACTAATTTATAGCCCAATCCCTACAAGTTTTCCGGTACTAAATCACCTGGGAGCTTCTTTTTCAAACTGTATTTTATAGCAAAGTTGCTAGAGAGGTAGCAGTAATAGCGGAGTACATCAACTCAAAGGGCAGTGTCTATTTTGACGTGGAGGGACACAGGAAACATTACACATTTTAAAAACAGACTAGTCAGTGAACTGTCTAAACGACAAGCATCTCTTGAAATTTGTTGTTGACAACTATGAATTTGTAAGTGATTTTTAACTCATTCAAGCGCACACAACCTTGCTTCACTCCGACCTTATAAATCCTGTCCAAATCAGATAATGAAATCATCCAATGTAAAAACTCAAATGTCATTTAGAAAACGAATCCTGTCTGAAGTGATTTACAATAGACAGTAACAAAAGTTCAGAGACAAAAAGACATAAAAGTGTCAATGTGTCATATTAGATATTCATTATTAAGATTTGCAAACAGCATTCGCTTTCAAGCTCTTTTATGAAAAATGGCATGTGAAAAGGCAAATAATTAAAGACCAGATGCAAGACAAACATTTGGAAATTAAAAACATAAAAAATTCTAGAACTGACTACAGCATAAGATATCTACAAAATCATAATGAAATTGAAAACACTGGTTCAAAAAAGTTTAAATAACTTGACATCTCCGAGCATACAGTAACAAAAAAAGTTATTAGTACGTAGGTTACTGTTTTTCTTAACAAAGGCAACAGAAAGGGTGTTGAAATGATTCTAATGTTTTTAGCAACCCGACAATATAGGTGTGCTTCTTACCTCAAAGTAACAGTTTCCTTTTGATAAGGGGCGTGGAGCCACGTAGCAGCCAACTTCATCAGAGTTCCCTTGGTAACTACAGCAGGGAAGTAATAAAAAGCTTAATCTTTAATAACCAGAGCACTGTTGCTATAGGTACGTTATTAAAATGGCCAGGGATTAGTTGACTAGCTGCTGAAATCAGGTTCAGTTGTGTTTCTACATGTTTCACACTGATATGGATGAGAGCTTCTTTTGGAGACAATTATAACCTCTTCCACATCTTAATTTAAATCTAAATAATATTAAGGTGACCACCTGTCCCTGTCAGCTGACCTCTTGGGAGCTTGGCAAGACGTAAGCAGTGGGATAATGTAAGCATTTCAATTATGTCTGTATTGTTACAATACCACAATAAGAAATGCGATAAGAAAAAATGTGACTGCTGTTTAAAATAACCAACCAACGCAATCATAAAGAGGGATTTTTTTTCGCAGATGACGACTACATGGACGGAGCAAAGAAATCAGTTTTAACCTCTTAAAAAGTTGTTAAATACAGCTACACCAGCCACGACTTCATCTAGACACAAGAACATCCTGATCAAACCTGCCAGATTCAACAAATAACACAAGTTCAGGATGCACTGAATCCGGTAAAATGCATTTAATGATAAAGGGTAATAAACCAGTCGCTACTTGTAAAAAATGTATTTTTGTATAAAATGTCTACCAACCAGCCTGTTACTCAGTTAATTATATTTAGCAGACTGAATAGGTCTTGGAGAGTAAATGACATTGTAGGGCTGTGTGATCAATCATAACTGATTTTTGATTTTGGCCTCTACTGATTATGAAAACAAGATAATCAAGGTAAAACGATTATTGTGCCAATTCTGCATTCTGCATTTTCTCCCTTAAAGCCCAAACTTAACATTCAAATCAGCCAACTACTGTTGTAAACTGCAGGACGTTTGATATTAAACAGTATTATTAAAAGCGCATTAAACCGCAAAAGAGACAATGTTCCCCAAGCGGCTTTCTGTGTGCGTGCTCCGAGTCAATGCGGATCATCAAATCAAATGTCAAAATGCCATTTTTGAGAGTATTCACGTAAACAGTCGATTAAGGGAATGTACACAGTTGAGAAAGAAGCCTAATAAGCAGCCCAATAAATGACTGTCTATCATTAAAGATAACCAAACAACAAATGACAAAGGAAAACCACTCACAGATCTGAATAACTTAAAGGTCACCTATTATGAATCCGTGTATCATTCGTTCAGTCGTTTTTTTGATTTATTATTGAAAGTAGAAAAATGAGAAAACGGCTCCTTATTCGTTTTTTAATTTGTGCCAAAAAACGAAAAACAAGAATTTAGCTTCATTTTTCATTCTGAGGCCGAAAAATGAATAAACAGTTTAAATATTCGATTTCTACACGTGGGCGGGAATGAAACGCCCCTTTCCTCTGATTTGTCAGCTGACGATCAAACTGTTGTCATCATTTCTTCCTCAGTTCCGCACAGCAGAATAAGAGTCCTCCGCTGCTGCAACTGATGTGCCGATTCTTATCTCGTTCAATGCAACTACATTTCATCTTTTTTTGTTCAAACAACCAGACTAACGAATGGCTCGACACAAACCGTAGGCTAGGGAAGAGCCTAGACTGGGCTTTCGTCTGTGTAGACCAGCAGAAATAATTTATAACCCTAATTTAACTAAACTATAACTGTCTATCTCCATACAGCGTATTTTCTCTGACTCTGTAGGCATTATTGTCCGACTCTGGGTCGAAATGAACACCGCTACTAAGGATGCTCCGACCAGCATTTTTTTTGCCTCCGATACCGATTCCGATACCGACACCGATATCTAGGATTCAGTATCGGCCAATACTAGGGGTGTAACGATACACGTATTTGTACTGAACCGTTCGGTACGAGGCTTTTGGTTCGGTACGCATTACAAACTGAACGGTTCGTTGGACCATTTTTCCTGCCGACCAAAATTTTGTTATTTCAAATGTAGGCGCGTAAGCGCGCTGGCGCGACCACAGCATTGCCCAACATCAAATGGCAAACGTAATGAAAGCGGAACGAAACCGCGCAACTCGTTATTTTGTGTTTATCAGTTTGGACCAATGCAGCGCGAGCCGCTGATCAAGCGACACTGTTACTACACAACGCTAAGACATCCAGTAAAGAAAGCATTTGAATTCACCACTGAAGTAATAACATTGCTGCGAGAGGAGACCTAGTGAGAAGCATTCACATTTCTCTGTTATTAACGGATCAAACAGCGCTGACGTGGAAACCAGGAAGAAACATTGTGCCATGATTGAACTATCCAGTGTACACAGATCAGCAACATTCTCCATGGATTTACTGTAGTAACACTAACTGTAACCATGGAAGTTTGGCAGGAATGGTAGGCTACAATGCTTTCAGTAAACGTTACGTCGGTTTTATTTTGACATTATGAATAAAATTGCTGCCCTCAAATGTTAATCTGAAATAAAAATAAACCTTTGTTTATAACTACTAAAATATTACATTTCATTTTTTTTTTCAAGGAGCAAGGAGCTGTTTTTGTTTTATATGCTCCTAAGAGTCAAGTATAGCTTCATCATTGCTCAATGTAAAAAATGATCATACTTTATGATGTTAGTTTTAATAAAATAAAAAAATTAAAATCAAGGAAATTTCTCTGGCATTTCTTTCTTTTTGCTGTATCAAAAACGTACCGAACCGTGACACCAGTGTATCGTATCGAACCGAACTGTGAATTTTGTGAACCGTTACACCCCTAGCCAATACCGATCACCGATCCGATACTAAAATAAAAACAGTGCTGAATTACCTAATAAACATTATGCCTCACTGTGTGGAAGAGACTGGGGTCATTCTTATGTGAAAGGCATCAGGCAGGCTTGACTTAGGGCCCTCTCACACCTATCTTGTTTGGTCTGGATTTTCTGACTTGAAACCTCCCCCGGACCACAATCACAATTAATCACCATTAAAAAAACAAAAAAACAAAGACAGTATATTTTACATTTTTGTCTAACAGGTAGGAAATATCCAGAAATTGAACAAAGTTATCAAACAGTTTGCACTGCATACATTTTCAATTATATATAGATTACTCCTTATTAAAGTTAAAAAAGTTCTTTAGTCAAGAGCAGTGAGTAATTTTCTCTGTTCCCTTTGTTCTTTGATTAACCTTTTAAGAGCAGTCGCTGCTGACAGAAACACGGATCACACACGCGCCTCATTCTCTCACAACTCTTCACGTTCATTTAAGACTTTATTTAACTCATTTAAGACTGCTCAGTCTGCTCTTATGAGGATACTCGACAAAACAGACATTTTGGCTCCCGGGGAAAACGGGAGTGTTGACAGGTATGCTCCGTTGTTATTGCAGTGTTATTTTACATATGATTATTACATATTTGTTGTAGGCTATTACTTATTTGAATACCACTGTTAGTATCTTCCTGTAAAACTTAAAACATTTTATTTAATTTGTATTTTCATTCTGTTGTATTTATTTGTCTGTTTTGTTTGTAATAAGTTTGTTCTTATTATATAGCTCACTGTTTACTTGTCGTATGTAATGATTTTTGAGGACCTTTTGCTGAAGTATCGATTATTGTGAAATTTCAGATATTTAAAATGACTCGAATTGTGAAATAAGAATCTGATCATCTCGCAAACATGTTATCATCCAAACTAATGGCAAATAGGCTTTCCAAAGAATGTAAATCAATATTTACATAGTAAACAATTAGCAAATGTATCTCTCTCACGCGTGTCCCACATTTTGTCTCGCAAAATCACATATACGTCCTGCAACAGAGCAATAACCAGGTGGTCACACAAAATATCATTATATTTCAATTAAATGTTGTTCTTTTGAATTTATATTGATCAAGAAATCCTAAGAAAAAAGTTTTAAAAAATATATTATGCCGCAGAATTGATCACTGAACATTGATCATAATAAAGAATGTTTCTTGGGCAGCAAATCAGCACATTAAAATGATTTCTGAAGGATCATGTGAGACTGGAGTAATGATGCTAAAAATTCATCACTAGAAAAAATTAAACATTTTATTTTAATATAAAACAGCCTTGTTGAGCTTAATAGAATTCTTTAAAAACATTTTTTTTTTTAAATCTAACAAACCCCCTAATATTTTTGGGTTAACTGTTAGTTTAAAGTCACTGAACACATGTTTTGCACTGTTTTGACTCCTCAAACTGGACAAACATAGTGATACAAATTAATTCTGAAAAAGCTGGAAAATTCCAATATAAAAAAAGGAATTACAACATCACATGTGGGAGAACTATTTATTTTTACGATGGATCGAGTTTGCTTTTCATCTTTTTTTTCTTATCAAAAAAAGTAGCCACTGACTTTCTCAGAAATTATAATTGTTTCAATAAGTGAGGTCAAAGCTGATTACGTCTTTAGTACAGACTTATGGCACAAATACACGCACTCACAGTGCTTTATGCTCGCAAGCCCAGCTCATTGATATCGATGGGGGTGGATGGTTGTGCAATTCAAAATATACAAATAAATAAGGATAAATGAAAAGCAGTGCAGAATTTTTCCATACAAACTAGGGGGGTTGGGGTCAACACATGAATTCCAGGCCGGGAGCTCATTTCCAAACAAAAGAACATAGAAAGGGTCAAGCGCTGGGCAAACCTACCTTAGCGTGTCTCCATTCTTCAACATTCGTTTGGATCTCTCTTGATAACGAACAGCACGGACTTCCCTGATTTCTCTGATCCTGCGCCGCCAGTTCAGAAATCTGTAGTGTAAATTGATGTCATCCATCTCAGAGGGCTGTGAAGCAGAAAACAGATGGCATAAGGTTTAAAGGTTTTAGATTGAGAATCTGAGATATGCAATTCATTCAAGACATGAGAAGAATAAGTAATAATGGACTTGCTGTTCACAGATTGTGTTAATGCCTTTCCTGTGCAAATTTTATATGACTTGTACTCCTTTTTCAACTTCATTTTTTTGTTTTTTAACCTTTAGAGCAAGGTTTCCCAAACTTTGTGAGGTTTGTGGTTATTATTGAGGAGGTTATTAAATATAAAAATATTAAACTAATATAATCGAATATCAAATTAAAGTGAATAAATGGGTTCACAGTAAATGCTAGTTCTCACAAGCTGGTTCTCACAATGTACATTAGGTTCACTTTATTTACAATCACATAATTTCCAACATAGCTAAACTCTAGTATGGTGGCCCTCCAAGAACTTTAGCACCAATGAGCTGACAAAAAAAAAAGAAAGAAGGGGAATGCCTACTCAGGAGAATGCAAATGGTTTAAAAAACAAAAATGGGATGCATATTCCACCCCAATGCTTAATCATTTAACGAGTCAACTGTTACATCAAACAAAAAACATTTTATTGTAGGGCCTAATTTTCATATTTGAGCTTTACAAGCATCCAATAAATTCCTTCTATGAGAAGTTATCTCAAAGGCCTCAATAGATAATTTGACGTGTCAGCTGTCATTCATGCATCCAAGACATGAAGAGGAAAATTCTTGATTGTCGTTAATTGTCGTGTCATTTAGCAACAGATCATCGATATTATTCGTTTTTCATAATCAGTTTACAGTCAAGTTAGACAGAAAACTACAGGGAAAATACCAAATACAAAGCATTTAAACATGTAACGTTAAAGACTGACTACATAAATGATGAAATAAAGTATTATAACTTCTATTATAACCGCATACTATTAAAATTATATGTGTACGTTTAAAGGAAATTCAGAAACGAAATAATTACTAACGTTAAGTATGAGATGCATTAGCTTACACTAGCCGTAAGTTAACGTTAGCAAGATAGTTTCAATCACTGCCCTTGCATAGCTAACAAATTATTAACATTAGCTACTTTGAGGCCTTCACGAAATATAATACAATAACACAACCGCTAACGTTACATGCCCACAGTCTCTAAAGAGTAACGTATTTAAATATGATGACGTCACATACGTACCTTCTGTACATCAGTAGGTAAGACGTTATAACATTCTAAGGCCACTTCTGTTTACTTTTAGCTATCGACTCCATTAGCTAAGCTACCTGACAAACTTCGAAGAAGTGAGAGCGATTCTTCCTGGATGACGTCAGTGGAGGAATGAACGCAGCGCACCAATGAAATGCGTCACATAGTTGATTGACAGGCGTTTAGCCAATTAGAAACTTCGTAGCGTGTCAGAGTGTTTTTTTAAAACTGGGCTTCAAGAAATGCCGACTAGAGAAATGAGCACAGCACAACTTACATAGCCTACACAGTACGGTATCATCACAGAATCATTTTTTTTTTTTATTTAAAAGACTGTGATTGTGGCAGTATTTATAGGAAAATAATCAGGGTTTAAAATACATCATCCCTTAAATACTGCCACAGTCACATTTGTTAAATTAAAATCAGACCGTACATAATTTCACAGCTAATTAATCAAATAAATAAATAGACAGAAAACACTGATTTGAGTTGAATTTATTTGATTATTTTACTTATAGAGACATCAGAGAGACATCCATCCTGGCCAGTTATACTGTCATTATTCTTATTTGACCATTGAATACAGTGTTTGACCATTCAGAATCAAGTATTCCAGAGAGCAGCGTAATGAGGTAGCATTATGAAGTGTTGACACAACTATTTCCATTTCCTATTCACTATAAATACCTTTTTCCAGTCCACTATAACGGTCTGGTATTCCATCACCTCAAATAGTTGAAAAGTGGGTTACAGAACATTTGGCACAATCTAAGAGCCCCTTATAATCATAACTCATAATGACTGCAGAAGAATACTGTAAGCGTATATGGAGCATAACACCAGCAAGACAGGATGTTATATGCATCTTATTTTTGGTTTAAGTTACATTGAGAAAATGCTGACAAACAAATGCAGCAAGGTTTAAAAAGAAACACTGCGTTGGAAGCATCTACTGTAGCTAAGTTTGACTTGTAGACAGAGATGAGGAAAAAAAAACGTGTAATCTGGTGAATTTGGAAATGTTTTGGCACACATCTTGGAAAATTCTCCAGCCAGAACATATGGAAACAAAGAACGGGCCGTGCTGTGGTGCGGATGGGAATGTCAGACGGCAGGTGATTTTTGCATTCTTTGCCAAGAGTAATCAACTCTAATAAGAGAACATCAGCCAGTCGACATCAATCCAAACAAGGAATGGTCCTACCTTTTGTGGTTTGCCGAAGTTGAATAACTAGTAGGCCTATCATGTCGGGACCGTTCAATGCTATTCGTAACCGATAAAGAGAACTATTCCACAGCGCAAACAGACTCTGAAGGCAAACATGTTTGTTTTAAAAAGAACTATGACCACACATGTCAATACCATAAGATAATCATCTAAATCCTGTTTGCCTTCTGCACTCATACAAGCCCATCTTTGACATCTTAACTTCCATCATGCTTCATGACAACAACAAGTAAACACAGCTATGTCCTTATGGGACCACTGCAGCTGGGTGTGACCTAAAAACAGCCGTTTGCATGTAGAGACCCCATCAAACACATCTGTTTGGTGCATCCCGATAGTATAAATAGTTCATATAAAGCCCCTTGGCAACTGTATGGAATTTTTATCGTCTTCTACAAAAGCACTTTGTGACATCTTTGCACTAAAAGACAACTCATAAACTCTCGATTAACGGTATCTGAGCCAAAGGACAACTAAAACTTTATGTAGTCCACCAAAGAGATCAGATTTATCTGGTTGAGTGGGCTGATGGATTGCATTATTATTTGCTGGCATTTACCGTCTTTTCTACATTCCAGTGAAAACACTGCCCCAATTATCCAGATGGCCCTTCTCCAAAATAAACTATTAAGTGGCAGAATCTCCCTTGGTTGAATCGCTCCATCATAAGGCAACGTTCTTGATGCAGTGCAGGTGCTCATTCAATTAGGTCAACTCAGGTACCTTTCTGAGTTCACATTCACTTAAAGTCGCGTAAAATGAAAATTCTATATATTTTCTAAATGCATGTTATTGATCTTATCATAAGGAATACTTATCAGAAAGAAATACTGTTTCCAGGTCCAAGCCTCTACTCGTTTCAGCTGAGAATACAATCTCAACAGCCATTTATTCACTATTTATTCATATCACAAGTTTTAAAAACTCATGCACTACTGTCTCCAGGCTCACGCGTCCATTCATTTCAAATGAAACAGGGGACATGTGACATTTTGGCATTGAGATAAAGTAGGATCATGATTTTTCAGTAAGTTTTACAGCACACGTGAGTGTATAGCTCTGTTTGTTCTTTGCTTTTGGCACCTGATAGAGAGTTTGGACCCGGAAACAGTGTCAGACTTAAAAGCAGATTGATCCATGAAAATTTTAATTAAAAAAAAAAAAAAAAATCTTTTTGGCCATGTGAAATTTAATCAAAATGTTATAACCTTCTAGTAAAAATGGTAGATTTCTCTCTGGTAACGTATGCCAATCATTTACTCTGAATAAAACCCATCCCAGCAAGATCACATTCATCAAAAGCCAACAAGCCATTCATTGAACCAAGTCCACGCCCTTCATTACGATAATACGGCGCAATATGGAAGAAAAGACCTGTTGCTAATTCAGTTTCATCATGACTTTAAAAAGATATTTTTCTGCATCTGAAATATCATAAAACCATTCAAAAAGTTAATAATATTAAAAAGCTTGACTTCTAAGAAGTGGCTGAGCTTTTTAGCATTCTTAGAAGCAACAGGGTTAATAGAGCGACTCTCTCACAAGCAAATGACCGTAGTCGCGTGTAATCATCAGAAAAATGGAATCTTCATTGTTACCATGGAAAAGATTACTAGAATGCTCTAAGATTTTCACAGATGATGCAGAAAAAGTAACCATCATAGCCAGAGTAAGTATCCTGGGCAAAGGAATGTTTCCAGATACAATAATGGGTGAGGGAAAGCTGGATCAGTGCTTGATGATTTCTAAAAGGAAAAATAATCTCTCTCTCTTTCTTTCCACCCCCCCTTACACATTCTCTCTCTCTCTCTCTCTCTCTCTCTCTCTCTCTCTCTCTATCTCTCTATCTCTCTATCTCTCTCTCTCTCTCTCTCTCTCTCTCTCTCTCTCTCTCTCTCTCTCTCTCTCTCTCTCTCTCTCTCTCTCTCTCTCTCTCTCTCAGTCCCAGCCCCTGAAGGTGTCATAACTGTGCTCTCTCCCTCTCGCTCTCTATCACCGCCTTTCAGATCTTTAAAAGCCGCTGCTTGCCGTTTCTCACTCGTTCTCGGTTTGTATCCTCTGGCACTGCAGGGGACTCCCGGCTTGCAGCCTCACCAAGCAAAGCTGAAAAGCGAGCAAAGAAACAGAGAGGGGAAGAAAAAGAAACAGACTTCCAGAAATAGCATCAGCCACGTACGACAGAACCGAGCATGGAGAACCTGAGACCTAGACGCAAGATGTCTTTCCTTTACAACTTGACACCCGTTGTCCTGTTGCTGATTGTCCACTGTGGATCCTGGTCCCTGGCGGGTCGCTTGGGCCCCCACAAAAACTGCTTGACCTGCAAAGACGGGCACTCCTCGGGCGCGGGCCGGGCCTCCAGGGACCCGGCCGGGGTGGCCAGAACGACCGTGTTGGCGTCGGGGGAGCCCTGTGGGGTGTACACCCTGAGCTGCGCCAGGGGTCTTCGCTGCGTGCCCCCTCCACGGGAACACAGCCCCCTTCAGGCTCTGCTGCAGGGCAGAGGCATCTGCGCCAAACAGAGCAGGACGAGTCCCACCGAGAAGCCCCGCCCCACAGGTAAGAGTTTCAGCCAAGGGATGCCTTTGCGGTTCCTTCCTCCGCGTTCCCGGAGTGGTCTTTTTCATCGGCGTCGCACCATGCCGCATGCGGTGAACGGTAATCTGCTTTAAGTGCCAAAGCAAGATAGCTCGAGGATGCATTTCAGGTTCCACGGATGTGCTGCAAGCCGCTGTGCTGCAGTGTCCATATCAGAGGCTTGGTAGGATGACAAAACTGTAACTGAACCAAGGACATGTGCAGAAAGTGCCGGGAATAGCTGCTGGTTTGCATGTGATGGCTGTAAATTCCTGAAGGGTGTAAAGGCATTTCTGTGATTTGAGGCTTTCACACATCATAAATGTGCACGATGAAGATCACTTGTAATAATTGTCATGGGTATGAATGTGCAAGGCTAGTATACAAGTACAGATGTGTGTCTTTGTGTGTGTATTTGTAATTGTGCACGTATGTCATGCATATGGGCATTAGAACTATTGAGAAGAGCAACAGAGGAGATAAAGACCGAGAGTAGTGTGTCTTTGTGTGTGTCTGATCTTGAGTATATGTGAGTGTCACCCATATTCCGACAGTGTCATTTCATGTCTCCATCTACTGTTTACTTTAGGTCATTACAATTTAAGAGAGCCTATATTGTCAATTCATGATAATGAATTGAGGATCTATTCCCTAAAAATGTGGGGGGTTTACAGTTCAAGTAACCTGAATCAAGCAACATATACTCTAAAAAGTACAGCCAAATATATTAATTCAGTCAATTCACTGTTTGCAATGTCTTTCTTTTAAAAATGCAGTCATTTTTCAGTATTGATGTCTCACGTCATTTTTTTCACAGGTTCACATCCTTCACACGGTGGTGAAATAGAAAAGGTGAGTCTATCCTTTGGTTTTTACTTCTATAATTAATGCTTGCTATCTCAATTAAGCATGAAAAATACCAACAAAAAAACATACTGGAATAGGGTTAATTGTGTTTTATTCATTCATTTTGTTTTATATGTATTATGCTCAAAACATTCCGATAAAAACATTTCATAAGAATTGCAATATTGCAATTATAAATTTATAAATGTACAAGACAGGTCAGATTGTGGCTGTATAATTTAAATGGAACTTAAATGGTTTTAAAACATTCTGTAATCCTGAAAATCCTAATCTTATTTAATGATTTTATTACACCAAACGCTTTTGTGTACCTCTGGGTTGAGTTATGGGGGAAAAAATTATATAATACAAACATAATACAAATTCTAAAGTATGACATGCAGTATTCCAATAGTTTTGAACATTTCCTCACCAGGCTCCATGTCGTAAGCTGCTCAACACTGTCTTGCGAGGTCTTGAGCTCACCATTTTCCAGTCTGATCGAGACATCTACATCCCGAACTGTGACACGCGTGGGTTCTACAGGAAAAAGCAGGTATTGGTAGAATAAATTAGACAGGTATTGTTTGACTTTGCGGAAGTTCAGAAGCTGGTTTTGCCGCTTTAGTTTTAATAAATGAACTGAGGAGTTTTGATATCTGAAGGGTATCAAAGAGACTTTTGTGAAGCTAAATGTATTTATTATATGAATTTTATACATCCTAAGAGACTCAATGAAGAATTAAGACTGTCATGTTTCCTATATGTTTGTTGATATTAATTGTTTAGTATAACATTTGTATTCCAAGTTTATTACATTTATTTTCATTCACTAGTGGTCATATTTATATGGAGTGAAAACAGTCTCAAAACCTTCCACACGAGAGATTCACATGGGCGCGCACCCATCCACAAATGCACGCGAGAGATCCGCATGTGCGTGCACCCATCCACAAATGCACACGAGAGATCCACACACGCAAATCAATCCACAAATGCACACCATGATCCACAGACGCAAACTAATCCACAGATGCACACGAGAGATCCACACACAGAAATCAATGAACAAATGCACGTGACAGATCCACACACACACACAAAGCAATCCACAGATGCACACGAGAGATCCACACGCGCAAATCAATCCACAAATGCACACCATGAGATCCACACAAGCAAATCAATCCACAGATGCAAGGGAGAGATCCACACACGCAAATCAATCCACAAATGCACACGACAGATCCACACACACACAGCAATCCACAGATGCACGCAAGAGATCCACACACACACACACACACACACACACACACACACACACACACACACACACACACACACACACACACACACACACACACACACACACACACACACACACACACACACACACACACAGCGATCCACGAATGCACGCGAGAGATCCACACACACAGCAATCATGCATAATTGTCCTTACTCACATTGCTTTGCTCACAATCACCAAATGCTTTATCTTTACCTGTAATTTCATGCACAGCGAATCACGTGACTTTTGAGACTGTTGTTCCGCGACCTTGATTCACAAATGCACACAAGCCTATCTGTCCACAAGCCTATCTGTCCATGTTACCTGCAAGGATGCGATATGGTGTCTTCCTCCAGAGGGCGATAACCGGCCTTTGAGCTGAGTCTTTCAAAGGGCTGGATTCATTTCATTTTCTGATTTGCGAGACAACTGAAGTCTAAACATTTTTCACTAGTAAATATCATATACATAAATGCAAATATAGAGTAAAACCAAATCAAACCTGTATGAGTTTTTTTCTTCAGCTGAACACAAATGAAGAAATTTTGAAGAATGTCAGAAACCAGACAGTTGACAGTAGCCATTGACTTTTTTTTCTACTATGGAGTTCAATGGGTTCTGTTAACAGTCTGGTTTCTGACATTCTTCAAAACATCTTTTCATTTGTGTTCAGCTTAAGAAAGAAACTCATATAGTATAGGTTTAAAACAACTTGAGGGTGAGTAAATGATGTCAGGAGGATTTTCATTTTTGGGTGAACAATGCCTTTTTTCACCCAAATCTGTTTACCTCAATTTAAAGTGGTTTTCATGTTGTGGTTGCTTTGTAATAAACATTGCCTTGAATTGAGTATATCATTCAGTCTCATTATTTAGTTGGTTGAAATAATATTATATAATAATATTATATAATAATATCAGAATTATAATAATATAAACAAAAGAAAACGTAGTACAGCCTAGTAGTTGGATAACAGTTACAGAAATAATTTAAAGACTTTAAAGTTGTCCTGTTATCTGAATGGTTTTCTTAATAGGCTATATATTCTGATTATACGTTGAAGAATAAAAAAAGAGGTTTGGTTTTACTCTATATTTGCATTTATGTATATGATATTTCGTGAAAAATGTTTAGACTTCAGTTGTCTCGCAAATCAGAAAATGAAATGAATCCAGCCCTTTGAAAGACTCAGCTCAAAGGCCGGTTAGCGCCCTCTGGAGGAAGACACCATATCGCATCCTTGCAGGTAATGTGGACAGATAGGCTTGTGGACAGATAGGCTTGTGTGCATTTGTGAATGAAGGCCACGGAACAACAGTCTCAAAAGTCACGTGATCCGCTGTGCATGAAATTACAGGTACAGATAAAGCATTTGGTGATTGTGAGCAAAGCAATGTGAGTAAGGACAATTATGCATGATTCCTTAGTGTGTGGTTCTCTCGCGTGCATTCGTGGATCGCTGTGTGTGTGTGTGTGTGTGTGTGTGTGTGTGTGTGTGTATCTCTCGGGTGCATTCGTGGATTACTGTGTGTGTGTGTGTGTGTGTGTGGATCTCTTGCGTACATCTGTGGATTGCTATGTGTGTGTGTGGATCTGTCTCGTGCATTTGTGGATTGGTTTGCGTGTGTGGATCTCTCCCTTGCATCTGTGGATTGGTTTGCATGTGTGGATCTCTCCCTTGCATCTGTGGATTGGTTTGCGTGTGTGGATCTCTCCCTTGCATCTGTGGATTGGTTTGCATGTGTGGATCTCTCCCTTGCATCTGTGGATTGGTTTGCGTGTGTGGATCTCTCCCTTGCATCTGTGGATTGGTTTGCATGTGTGGATCTCTCCCTTGCATCTGTGGATTGGTTTGCATGTGTGGATCTCATGGTGTGCATTTGTGGATTGATTTGCGTGTGTGGATCTCTCGTGTGCATCTGTGGATTGCTTTGTGTGTGTGTGGATCTGTCGCGTGCATTTGTGGATTGACTTGTGAGTGTGGATCTCATGGTGTGCATTTGTGGATTGATTTGCATGTTTGGATCTCTCGCGTGCATTTGTGGATGGGTGTGTGCGCATGTGGATCTCTCGTGTGCATTTGTGGAAGGTTTTGAGTCTGTTTTCACTCCATATATTTATTTTTGTATAAAATTTAACCATATCTATTTTTCATTCACTAGTGGTCATATATAATTTTGTTTAAAGTTTAACTTCACCCATTTATTAAGTTTATTCACTATATATATATATATATATATATATATATATATATATTTTATATAAATTTATTTATTTAAGTTTAACCATAACTATTATTTTTTATTCACTATATATATTTTTTTATTTTATTTAAGTTTAACATAAAAAAAAATTCACTAGTGGGTGTATAATTTTGTATAAAGTTTAACTATAACTATTGTTATTCAATAGTTGTCATATATGATTTTGTATAAAGTTTAACCATAACTATTTGTTTAATTCGCTAGTGGTCACATACAATCAAAAGTTTAACCATAACTATAATATTTTTCATTTACTGGTGGTCAAATATACTGTTTTGTATAAATCTTAACCATAATTATCATTATTAGTATTACTTTTTTGATTATGTGATTTTTGGATATCTGAAGGTCACTGTAATGAGACGCTTTGTATTTGCGAATGTCAGTGTGACAAAATTCGAGGCTGATAAAAGGGTAGTAAAGCACAGAAAAATGACATATCAGAAAAGAACATTCTCCTGTGGCTTTGCAGTGTCGGTCCTCTAAGGGCATGCAGCGTGGGCACTGCTGGTGTGTGGACGAGCAGGGCAACATCGTGCCGCCACGTGCCGGAGAGGATGGCATTTTACCATGTGATGGAGAGTGAGGGGAGCGACGGCCCCACAGCTCTAAGCCTGGAGGAAGAGGAGGGGTACAGGGAGAGGGGATGACTTCAGCTCGGTGCAAGACACTGCCTGACCAGGACACACCAGGGATAAACCACTTCACATGGGAACGGGCCCTAACTCAGAACGTCTAGAGCACGTTCACTGCCATAAACTCGACCATCATGAGCATCAGCATCAGAACACAGAAATAATGACCACTACACCACATGAGCTTAAGTCGAGATAGGTCAGCTCTTACAGAGAGATCTTTAATTCCTTGCCCTACAGTAGAACGTCTTGTGTGTGTGTGTGTGTGTGTGTGTGTGTGTGTGTGTGTGGGTGTGTGTGTGTGTGCCTGCGTGCGTGCGTGCGTGTGTGTGATAGCTATGTTTGTTTCTCAACGGGCTGTTATATTGTTAATACCGTCCCCTCTCCCCTTCTCCAACGATACACTGACTAAACTATACTTAAGAAAACGGAATATACCTTCTCGTCTAATTTATTCTGGAGTCATTCTAAATTTCCTTGAATACTTTCCTTGAGGACCTGTACACATTGTCATGTAATCGACATCTAAACACTATCATAATGTGCACATTCGGAAAGTACTCCTTTTTCATTTATACGACACTGACTGCAAACACACATCGTGGATTATTTGTACATAAGTGAGTTTATTGTGGTTGGTTGTGTCATGAGGTGGAATATTCTTGAATGCTGATGGCTGTTACCTTTTTTGAGAAGACGTTAGGCATATTTTTATATATTTCAATATGCTATTTTATATATATATACATATAAATATATATAAATTGTGGATTTATTTAATGAACTATGATGCCATGTATTTTTATATTGTCAGCAGTTTTTCATTGTCAAAACAGAGCTTATTTTATTCGCTAAGTGAATGAGTGCCATATGTTAGTGACACCATACAAAGGGATTAAAAACAAAAACACAATTTAAACATACCCTTTAGAGAGCATTTACTGCTGTACATGTGTTTTTTATATTATTATTATTATTTCTTGTCAGGTGTTTCATTATTTATGTTGATCCTTCAGTATTGGAAAGTGTTACTATATCGCTTAATTTTCAATATTTCAGATTGTATTCTGGGTAATTTGTTCAGAACGCTGTGTTTTCTCATTTCCACAATGCATTGAGAAAAAAAGTGCACAAAATAATGTCTGATCAATGTACCTCACAATGATTTTGTTGTATCAATATATGTGCCAGTAGTTGTGGGCCCTTGAAAAGGAACCCATTGCAAAAATTATAACGTGTGCAAGAACTATGAAAAAAAAAAAAAAAAACGATACAGAGAAAAATAAATGCATATGTTAATATAAAAACTGACTCTGCAGAATCTCATTTAGAAACTCACATGCATGAAATTGAATGTGAAAACTACAATCAAACCATATACATGCACCACTGAAATAGATGATAGAAAGCGATGAATTAGCAAAAGCAACAAGAGAGAGCATATGCTGCTGTTGGCAGCAAAAATACAGCCATATGGTCATAAAAATATCATCATTTAAATATTGCCTTGAGCATATTGAGCTATGGTGACTGTGCATTTCTGTGAGCCTAGAGCAGATTTTGCTTACTAAGAATGATTGTATGCTGTATCAGGGTATAATATCTTTTTATATCAGCCAAGTAGATACTATACAGTTTAATTGTCATAAAAATGAAAGTAAATGTTTTGATTGAGTGCTGGAGCTTTTGTTCCAAGACAGATTTATGCACATGTATTATCACACTGCAATCCATATGCTTGTTTCCAAGGTAACAACATAGCCTATAGCAGAATATAGCATATGTCTGTGCTTTCATCGTGTCCTACTTTCTATGACTTGGAGAGTAAGCAACATTTATGCATACATGTATTATTCGGGGTAAGGGTGATATGGGCAAAAATATAGGCCTAAATTACATTTTTACCCACACATATTCACGATATTTGATAAAGTCAGTACCTAAAAATAACCTAAAGTTCCTTAAATTCTTAAAATTTAAGATTCCTGCGCCACTAGAGGCATAATGATATATATTTAATGACTTTTCAAAAGACAACTCCAACGGTCTGTTATTGCTAGGGAAATACACTTTGAGTGTATTTGAGTGACACAAAAATAAATAGACTAATTATAAATGATTTCGACAGGTTTTAAGAAAATGTGAATACTGCTTAGGCCTACCTGTGCAAGAGACGCAGATGGCATGGGTGGTTGTCAGACAGGTTTTGAGAAGTTGCTTACTGGCCCGAGTCAAAATTCCACCCCTAAGTCTCTATTCTGATCTCCAAACGCCTCGAGTAGTTCCTCCTTAAATCATGACAAGTCGCCCTTCGATTTGAGTTTTAATTCCAGTGACTTAATTCCGCGAATCGGTTCTTTCGAACAAATCGTTGATTCTTGATGTCATTACAAAGCACCTGACATATTGGCGTAAATTACATGCTCTAAACATTAATTGCAACAGTAGCCTATTATTTATTTTATCATACAATGTTTTGTCTTGGAAAGTATCATTTTGATGTGAGAAAATGGACTAAAGCTGCCCCTTAGCTACACGCAAAAATATATTTCCTTATAGGCCTATGATTAACAACCAATAAAACCACATATTTAATAATACATAAGGAATTGCCACTTTTGATATAAAAATATGACATTATGAAATGCGTTACTATGCAAACAATAAAGTGAGATAAAAGTGTATGAATATGTGTTTCAGCACCGATGTGAGGACCCTATTGGAATTGCTCCGTATATTGTTATTTCCATATGGAAATGTATGTAATGTAGGCCTATACTATAGCATTGTATTTTCCAGTATATTCCCATAACTTTATGTTTTAAGGGAAGGAAAGCCATCTTTTAAAAAGTTCATAAACAAACATCTGCTTAAGAATGACATTAGAAACCAAAAATCAAGAAAGGCACATGGGTCACTTTTTTAATATAATGGGCTAAATAAGGTCCGATCCAGTCCAATTCGTGAACGAACCGATATTGTGAATCGGTTCAACTGAATCGTTGAAAAGATCCAATTCAAAATGAACGGTTAGATTAAATAATATGTCATTCATGTCACTAGCAAGAACGAGTTTTAATAGTTATGGTTAGATACATATTTTTTCACTGTCTCATCTCACCTGTATACAACCACATGACGTACACGCAGGTGAGATCCTGCCTGACACACATTCCTGCTGTCACATTATTACATCAAGATCTGTTCCTCTGAACTTGTGGGAGGAGCATCTGGATCACTGCCACACTTCAGCAACCTAGTGTTGTTCACTTCCATGGAGAATCGGTCCATCTGGGCCTGCAAAACACAGTGGAGAACCGGCCCCCGCGGATTAGCTTAGCGTTTGTGCTGTTCGACCGTTGATTGACAGTTAGAGGAACCGAGAGGAAAACAGACCTCTGCTGCTGCGCTACAGGGGAGTGACCGACAGTGATGATGGCGTCTCTCGGTAACACCGGCAGCGCCTCCAGCCCGATGGTCATGCTCGCCCCCAAAACCAAGACCAAAAAGAAACATTTCGTGCAGCAGAAGGTGAAAGTTTTCCGGGCGAGCGACCCGATGCTCAGCGTGTTCATGTGGGGCGTTAATCATTCGGTAAGGTGGTTTTTGATTCACTTTACATCCTACAACACACAACTGCCATTTTATGAGCTAACAGCTAGCTGTAAGCCCGTATATTGAGGATATGAGATATTTAACGCATTGTCTATAGTAGGCTAATATTAATAAAATACATGATCAGTGTGTACTGTTGTTGATATTGTATTGACACATGAGGTCACGCGCAAACCGGATATACATTGTTTCAATGCACGCGGCGGATTTGCAACTGTTGCTACTAGCGAGCGATGTCCGATTGGTGAAGGAATCGTTCTCTTGAGTTGAATCTTTGAAAGGATCAGCTAACAGTCTCTCCGATTCCTGAACGAATCTCAGACTGAATTGGTCCGAGTCCGACAAGTTCAACCGATTCTAGTCGACTGTTTAGGACTTGTCTGACTCGTATTGTTAATTTTAGTGGGCTACGTTATAGTTTAATTGAAATGCAAATTAAAATTAGATTCTAGACGTCTTTTTGTGTGATCTGAATCGCGGCTTCATTTAAATGGCACATATGTAGCCTAATTCCAAAAATCACCCATATTACTAAACGTATTAAACACATGTACCTATATATGACTTTATTATAACGTTTTGGGGCATGTAATATGCCACTCTGGAATGACAGGGATCACGTAATGTAATAATAACGTCATGAGGTAAACGAATCACTGAATCGTTTCTTTGAACGGTTCATTGTCGCTGTTCGAAAGAACCGTTTGACAAGACTCCGATTTCTCATTATTAACTGTTTTAGGGAAAGTCAATGTTGTAAAAATATACATTTATAATCTTAAATTGGTCTTTTCAATATAATATTTTCCCCTATTTATATGAAACAATTTAGTCAAAATACACTAATCATGCAGTCTATCCAAATAATTTAAAAGCAGTACAAATTATGATTGAAATTCTAACAGGAATCCTGTACACATTCCTTTAAGACTTTTGAGGGATTGGGAAGTGATTGCCTATAGGTGAAAGTTTGTGTTATATAAAGCATTTGGTTGTTACATAATTAGAAGACTGGGAAATCTTCATGCAGTGACTTGTCAGAAGAGGGTATATACATGCATTGAGTCATTCAGTGTTGGGATATGGATCTCAAATCTGCCAGTGCAAAATTAATTTCAGATGCAAAAAGGTTTATTTTATTTTTACCCACTCTGTTTTCCAGATAAATGATTTAAATCAAGTTCCAGTGCCCGTCATGCTGCTCCCTGACGACTTCAAAGCCAACACCAAAATTAAAGTGAACAACCATCTCTTCAACAAGTATTTATCAAAAGCACATCATTATTTTACACACATTTTCATTGCACAGTGTGTGCTGTGCCTACAGCTGCAGTAGGAACATGTTTACCTTCATTTTACACACATTTTCATTGCACAGTGTGTGCTTTGCCTACAGCTGCAGTAGGAACATGTTTACCTTCATTTTACACACATTTTCATTGCACAGTGTGTGCTGTGCCTACAGCTGCAGTAAGAACATGTTTAACTTCATTTCGATGTAATGACAGTGAAAGGTTGTAATTGGCAGCTTTTCTGCAAAGCAGCCACATCAATGCAGCATTTTGCCTTCAGGTGATGGGAAATGCAGAGTGTTAAATGCATTAAACTGAAAAGGCTTTCAATGCAAATTTACCATTCTGTGCCTTACAGGGAGAATCTTCCTGGCCATTTTAAATTTAAGGAGTACTGTCCACAAGTTTTCAGGAACCTCAGGGAGCGATTTGGAATTGAAGATCTTGACTACCAGGTGACCTTTATTTACTTTATTTAAAGTGCCCAAGTATGCTATTTTTAAGGTTCCAATTTTTATTTTGGAGGTCTCCTACTATGCGTTTACATTGCATGCATCTTAAAAAACACTTTAATTTTCTCATAACAAGGGTGAAACTTTTTAAAAACTATGATGCAATGCAGCCATTAGAGTCTTTCGCACCAGAGGAACCTTTTCATAGTTCCTAGAACTATTGGCAGAAGTACCTGTTTTTTGGCATGTTCACACCGCAGGAACTAGAAACGATTTTAGTTCTAGGAACACCTTTTGGAGGAATTAATTTAGTTCCTTCTTCAGAGTAGGGTCTAAACCCGCACTATAGGAACTACAAGTGACTTTAGTGTACGCTGTCGCTGATTGGCCGAATGCACGAGAAACACCAGCACCCGCCATTTAAAAAAAAAAAAAATAATAACACAACAACTAGCATGGCTTACGCCACGGTGGTGCGAATTCAACCAGGAAAATGTTCCCAGGAGAACCATTAGTTCTCAGGGAACCACCCTGGTGGCTAGTTCCTAGAACTACCCGGTGCGAAAGCCCCTATTGATAAATCAGCTTGTATTTGGACATTTTAAACCTCTCAAACATATACAAGCAGTTGTTGTCACAGTATTTTATTATTTATTTTCTTGCAAATAATATTACAGCTAAATTTGGTCTGAAGTTTTCATGTGTGCATGGATGTTTTCCATCAGGTGTCCCTGGCCCGCAGTCCGCCCATGAAAGGCGATGGACAGGGAGAAGGACTTCTCTTCACGTCCTATGACCGTACGCTGATAGTGAAGCACATCTCCAGTGAAGAAGTAGCCGACATGCACAACATTCTGTCCGAGTATCACCAGGTATCTCACAATGTTCTGGTCAGGACATTCATGCTTAAGTCAAACCATGAATCATTGTTCCAACATATGCAGATAATTAATATCTGCTCAACTGCTGTATCTTTCATGAAAATGTGATAGCTGAGTGTCTTAAACACATTGGTATTTATGTAGGAAGTGGTGTCAGATCAGGTCAGGTAAGACTGCTACTGTCCAATCATCTGTTCAAATGAAATTTTTCCACCAAAAACTAGTATGCCAACAAAACTGTCAGGACACTTTGTCTTATTTATTAAGCTTTACCTTAAAAAATGAAAAGCTGGTTGTAAAAAGACACATTGTTTTGCATTTGTGTTATACTTTGAGCTTTTTTTGCTTTCCACTTTCTTATACTTATTTGTATGTCACTATACACTGCCTGGTCAAAAAAAGGATTTAAATTGGCTTAAGAGTCCATAACTGGATCGTTATTGCAGTGATTATTATGTTTCTAGCATGTTATATGTTTGGCAACAGTTCTTCTAACCCTAATTGATGGAGTGTGAGGGAGCATGAAGAATCATTTTCACACGTGAATTGACACTTTTGAGTCCAGATCTTAAATTCGTTAAAAGTCTTTGGGATGTGCTGGAGGACACTTTACAGAGTGCTGGACTCTTGCATTGGCAATACAAGATCCTGACCAAAACCTGATGCATCTTTTGATGTAAATAAATGTTGTGATGTTATTTCCATCAAGAGGTGCATGATTTTTTTTGGTAAAGATCAACATCCCAAAGACTTTCAATAAATTTAAGGTCTGGACTCAGAGGTCGTAGTTTATGTGTGAAAATGATTCTTCAGGCTCCTCCCAAACATTCTTTCACAGTTTGAGCCTGATGTATCTTGACATTGTCATCCTGGAATATGGCCATGATGTGTCTTCCTACATGCTTGTTGAAGAAATGAAAAGCTACACACTCCATCAGTTAGGGTTAGAAGAACTGCTGACAAACATATAACATGCTAGAAACATAATTATCACTGCAATAATGATTTTGATGAATAATGAAGCATTTGCCTATTTAAATCCAAACAGTGACTTTTTTGTTTTTGGCCGGGCAGTGTAGTTTACCTATTACACAATTTTGCTTGTGTTGGAGAAATAATCCGTCAAAGAATTCAGACTGCAGCTATTTTTATGTTTTGTTTTTCCCAGTTGGGATCCACACGCCCTGTCGTTCATTTCCTCTTTACATTGTCATCGACACTTGTTCAGTCACTGAAATCATTTTCATGTTCCATCGCACTTCCTTGATATAGGTAAATTTATCTTTTATGATTGACAATGAGCTTTGTTGTTCTGGGTGCTTATTTAAAGGTGCAGTATGTTGTGTTTATGTTTATAGTGGATACAACGGTGTGTATAATGACACATATTGGCATGCATATGGCATCATGATAAACTTCTGGCTTACCATTATATAATTAAATTTAAAAAGGTGTGTTTGTCATGAATTGTCTTAAAAATAAGGGGACTTCTTTCTTTTCTTTTTTTTAATAGATAAAAAAATGTAAGAGCTCTTTAAGTCATCAATCAGCCTCTGTGTGGCCGCGTTCATGTAAATTATAGGTTAGTTTAGCGTTTGTGTGCTTCTGGCTTGTTTACAGTGCCGTGTCAGCCATGAGAAAAGTATGTGTGAATTTGTTTAACAGTTTCCATTATAGCTGAATGAGTAGATCTTAATCTAGACTGTGCTTCTGCATTTGCGCTGCCTTTATATTCACGACATGTCCTGAGGGTGCACACTGATCCAGGCATCAGTCTCAACAAAATTGCTATTAAATTATAAGCTGATATTTGCTTTTAGGTGCTATTGAGATGCTTTTCCCTTCATATTCCATGCACCTTTAGTGCAGCACTGCGCTGATATCAAGTTAGTTTAGTTGATCAATGATGCAGACAGAGAAAAACATTAATTTATTTTGCCTGATGACTTGTTTTAGTACTGGATACCATATGCTACCCAAAGTTCATTGTTTATGAACTATGTGCCATTGCATGAAAATCTTAACCATAAACTTTATCGGAAAAGCTCACAAAATGTAATTCTTTTTGTTGTGTCTCACAGCATATAGTGAAGTGTCATGGCAGTACACTTCTCCCTCAGTTTCTGGGCATGTACCGTGTTACGGTGGAGAGTGAGGACACGTACCTGATCGTCATGAGGAACATGTTCAGCCACAGACTCGTTGTCCACAGGAAATACGATCTGAAGGTAGGGCCAGTTCCTCGCAGCTGAGATGTTGCTGATTCATCAGGATGTTTTTGATTGATGGTGTGGGACCTAACTTTTCATAGCATGACTGATATTTGTCGTTGCACATCATTAACTTCTCGAGCAATAAGCAAACAGCACTTAAATCATGCGTCATATCCCCTTAGACCTGGTTTAAGTGATTTTCGTTGGACATGATTGATGAGTAGTTCATGAATAGTATCTCAGATGTACCTGTTATTGAGGAACTGAGTGCTGGGTTTCACTGTCAAAGCTGTAAATTGAAACCGTGCATTCCTGTGGAGGAAATAGTAAAGAATAATAGAATAAAATTCTTTACTATTTTATTCTGTGGCTTTCATAAACTTTTACTGCAGATAAGTATTTTACTGACAAGTAAATATTACTTATCACTTTTTTTAATCAATATTACTGAATGAAAGTATTAATTTCATAAGTAAAATCTTACTGACCCCAAATAATAATAATAATGCTATGTCTATTATCAAGTATGTGAATGGCAGGAGTATCTTTGTTTTTGCTCCTGGTGTGAACAGACTTTAAAGGTAGGGTAGAGTCTGGAGAGTCTAACAAATA
Source organism: Meda fulgida (assembly GCA_030578275.1). Taxonomy (NCBI): domain Eukaryota; kingdom Metazoa; phylum Chordata; class Actinopteri; order Cypriniformes; family Leuciscidae; genus Meda; species Meda fulgida. The sequence goes on from CM060638.1 coordinate 24,110,486, forward strand.
GCAAGCTTGCTTTGAATATGAACACAACTTTCATGAATTTTGAAGCCTAAATGCAGTCACCAGAAGTAAAAAGCTAAATGTAGGCTATAAATGAACTACACCACGGCCCCACGACTTCAACGTCACCATCACAAAGCTTCTGACAACTCTTTCAGTTTTTATCTAAAAACATTTTACCAGAAAGTTTGAGTTAGAATAATTTATAAGAGCACAGTTATAAGCATAACAAGGCTGTAAAATCGCACTGAGTTTATGCCGTGATGTTTACTCTCCTCGACTGCCTTGTTAGCAACCACCTTTTTCATTACAATCATATAACAGAGTCCGAGTCCAAGGACTTGAACAGATCCGGGTAGAATGTCAGGGGTTGCCATCTCGTATAATTGCGGTTACAACATTGCGTGAATGCAACATAAGCTTGTTGTTTTGGTGGAGGAGGAACTGTAAAAATCTTTGATTCTGACACTTCCACAGAAGATATATGTGCATGTTTTAATATGTACCACCTCTATTATTGATTGCTATCATGTGAAGCAATGTGAAGAGAGTTTCAACCAGTATAACAAAAAGTGTATTGAAACAAATTGCCGACCCTACCTTTAACACACACTGCCTTGTTTATTGCTATTTTGATTCTGAATGCACTTGTGATGTACAACAGACTAAAACTCCACTACAACTGTCTGTATGAGCATCTGATGCTGATGCTTTTAATGAAAGACAAACTCAAGACTGTATTGAAGTGTCTAACTTTGTGTGTTTTTCAGGGATCCCTGGTAGATCGTGAGGCCAGTGACAAAGAGAAGGTAGGACATCAGTCCAGTTAAAGATACAACATCAGGCACAAACTCTTCAGTCTTGACATTCTTCCTTCTTCAAATGCAGGTAAAAGAGCTGCCCACTTTTAAAGATGTGGATTTCAGAAATAACATGCAGAAGGTGTATGTGACAGAGGAACAGAAAGAGAAGATTATGGAGAAGCTAAACCGAGATGTAGAGGTAAAGATATACACAATGACATTTTTTATAAATGTAGCCTATATTTCACTCTAGCCACGTTTACATGCACTCAAATAATCTGTTAGTAACTGGTTTGATGGGACTGAACAGACTTCGTGTAAACACCTCGATCGATCTGATTGAAATTTCGATCAGATTGTAAAGGGTGGTGTACACCTGAAATAATCCATTCAACAGGAATAAATTAAGCATGATAAAGCTTGAATCTGACTCTTGTCTCAATCAGACATGTGCAGTGCCATGATGCATTTGTTTACCTACATTTTACGTCATACAAACAGGCGTATGATTATTAAATCTCATGTCTTATGAACTGGTCTCTGGATGAGAATGAATATTTAATTAAAAAACTCAAGAAATTAAGGAAAAAACATAAATTATACTCAGTATGTATTGGATTGCAACATTTACCCCTGGTTCCACAGATGAGGCTTAAGACCAGACTAAAATGCATGTTTGAGCTGTTTTAACTGAAAGCAACTTGCACTGACATCTCTTAAAATATGTCAGAGCTATTATTTTGTCTCAAGATGCACACCAGTAGTGTTTTTTTTTTCTAAGACACATTTATTAAAACTACTTAAATATCCTAATTGAACTAAGGCCTAATCCTGGCTTAATCTATGGCCTGTCTGTGAAACCAGGCCTTGGGGTTCATAAGAAAGTCGCTTTAAGGCAAGTCATTTCACTCGGTGGCCATCTTTGAAGCGCCTCTTGGGCAGCTATCTCTTTGAATTGGGAGACATTAAATTCTCCAAAGCTGTTCACAAAGCTTAGAATTATTTTTTTTTACATTTTGTTTCTAAATGCTCAAATCATGACAAAAATCAGCATTTTCAAGACTGGTCCAGCCAATGAGCGTCACTGCAGTTAGCGATTGACGATTGGTTCTCTTATTTAGAAGGCGGCGGCTTATTTCGCCATATTGCCCGTTGCACGTTCTCCATTTCATAGTAATATGAGTACACCGTCTTTGCATACCTAAAGTCTTTGGTTTATAAAAACAGAACATCCATAATCTGAAATTGGATTGGATTCATTCCAATTGATAAAAATTAGTGCATATAAATACACTTTAGATTAGGGTCCAATTCTAACTATTAAATAACTATCAACTATGACTTTTGCCATAATAAACTCCTAATTACTGCTTATTAATAGTAAGTAAGGTAGTTGTTATATTTAGCTATTGGTAGGATTAATGGATGTAGAATATGGTCATGCAGAATAAGGCATTAATATGTGCTTTATAAGTACTAATAAACAGCAATATCCTAGTAATATGCATGCTAATAAGCAACTAGTTATAGTGAGAATTGGACCCTTAACTACTGTAAAGTGTTACCAACCTAACTACTGGAGGATGAACCGCAAAGAGGTTATAAAATGGTGATGTTAATATTTCCATTAATCTTTCTATGATGATAGTTCCTGGTGAAGCTGAAGATAATGGACTACAGCCTGTTGCTGGGCATCCATGACGTGGCCCGTGGCGAGCGGGACGATGAGGATGCCGAGGAGCCCTGCTGTGAAGATGACGCTGATCCTGAGAACGGCCTTGCTCCGGCTGTACAGGTCGGCTCTTACGGCACGTCGCCGGAGGGCATCGCCGGTTACATGAACTCCTTCAAACCCCTGGGCCCGGGAGAATTTGACCCTTACGTTGATGTATACGCTGTCAAAAGCGCAACAGGTAAGTTCTGGCCTGTAAAACGGAGGGTGACCCACCGAATCCCACCCTGTGTCAAGCATGTATGGAAGAGGGAAATGGGAAAGGATGTTACATGTGTGCTTGTGTTGGATTCCAGGAGCGCCACACAGGGAGGTGTATTTCATGGGCCTCATTGACGTGTTGACACAGTACGACACTAAGAAGAAAGCTGCCCACGCGGCAAAGACCGTTAAACATGGCGTAAGTGGAAAAACACTTTTAATGCGCACTTGTCCAATATAATTCTGAGATATGGGAGGTTATAATAACATGACTCATTCTTTTCCTTCCTTTCAGGCTGGTGCTGAAATATCTACGGTTCATCCAGAGCAGTATGCCAAACGATTCCGGGAATTCATCTCCAACATTTTTGCGTAACCACCTCTGGGTGTCCTTATCCACACTTATCACACAAGGTCACATTTTACCCCACAATCAAAATATACTAATTTAATTATATTTTGCATTGCAGAAATTAGGCCTTTTTTATTTTAGATTCATCGTTATATATCATTGGGACATTATTTTTATAACAATAAATCACATTTGCCCCCCTCCCCAAATTTTCATTACTGTAAAATGCCCAGAAGGTGTTTTTTTTTTTTTTTTTTTTTTTTTGAGAATCTCATTGCATGCATTCTCACACATCACATCACACTCACATCACACCACAACACACACACACATCACACTAAAGTACACATACTTTTTTTAATAAAAAATTACTGTTATTGCCATGAATATATATATATATATACACACACACACACACACACACACACACACACACACACACACACACACACATACTCATTACAATAATACAGTGCATATACAATTTTTTTTTTTTTTACATTATAATGAGAATTTGGAGGGGAAATGTGCTTAATTGTAATGAAAATAATTTGTGAATACAAAAAACAAAAACAAATTAAATGAACTTAATAGGCTTAGTTTTTAAGCAAAATATAATATCTTATTTCTTTCTTTTGAATTTTAGGATGAAATATGCACCGGACAATGTTCTTCACAGGCTTTGTCAGATTCACTCAACATGTTTCTGCAGTTTCTATCTACTGTCGTCATATTGATTAGTTGATATCTTTTAGCGCCTGTTGGCTGTGCTTCATATTTTCATATAGTTTCATTTCACATAATTTAAGCATGACATGTTGACGGGAACTTCACATTCTCATCCACACTACATCTACATTCATTAAGTGCATCTTCACAAATTAATAGAACTAGATTCACACGACTCACAACCCATGTGACACAACCCACAAACATGGGAACATTGCCTAATCTTTTAAGGAGATATGACTCCAAACCTGTAGCAGTGACATAACTTGTTCATGGTGTGCTCTCTCTCTCTCTCCCTCTCTCTCTTTGGACTTTGGATTGGCAGAGAGAGAATCCACCGCCTTAACCATTTGCTGTATCGATTCTGGAGGAATAGCAGAAACTCATGTTGTCTGATGCTTTAAGTGCATGCTAGCTTCACTTGATATGCAGCACTAGAATGTCGTGAGGAGGGAAACAAGATACTTTGTAAAAAAAAAAAGAAGAAATAAATAAATAAAAAAAGACCAGCTGGGGACCCTAAGTGTACAGTAAGGGTCTAGATTAAAGTAATATTATGAATTGAATGCTGACTGTTTGTATGAACGGATGGAGCACACACTTTTTTTTCTCTTATTTGAGCTATTTTATGCAGTTAGCCTTAATGCCGAAAAGAGGAATTTTGTAGTTTGTAGTAGAAATACTTTAGAAACACTTAGCTGATTTAGTATAAAAAAATGCCTTATTGTTGCATTTTATTTATTTTGCAAATCAGTGTTTGGACCAAATATATTTTTCAGAGATTTCCAAAAACATGGTTTCTGTTATTTATTCATTTTAGGTTTGTATGGCACAATTATATCCATAACAGTTGTAATTTAAACTGTATTTTTAGAGCTGTTTTAACACCTTAAGATGATGTTACATTGTGCTCACATAATGCACGTAACGACTGTAATTGCAATAATGTGCATTCTTAAGTACAATAAAACATTTTTTTGCTATATATTGGATGAAACAGAAATTGAGTTTCCATTTATATATACTAGATTTGTATGCAGTTTTAGTCAACTGTTTGGACTGCCTATTCATTCATTATTACTATTTTCTACATTTTAAAATAATAGTATATATTTATAAAATAACAAATGGAAGTATTTGATCTTTTAGATTTATATATATATATATATATATATATATATATATGTATGTTAAAATAATACATAATTTTAGAACTAAAATCAGGTCGTTGTAGTTTAACCGGGGCCTCCGTGATGTCTGGACCCGCACATGAAGAAGGGTCAAGGACAGGATCCGCCTAGACCTTTCCAGGAGCTGTGATTTTGCTGACAAACTTTCCTGTCTCTCTGACAAAAAGATGTACTCTAAACAATGGGGAGTATGCAGGGGGGAAAGCCAATCGTCTAACAAACTGCTGACGGATTCTTGTGGTCGTAGGAGTAGCTGGAACACGGAGTTCTCCTCATTATTCTCCTCAAGGCTTTTCTATGTTGGCTTAAGGCCAATTTTTAACCCCCGTTTAAAGGGAGAGTTCACCCAAAAATGTAAATGTCATTTACTCACCCTCATGTTGTTCCAAACCTTTATGAATTTCTTTGTTCTGTTGAACACAAAAGAAAATATTTTGAAGAATGTTGGTAACCAGACAGTTGACGGTAGCCATTGACTTTCATAGTGTTTTTTTTTTTTCATACTATGGAAGTCAATGGCTACCATCTGTCTGGTTACCAACATTCTTCAAAATATCTTTTTTTGTGTTCAGCAGAAGAAAGAAGCTCATACAGATTTGGGTAAAATCCCTGTAAAAGGCAATCATAAAGCAAATATACAAGTAAAACTGAGGGTTAATATTTAAGTGTGAAAGGCATTAAGGAGCCAGTTTAAATTTTGACCGCATAGAAATATTTTAACTCCTACTGATGTTTTTTTTGTTTTTGTTTTTTGCAGATTTTGGCTTTTCAGAATAGCATTCTATCATATTCATATCACTATCATACTTCTCTTAAAATACTACTCATAATATTACAAGGCTGTTTTGAAATGGATTTATTAAAACTGGCATCCACTGACAATTAAATGCAACCTACAGTAGCAATGTCACCTGTATGACGATATTGTAGCATACATCTGTTTCAAATTCTAATCTATATATGTTGTTTCAGATTTTAAAAAAAAGTTTTAATAGTAAGCTGTATGCAGTGTATACTGCATAAAATGCGGTAAGCAGTAATCCATTCTGAACAGCCATACACACAGGAGTGCATACAAGCATAAATTGAAGCACATTGAAGTGACTTGTTTGATGTATAATTCAGGCAGCAATTTGTCCTGCTCACATTTCACGAATTAGGCCCTTTGTTGCTGATGGGCTTGCTATAAATTATAATTTTCAAACTACTGTTTAAACAGAAATGTCTAAACGTTCAAGTCAACCCAACCACAACATTTCAAACATTTGTTCTTTGAAGCCATAAGTTGTTAGGCAGAAATGGGTGTCTTCATCATTTACTCACCCTCAAGTTGTTCCAAATCTGTATGAGTTTCTTTCTGCTGTTGAACACAAAAGAAGATGAAGTGGAGAATGTGAGTAACCAATCAGTTGTTGGTAGCCATTGACTTCCATAGTAGGAAAATAAATACTATGGAAGTCAATGTCTACCGTCAACTGTCTGGTTCCCAACATTACTTTAAAAATCTTCTTTTGTGTTCAACAGAAGAAAGAAACCCATACATGCTTGGAACAATATTAGATTGAGTAAATTACAATATTTTCAGTTTTGGTTGAGCTATCTCTTTAAGTCAGATTAGATAAGTGATCGTTTTGTAGTGTTCTCAACCTCAGTAGCAGTTGCTGAAATGGTCAGTGGGGGATGCCGGGGGTGTTGTGAGAGGGTTTGATGTACGGCTGGCTTCCTACCTCTCTCTTGCTCTGCCTGCCACTCACTGCCCCTCGACCACCAAAGCATTTCCTGCTATTGTCCTGCTGGTGGCTGTGTTTTTTCAGCATATCAGGCACAAACCATATTTCTTTTTCCTTTTAGACTTTCAGAACTGTGAAAAGATAATCTGGAAAACTCCCAGAGGCCCCAACAGATTTAGCTCATGTTCAGATAAGAACAAAGTAGTCAATCCACGCACATCTAAATAATTCACAGTTGAACTGTGGCGTTTATTATGGTGTGCAGCAATTGGACACAGTAAATTTATTTTTAATCAATTTATTAATTTGTGTAGAGACACTCTGCAGCAAGCACCTAAATTCATAATCATAAAAATCACTTTTTTGTTAATAAAATTGGACTGAGCTCATTTAGACACTCGAACAACCGATTTCTGCTATAATAATCATGCCACTTATCAAAGGACGTTATTATGTTCAAAAATGTGTATTGTAGTATTGTTAATATCGTTTTGCCTCATTTGCATGTATATCTCATTAATATGCTAATTAGCACATGTAAAAACTTATTTTATATACATACAGTCTCCACTTTGTTTAAAATACTGCTTAATGATATGTGCAAAATGTTGGTTATTGAGAAGAAAATGCAAGAGTTGGACTGCAATTGTTTAAAACAGTGAATCTCGCTCCAAACACATTAGTAGGCAGAATTCATAATGTGTTTAGCTAACAAAAAAAATATCATGTGCCTGCTTATTAGTACAGATTTGCTGAGCTTAGGGTAACGTGTAACATATACACCCTGGGGCTTGTGCATAATCCTCATTTTGTTGTTGCGCCACACCCTCCTGCAACCACTTTAATTCCATCTTGGCTCCACACGTTGTTTAGACCAATACTCACAGAAAAACAAACATTCTCTCCGGTTATGTGGATGATACTATCTTCTATCAAGAGATTCTCTGAGTCCTTCCTGTCAGATTAAACCCCCTCCTGTCCTGTGAGGATGTCCTGTCAGTGTGACGGTGGAGTAACCAGGCTCGTGAGAGGGAGAGGGAAGAGCTTATTTTGCCCCACAAGCCAATGTATGGCTAGCTCCCACACAACATTCCAGTCAAGCATAGCATTTCTCCAGGACTGCTTCTACTGAAGGGTCGAACCTGAGAGCCTCATCAGCAGCAACTACACAGCAAGGTAGGCCGCCTAGCCCTGTCATTTAGGAAACTATAATAATTTGATTAGGATTGATCCCCGATGTAGTTGCTCGGGATAGGTTGGCTTTAATGTTCTAATTGGGGAATAAAAACGTAAGTAATTTTTTATATATTTGGTGCCAAAATACTTTTAGAGCAGGGGTGGGCTACTCTGGGCCTTGAGGTTCAAATTTGTTAAAAACTTGCTGAGCTGGGAAAGTGCAAAAGGGACAGTTTTAAAAAAAAAAATATCTGCGACACAATTCTCTTAAAGAAGGGACAGGCAACTTTGGCCCTCGAGGTTGAATTTAAGGTTTAGCTCCAACCCAAAAATCTAGCCAGAGTCTTCAGAACTGCTTGAAAATTACAGACATGTATGTTCAATAAAAGTTAGAGTTAAACTCTGCAGGACAGCATATATTGTGGGCCAAAGTTGTTCAGCTCTGCCTTTAGACAATTGTGTGACACAATTTTTCCACTAAATTCTGTCCCTCTTGCCCTCTCCCAGCGTAGCCATTTTTACCCTTACAATAGGTCAAGTGAACAACTGTCTGTTTCTGTCTGCAGAACATGAACTTCGATCCACATAATTCATCGTACGACTTCTACAACGGCACGCCTTGGTTTGTCAACGAGTGCACCATCCACCTAGACGAGGATGGCCGACGGATCGCTCTTTTCCTCCTTTACCTGATGCTGTTCATGGTAGGGTTGGCCGAAAACACTGTGGTGGTGTGGGTGAACTGGCGTAGGCGGCATTCTGCGAATGGTGTGCTGTTCTGCATCATCAACGTGAGCTTGTCCGACTTAATGGTGATCTTCACCATGCCCTTCTTCATGCTGGAGGTGACCATGAACAAGGTTTGGCTGTGGGGCCGCTTCCTTTGCAAGGTCACGCACCTCGTGTACGTCATTAACTTCTACAGCAGCTCCTTTTTCCTGGCCTTCATGACCCTTGAGAGATACTTGTCCTTGGCGCGTCCTAACTCACCCGCCTGCTTTCCCCCAAACCAAAAACGCCGCTGGTTGCTCTGCGCCGGGATCTGGCTCTTGTCGCTTGTGCTGGCCTTGCTGGAGAACGTCCACGTTGACCTGTTGGAGTGGGATGAACCGGGCTGCTATATGGTTCCCGAGCAGTACTACACGGAGTGGTTCGTCTCAGTTTCCTTCCTTTGCCTGATATTCCAGTTCCTGGGCCCGGCATCAGTCATTGTCACCTGCAACGTCTTGATTGCCCGAGCTGTCCGCTCATCCCCGGACATCCAGAATCGCCGGGACGTGTGGTTGGTGCACGTGTACTCGCTGGTCTTTGTGGCCTGCTGGCTACCGTACCATTTGGTGTTGTTCTTGTTGACAATCGACGACCTGGATCCGCACCTGTTCTCCTGCAACACGGTCGGGGTGCTGTACTTCTCGTTTAGCCTTGTGCAATGCTTGTCGCTCTTTCACTGCATCGCCAACCCAATCCTCTACAACTTTCTCAGCAAGAGCTTCCGCAACAATCTAATAAATACAGTGATCAGCCGCATCTCTTCACCGCCAGCCAGCACGCCGGCTAATGCGGTAGCCGACAACACAGGGACGGCCGCGGTGAAAGAGCGGAAGCTCAGCAACACCAGCACGAGCCACTCCGACATTGGCGCGTGAAGAGAGAAACTTCTAAATTACGATTTTGTGAAGCAAACCACATGAAATGGCCTTGTTGAGGCAGATGTTTTTGGTCATTTGCTTGATAACTAGCCATATCGTCTCCTGTTTTTCTCACCTCAGTATTGTTAACAGTGCCAGGAAGGAAATATTGTCAACCTTTCGTAACCTTTATTTCCACCGATTCCTTTTGTCACATCTAGGAACTCAGTAATAAAAACCCTAACCACATGCCAGTGTTTGTACAAAGACTGTTTTGATTGTTCTACTTGACAGAAACTTTCCTTTAGCTGTCCATACTCTCAAACACAACACCTATAGGGATGATTAAATGGCATTTTTGAGCTCAGCAACTTGTTTGTACATATTGTAATGGATGTGATGTCCCAAAATTTTTATACAATTTATTTTTAAAGTCATGTTTGAGTGAAAGGGGAAGCAAATCGTGGAGCTTAATGTCATTTTGTTTTTGAACATGTCCTGCACCGATGTAAAAAATGATTACCCATCATAGTAATGTTTGTTGAATATAGATACACTGTAAATACTTTTAACATTTATAATCTGTGGTCGTGTGTTCAAATTCTGTGAACAAACTTCACTGTTAAAATAAAGACAAGAGTCCCTGACTAGTTTTGTAAGTACCGTTTTTATTCAGAAGACAAGAACAGCTGTAGTAAAAGATAACAGATTTCTGATCATGACACTGAACATATATAAATTATATAAATAACACTGAAGTTATATAAGGCAATTGTTTCATGTTGAAAATAAAATGTAGCATGAACATGTGATTCCTATCGCACGTTCAACATCAAAGAGAGTAGCAAAGAAAGCACTGTTAATATGCATTTTCTTCCTAAAAATAAAACTGACTGATTGATAAAGCACAAACACAACGTCCCAGCAGCTTTGAATACATACTTTGTAGTTTGACCAATAAGAAATCAATTTTGATGTGAACAAAAAAATTATTTAAACGAACTATGTAAAAGTGTCCCATATAAGAGAGAAGTGTACTAAACAAAAAGGCATACAACTGCTGGGAAACCGATACAGAAAAACATTGCAGCTTTCAGAAAATAATTGTTTTTATTCATGACAATACCATTTGCACAAAGTACTGATATGTGCTGAGTGAAGGTGAATACTGCCATGTGAACCGACTGATATATTAGCACCTCAGTCTGACTCACTTCTCTTTTCTTAATTTTCCGAATGAAATGAATAAACAACGTTTGAAGTGTTTTGCTTTATGCACAACATATGGTACTGCATCTCATAACTATTACTAATTTAGTCAACGTCAAGTGATACACTGCACAACTATAAAAATAACAACTATTCTGTAAAAGAAAAGTACCTTTATTTTATTTTTTAAAAAAGGACATTTTTATTTATATTCTTGACTTAGAGCACTGCTTCATTTATCAGAAAACGTAGAAACAGTCTTGGTTTATTCTCAACTTGCGCTTGCGTCGTGAAAGAACAAAGGTTACTTTGTGCTTTTTTAGAATAACCAGAGACATTTAGCTTATTGTGATAGAGTTGCCGGAAGAGTATATAGAGGTAATCGCACATCATATATCGCACTTCAGCACTTGGAACAACATCCTGTTAAAAATGACTTTGTTATTAAAACACTACAAATCAAATGGGGT